>OV651816.1:86548501-86592825 GCA_927349885.1 Psylliodes chrysocephalus | reverse complement strand
TATTCTTCATAAAAAATTGTGCATGGTCTAAAACCTAAAATACAATCATCAAAACTATAAATTTTGCCTTTATTTTTGACAAACCTCGTATACGACTGATAAAATGTGATGATTGAGTTTTAGGTTTTAAGTCATGAAGAATAACTTTTTTTCCTAAAATTAATAATAATTTTGCCATATGCCGCTAACTTACGTACAGTCTTGAAAGCAATTAAACCATTGTTCGGCTTTTGTTTCCGATTTTACACCTATTTCATAAAAATTGGTATCTTTACGCCAGGTTGCATTTTTTTTTGCTTATCAACCCTTTCGCAGACACAAAAAATTGCTTGCAATATCATCTTAGATTCTGAAAAAGAAAAAAGTGTTCAAGATATATCCCGAATTTAGTTGAAAAACGTAAATATCTGGTCACGTGGCCGAAATCCCTACACCGGAGGTAGCTAAACCGGGTAACAGAAAATTGTTATTGACGTCTAGAATAATATATTTCATTGCTATTAAAAAAAAACATTGATAAGCAACTTTACTTTGAATTTAGCAGATTACACCGCTGTAACCCAGAACCCAGATCAAAGTAACTTTGTTCCGGGCTCCGAGACATCCAAGATTATTTTATACAGTTCCAAACCAGCTTTGGGTCAACTAGATTAGAACTCAGTGCCTTGGAGTCTGTCTTATCCTAAAAGATCTATATAGTCTTGTATGCGGTGAGAAAATTATACAACTCTCTTGCTCCCAATTCTATTCGCGATTCAAGTAAAGTGATACGCCCTCTGGATGAAATTTGTGAAAGGTGTCTATAAGTAGAACGTTGTTCAGTGTTGCCAAGTGTAGTAGAATTTCGCTACTTGTCGGATTCTTAGACCTTGAAGTGGAAATACCTTTTTTAAGTAGCAAAATTTGTGTCTAGCAATATGTAATAATACTCTATATTTATTTAGGAACCAATTTATTATATTGTTTTTTTTTTTGTTTAATTTCAGTTCATTTATCAATTTTATTTTAAAATCAGTTAATCATTTGGCAACACTGTTTATAATTTAATTTGTATCAATTATAATTCGAATTGTGTTCTAGTATTTGTTCAATTAGTGTAATTTTAGAATTAAAAATCAACTTCTTTCAAGATTTTCTTTAAAATGCATTATTTAAGCACAAAATTAATTTATTCATCGTTATTTATAAACTTCATTGTAGTTCTGAGTGTATGATAACTTATCTGTTAAATAAAATCTTTGAAAAACATGTATTAAATGTATAGGTAAATATGTGAAGTATGCATATTCATACGAGTCTTCAACAATATAGGGGAGGATGGAGCAGATTTGGACACTTCTTTTCAATAGCCAATATTTTCACAATTTTGAAATATTTAGGACATGACTACACTGAGCGATAGCTATATATACCTAATACAACTTGATCCTAAACATTGCTATCGAAAATGTTGACATACGAGTATAAAGCAAACAAAAAAATATTTCTGTATGTATGCATTTGTCTAATTGTGCCTCACCATGGGGTAGATTTAGACAGAGGTGGGGTACATTTGGACAATAGTATTTTTACTTTATTTAACCTTCGTGTAAATAATTTTAAACCACTGAACTTATGAATATTTATTTTTTAAGTTAACTAACAAATAAACTTATTACTGGATGTTATATTGAAAAAATGAAACATTGAATTTTATATAAGGTGCTTGTCTGTATGTTCCTCTGTTTTCTGGAGGTTGAGGAAGTTTCGTCAAGATGTCAGTCCTAGGTATTGTGCTGATGTCATTTTGAATAGGATAGTAAAATCCACAGTTCGGTTTGAATCGTAAAAATTTAACTATTAGTTCATTGTAATGGTCGTCTAGCTCTTGTACTTGGCCCACAGAGCGGACAATAGTTTTCTTTGTTGCAAATTTTACCAACACAAAGTCGCCCATGACCTAAATTAATTTTCGAAAAAAATACATTTTGGTTCAGCAATAAAAACTCTGAAATTTCAAAGCTCTCTAAATTCCTTATTACCCCTTATAGCATTTAAAATGGTATTTGAAAAAGTTGTTTGTTTTTTTATTATCTTTCGAATGGCTTAAATTAATTTTCGAAAAAAATACATTTTGGTTTAGCATTAAAAACTCTGAAATTTCAAAGCTCCCTTAATTAATCCCTTATTACCCACGTAGCATTTAAAATGGTATTTGAAAAAGTTGTGTTTTTTATCATCTATCCAATGGCCTAAATACATTTTTGAAAAACACAAATTTCGTGCTAGGAATAAAAGCTTTAGCCCTCTCTAGATCCCTTATTATAATTTTAAGAAAGTGTAATAATAAGTATAATGCAACAAATAATGATTTAATATATTCTTTATGTCGAAATTTAAAATAATTAGATGTTAAAAATTTAGTAAGGCCGCTGGTGCTTTGGCCTCCACCTGAATTTATTGCTGGCTGGCTACTTGCTAACATGACGCAGGTCAATATATTATAGTTTGGATTAGGATAAAAAATTGGTTTATATGATTTGTAAGTTTAACTATAAATATTCAATTTTTTTAGAAACATGGGGCACATTTGGACACTGGGACACATTTAGACTAGTCCAAATCTGCCCCACCTAATTGGTCCAAATGTGCCCCACATGCGAAAAATTTACAAATCCGTTGATATAAATTCTAACCACCTTAAAGAGGCTTGTGCTGTTTTAGGTTGTGTTAAGCAACAAGGCATGATTTCTGAGTACAACATAGAATATTGTGTTATTTAACAATAGAACGATTGTTACAACCTTATGAACAGTAAGTGAGTATACTTACATTAGTGTTTAAAAAAGTTTCACGATAATTTTCATCACTTAAAACTTATAATTTTATAAAAGTTTATAATGACGCTACAACTAGAAACAACAATGTATACCTTTATGAAAGTGACTAACTTTACAATGTCCATGGAGCAGGAATTTGAATTGTCCAAATGTACCCCATGTACAAATCTGCCCCGCCGTGCCTTGCCCTACCCTACCCTACCTGTATACCACGTGATCTGGTAAAACAATAAATTGAATTAAAACAACTTTGACTTTTTTAACAACCTAATTGTCAGTTCTGTCACGTGGGTTATGGGTATTGTTGAAGACTCGTTATAATCTGCAAAAGAGCCCGGGTGATGCTTACTCTATACTTTTCCAAAGTCTTTGACAAAATTAATCATAACCTACTGCCAGGCTGGATTCATATAAACAAGGATTGGAATTTAACTCAAAGTTGATAAATCTGGTTAGTTCATATCTTTTGAATATACCACAATTTGTACCGTGCCTTTTGGATATAAATCGGCGGCTACCTTTTATCAAATATCAGAGTACATCAAGGTTCTGTTTTTGGACTACTTTATATATTGTATTAAATATATATTTTGTTTATTTTTTGTTCTGTTACTTTGCCTTTATTTTGATTGTTATAGTACTTACCTTGTCCTGTAAATTGGGTCTATACTGTTGGATATTGTAAAAATAAAAATACTTGTGGCACTCGGGAACTGCCGCGGTAAAGCTATTGCATAGCATTTTTTATCAACTTATGCAATTATAATTATTTATTTATTTTATTTATGCAGTATTTTTTTTCTTTGATATTAATTCAAGTTTTTTCTTTGATAATAATTCAAGTTACACTTTTTGAGCGTGGTGACCGATAAGAAAACAATTTTTTTTCTTTTATTGAATAAATCAGAAGTTAATATTGTTTAAAATATTTTTATTATCTTGCAATACATGTAGGTTATTCAGGAATTTTTATCATTGAAACTATAGTTTTATGATAACTGAAATAAAAAACATAAGTTTGAGACTTGATATCCTCTAAATATCTGAAAAATACCGCGTCAATGTTGGTCCCATATTTTGTTGTGGATTCTTGTGGATCATTATTCATTTTCAAATTTAATTTTTCCGAAATTGTGTCTAAAAGAGATAGAATCAGTTAGCAGCTAGTCTACACGCATACGTCTAGTCGCACGCACACAAAAACCGTTACAAAGTCTGCCGAACTGAAACGACGTTAGACGATGCACGGCTTTCAACGCTATACCGGTCGGAGTGACAAGAATTTATCGACATTAAGGACGGGGTATCCCTGTGTATTAAAATTGTATGTGTAGACCAAAAGTTAAATCGACAGTTTTCCGAATATGTAGTGTTTAAAAATCTAATTTTTGGCCAAATTAAAAATAAAGGTCTAACTTAGGTCACCTTACTATTGAAAATTAATAAATTTATTATTTTTAATAAAAACCAATCATGTAAAATAACCCCCTTTTATTTCATCTCAAAGGTGCCGTCTAGAATTATTTTAACCTCGATGTCAAACAAATAATAAAAAAAAAATGTAATACGACCTAAGTTCAACCTTTACTTGGAATTTGGTACACTCAGAATATTTAAATATTGTATATTTTTCAAAACGTGTAGATTTGAAATTTATAAGTCACTTTCTTTGAAAAAACATGTCAAAACGAATTTGGACCAAAAATGGCGTCTAATTTAACTCTAAATAAACCCCGAAAAATCAATAATTACTTCATGTAATGTAATAAAGATGGTGCTCCGATCGATAATATTTTGACTAGTATTTGATTATTTCCGTTTATATTATGTGTGTTTACGGGGGATATACGAGATGATAATACTGCCTCTGATACTGTTTATATGATACAATTGGAAACGACCTTTTTTCGGCACTCTTTTTTCTGACCTTTTGACACGCACCTATTTGTTATATGATGTATGATTATCGGTTATTTATCAACTAAAAGTATAGGAAATTAGTACATTGTGAATGATAATATCATTTTAATGCAATTTTTGAAACTAGTTCAAAAGTTGCATTTAACGATACTCAATGTTTCATTTTACCGTCAGTTTTAGTTTGACATATCCGTCATTTTATGTTTACAAAGCTCAGTTTCTATTCGAAAGTAAGAGAAACAGTCAAAATAAAATGCGAAAAACACTTTTTATCAATTTCGCTTATGTCAACTGAAAGCGACAATTGCTGAAGGCGTAACAAATAAATTAGGTCGAGAAATAAAAAAATCTATACTATAAGTAACATACTATATATTATACCTGTTAAAATAAATAAAAAATAAGAGAACATATCGTTGACGTATATACTTTTACATCTGTGTTTAGTGATTACCAATTGCAAATTACGTATGAACATGCTTCTGCGCAAAAAAAACCATTATTTCAAGTACTTGTATCATTAAAGTCCATTAAATTATTATTTTTATAAATTTGGTAATTTTTGCACTTTAAGTTTCATTATATGGGGTATCCAGACATTTTAATCCTCGTCCTCTTCTATTTAAAATTATCTAAGGTGCCATATATTCCGAGTAAAATTTTTCTAATTTTTCAACCATATTTTAAAAAAAAATGGGTTGAAAATGAATTTTTTCAACAAATAGTGGATTTTCATCTCCAGTATATACTACAAAGTAGCACAATTTTCTTTGAGCTATACCTAGCTGTCCTTGAATCTAAAAGTATATAAAATCATTATTAGAAAATCAAACATAAAAAGAATATTAATATTGTAGTATCATTTCTAGCACATTTCTTAAAAATCATGAATTATTTTAACATATTGAAATTTTTCACCTGGTAAAAGTAGTTATGGTTTTCTTTTAAATGAATATCACCATCTTCTATTTTTAAGCATGGAAATGGGTTTGAATATTAGGTAATGTGCGCCAATAATGTCAAATTATGACATTTCAAAGAAAACGTCAACTTTTTATTTAGATTTTAATGTGCAAAAGCCTACCTACTTTGGATATTGATCGTAGAAAAAATATATTCAGAATAATGAAACATTATTATTAAATAACAAGTTTTTTTATTGTCAAATTTAATACGTAATATTATTTTTTAATTACAAATATTTGAATGTTAAAATTATAGCGTTTAATTTTTTTATTCAATGACGAACTCGAGAGTGATAGAAAGAAAATACTACCTACCTTTAATGCAGGAAGTCGATGTCAATTTATCCAAAAATAAAACTGATTAAAATGTAGGACACTTGACACAAATAAATCAATTTTCTATTAAAGAAAATAACACTTATTAAAAACAAACAGCACAATAAAACACTTCAGAAACGTGTGATGTAATTTTGAAAACTAAATACCCGTAAGCTTGTTTGTAAATTTATAGACTCTTAACTCCTTCCCCCAGCCTTCATTAAGTATATTAAAAGTCGTGACGTCATATTGGCACAGATATACAGTAATGTGTTATTGACAATCAGGGAAATGTTTCTAGGAAATAACTACCTAAGATAAGATAAGATAAATGAATGTTAAATACCTACTATTGTAGGGTTTTTGTACTTTAATAGGACAAAATTGCCCAAAAACATTAGGTTAGTACCAACATCAGATAACAGATAACTTCGGTATTTAACCAATTAATCACAATTAATATTCCTGAACATTCAAATGACAAAAACTTCCATCTTTAACCAATGAGAATATAGTTTTCATTCGAAACTTCAAAATCACAATTTATTAATTAGGTAGAATAGTTTTAAAATATATTGCGAATTGCGACACGTCAAGCGTCCCACTCCGACTCAATGTGACGCAATTATTGTGGCAATATATTTTGAAACGACTCTATATTCGTGACTTGAAATTATAAACATCCCTCGTATTGCTACCCGTATATAAACCAAATTATTTGTTTTAGGAAATATTTATATTTAATGTGAGGCAAGATATCGTTTTTGTTGTTGCCATCTGCATAATACCTACCTACATTCTTTACTTTGGTCCAGGAAACAAAGTCGATTTTCGTTAAAAATAAAATGTAATAGGTAGGTAATACTTTATGAATAAAAGTATTGAAATAAAGTATGCTCATACTCCAAAATGAGTCCTAGAGTTAACATTTTTATAATATTATAAATGGCATATGAAACGATTGGACCGTTTTCACAATCGCGAAATATTTTTTTTTATTTGGTAAAATCCCGGCAATTATTGAAAAATAGATTTTATGTTCAGGACTATTATTATGATCCTTCGAACTCAGTCTACTAAAAACCGGTTTATAATACAATATAATACAATATCCCCTAATAGCTAGTCGGTCGATATTTATAGTTACTTAAAGATTTCTGTAATAGTTTGCACTAATTCAATCTCTAGTCGGTAGGTAACAGCACCTCCTTGATTGAATCTAAATTGACATAATTTTGTTCAGAAATTCCTAGGAGACGCTGTCCTTAAGAGCAAACCGAACACCTCAAAAATGTATAATTCATTCTGAGACTTTATTTTTAGTCCGATTTTTGTGAACTTTTCAGGAAATACTAATACTAACAAAACTTAGGATGGAGAAACCTTGATTTTTTGTAAATCTTTGAAAAATATTTATTTTGAAAATTTTTAATATGAATTAAAAAAAACAACCCGCTATTCTGTATTAAATCTAGAAGAATTTGCTACTATTTGTTTTAATAAATATCTAGTAGTTTTTAGATGGGATGAGTTCCTTTTTTTCTTAAACGTCTCTCTAAAGTGGTGCCTTATCTTTGCACAAATTTAAAGCTCTCAATATTGTCAAGACACATAATATCACGAGGTATTCCCAGTGGTACGCATATAAATACAATTTTATTAAAAAATCCTTGTTTGCATTCGCGAGAGGTCCGGTTTGCTCTTAAGTTTAAAAAAAAACCAAAGTGTGTTTATTATTAAAAATATTGTATTAGAAAACCTTGGCAATATTTTAAAACATGCCTTTGGTAATTATGAATTTTTCACTTCTAATATTATATAAGTATCGCTTTATTCCAAACTATTAAAACGTGATACCTTTATTTTTGTTTTGTATTCCAGATCTAACCCAACTATTTAGTAAAATTAATTACATGCTTACGTATTATAACAGTTGAAAAGTTGTTTTTTTTAACCCTCCTTCTCAATTATTAAAAATCATAAATATTTTGTGCACAAAATTTAATTAACTTAGAAGGGACTAACAATTAATAATTAAATAGATACCTTATTCTATTTTATTACATATATTGGTACTACTCGAACTTTGCAATAAATCAAACAATCAATGTCAATATTAGTACAAAATTTCAGAAATAAAATTTATAAAACTAGATATACCTATCATTGCAACGTTTATTCAAATTATTTGAGAACATGGTATAAATATAATTTATGTTTTTAATTTAAAAAAATATATATCGGTCGACTGAAAAATTCATTTTTGACGGTTTCCCATTAACATCTCATTATTCGTAGAAACATTGATCTACTGAAATACTTCAAAATTAATAAAATAATTTAAATCAATAGCATTTCTATTGACATTTATTTGGTACGCTACTGGATAATAAAAGTAAACAAACCCCGCTCTTCTCCTCCTATCAACTGGCTTGTAAATTATGTTGCTTTCAAACAAACAAAATGCAAATTTTTGACATTCAGTTATCTATTATTATTTATATATCTGAAGGTACGTTAACAATTATTATTATTAAAATTGAATTTCATTAGTTTCAGTTTTTTAATTTGACAAACTCCCAGACTACTTGATATTTCGAAATGTTTGAATAATAAGTAGGAAATAACTAAAGCTGGGTTTATCAAAATCTAATCAAATATGGTAATATATCAGTGTAAGTAGTAAAAAAATTCTATATATACTTCAGTCGAGAAAGCTATATAAACCTGGCACATTATATCCCTCAGGATATAAAAGTGCTCGGTAAATAGCTCACTTCTCAACCTAAGCGTATAATGTCAATCATCATTTTCTAAAGAAGGGCAACAGTAAAGTACTTATTAAAAATAAAATGCGCAATTATAAAAGGATAGACAGGCGAAAACAGTGGATTTCCATTCTAAAAATCAAAAACAACCTTTTACTTCAATGCGAGTGTGTTCTTGCATTTCGTAGATGAAGATTTTTGTTCATTTAAAGGTAAGTTGTTTATATAAAGTGTTTTAATCCTGATGAATTTATTATAATTTAATAGATCTAAAAACACATATCAGGCGCGCGAAAATTAATCTGAATCGCGAATAGGTATGATGGTTTAAATTACGCTTGAAATTTTTGTAAAAATTCGACAAATTGTTTATAATTTTATTTAAAAATAGTCAAGGTAAACAGGTTTGAAATACTTCCTTTAAATCAAATAATACATGAATCATATATTCAATTAAAGTGTAATGTTTGCTACATTTCTTTTTTTTTTAAATGTTTTAAAAGTTCATTTCAGAAATAATTAAACTTGATAATTGTGTTTTCTTACACCAATGTAAATAAAAAGTTATTTTATATTGGTATTATGTTTATTTTTATATTTGAATATTTGCATTAAGTTTAGATTATATTATCTATTGTTTTTTATACCACTTTTATCGTAACGCCCTGGTGCTGTCTGGTAAAATATTAATGAATTATTGAAAAAAAAAGGCGCCTCGATAGGAAACTAAAATCGTAATCATAAATTAAATTAATTTTGTTACCAGATAAAATATAATGTAGATATAAGACAAAATTTAAATGATTTGAATATAGATTAATTTAATTTTTTCTCATTCAATTTATGATTAACTTTAATAAAACCGTATCTACTCTATGTACGTACGTATAGAGTAGGCATCGCCCGAGCTCTTTTGCAGATTATAACGAGTCTTCAACAATACCCATAACCTACGTGTCCAAATTGATGCCGCTAGTTGGCTAAAAATAAATTTAATAACTTCAGCAGTAACCCCAAAACAATGTCATTGACGTATGTGACAGAAATGACAAATAACTTTAGCAGTAACCCCAAAACAATGCCATTGACGTAAGTGACAGAACTGACAAATAGGTTGTTGTAGAAAAGGTTGTTTTAATTCAATTTATTGTGATCTGGTCGTGGGATACAGGTATTGTTGAAGACTCATTTGAATATGCGTACTTCACATATTTACCTAAACATTTAATAATATTGTTTTTTAAAGTTTTTATTGAACAGATAAGTTATCACTCAGAACTACAATGAAGTGCATAAATAACTATGAATCAATTAATTTGCTACTTAAATAATACATTTTAAAGAAAATCTTGAACGAAGTCGATTTTTAATTCTAAAATTACACTAATTGAACAGATACTAGAACAAAATTGGAATTATAATTGATACAAATTCAAATATAAACAGTGAACACGAACGCCAATGTTGCCAAATGATTAACTGATTTTAAAATAAAACTGATAAATGAACTTAAATTAAAAATATATATATATACAGTGCTTCTCAAAAGTCCCCTCCCCCTCTCTTTTCTTTTGAACGGTGATATTTGGAGGGTGAAAATGAATCACTTGCTATAATGTCCCATTTAATATTATTGGTTTCAGTTGGCAGGTGACGTCACCGATGTCTATTACGTCACCTGTTACCACTAGTAGAAAAGCTTACAATAGTTCATTTCCACCCCCCAAATTTCATCAGTCTAAGCGTTGTATGAAGATAAATATAGTAGGGTAACCTTATGGACTTATCATTGGAGGACGATGGATATAGAATGTAGATGGCGACACTGTACTTATATCCAAGTCAGGTCTTTAGGTCATGTCTGTGCTTGAGTATGAATTATAATTTAAAATCTTCTTTTTCATTTATACTTGTCTTCAGTATTGTATTTTTATAGTTACTATTTACTATTTCAAATTATTACAAAAGGGTATTTGAAGGTCACAAAATGCCAAAAAAAATCAATATACAACCAGTTTTTGTTTGGAAAAGATTGAATGAGTTAAGATTGGGTGGAATTTTACTATAATAGGGGAACATTTTTTTCTATATTTTGGTTGGATTTTGGATTGATCGCTTGAGTTTTACGCTGTTTATTTTTTATTTTTATTCACTTTTATATAATGGTATCAAATTAAGAATAGGACATAAACAACTCAAGATTATTGTTCAAAATGAGACGAATAGACGAAAATAAAAAATGCTTGGATAAAATATTCTGAAATACAGGATGTTAAGTTGAAAATTAAAAAATTAATAATGGGTAAATATATAGGCGTAGTTATAATTTTATTATTCAATATAAGTATACTAAAATCGGCACTGACAAAATTTAACTAACAGATTTTTTGCTGTTAGGTAAACTTATAACATAATACCAAACACGTTTAGTGAAATTATACTAAGTAATAAAAACATGTAAGCCACTAATTTTCAATTTTCAACTTTTACCACCATTTGAAAACGAATCCAGTACCAATTTATGGTAGCGGAATGGAGTATTATTTTCGAAAGGCAAAATTACAAATTTTTCATTTATTTTTTTTTGTACATGGAAATACTTTCCTGCATGCCCTACAGTGATGAAGCGCTCAACGAAGGCGTCTTAAAAAATAAATTATAGAAAATGCGAATGTTACATGTTTGATTAGATACAGAGATAAATTAACATTGACATAAACCTTTATTGCTCAGGACGTTAAGTGCTCAACTTTGGATTTCATGAAGTTCAGTTACGGACTACTACTATTTTTTCTGAACTGTTATCAAAATACTATAAAATTTAGCAGAAAGATTGCATTAATTGTAGTTTTCATATTTTTTCAAAAAAAAAAAAAAGAATGTTTTTATCTGTAACTGAATCCGGGTTGGGAAATCAAAACTTGAACGCTTAACGACTTAAGTCTCGAAGGCACTTATATCAAGTTAATTATCTAATCAAATATGTGACGTGGCTTTTTAAAATACCATCATTGTGCGCTCCACTGCTGGTGTGTCCATCTTTTACAAGAGAAAAAATAAGGAAACATTTGTAAAGTTGTCTTGCACAAATGTGTACCAAAAAAGGGCAACTGGCTCTCCTAAGCCTTTTTCGTTTAATCGTCTCATTATTTGAACACTAAACGCCAGCATGGGAAATATATGTTAAAGTTAGTTTTAAGAACATTTAACATTCAAATAAAAAAAAAAATTTTATAAATCTATTATTAAAATCCGCATTGGAACAAAACATGTAAAATTGTTGAATTTGAAAGATATTCTAAAAAGGGAAAGGACTTCAGTCGAGAGCCTATTGGACTGAATATTCAGTTCAATGACAATTATTAATATTACTATTCTTAAATATTTTGTTGTTTAATTTACTTGTAAATTTATGTGTGAATATATAAATTACACTGGTCAACAGTGATTTTGTGGACGGGGGTTTAAGAGCGTTTTTGGACGATCGTTTTACCGATTTCAAATCGCTTCTATAAATCTTCAATTGTTTTAAAAAGAATAAAATAAAGTAGTTCTGTCTAAAACTAAAATAAATTTGCTAACTCGATTATTTCCAAACTTTTCCTTAACGCCTTAGTTGTAAGTTTCATATTACATTTTTTTAATATGCTATTTCTGTGGAATCATTAATTTTCACTTGCGTTATTGTTCTTCTAAAAAAGCGAAATGTGACTCACGTTTTGCTTGATTGGCTTTAATTTTTGAGATAGTCAACCAGTCGAAATAAAAAAAATTCAAAAAATAATAAGACATTAATTTATTTATTTAATCAGTTTTGTCTGAGCTAACTAAAAGGCTGTATTCTATAAACAATGAAAAATAGTGATTGTTTTGAACTACTTAAAACATTTTCACTCGAACGGCGTGCATGATTCAATTTAAAAATACTTTCCAGAATAAAACCACTTGTTACAGTTTTGATTTCATTTATTACTAAACAGCCAAGTCATATACAAAAACGTTAATCCAAAATCTAAATTAAAAGTAATAACAAATTGCCTATCTACTAGGGTCGGTAACCAAACGTATAAACAGAATGGGAGGATTAAATATATGGATTAAATATAACTATAAATACAAATATTTACAAACAAATATACTTTTCCAAACAGTGATAAATTATATATATATATATATATATATATATATATAAAAAAATGTTTTTTATAAGATTTTCTTATGTTCAAAGTTAGGACTTTATAATTTATTGTATAATAATAATAATAATAATAATAATAATATAATTTATTCTCAAAAATAGAAGTACATGTTAATATAGTAAATTAGAATAAATTATTATGCTCGATAAGCGATTTAACACTTGTTTCGAAAATAATTTAGAATAAAAAATACATACAATATACAATATAGTAAATCTAAATACAAATATATACTAGACAATAATTAAAATTAAATGACTATATTTTTAAATAACATAATATGCATAAAAATACATTGTGAATAAACATTTCATACAATTTTTATATATTGAACAAACAATACACAATAAATAACTTCACTAAGAGACAAATTTAAAGATAAATTAAAAAATAAATGTTTTTACAGTTTCTGAAACAGTGGAAAGATAGACCGAAGACAGATATATCTGCTTAACTACAGAATCTCGATTACATAATGAATTAAATCACGGTGTTGTTCAACGTAGAGAGTCAGATTTTTTTTAAAATGTTTTAGATAGACTATTGATTTTAAATCAGGTGGTAATGAATTGTACATTTTAGGTCCGATATATGAGTAAGCTCGTTGTCCAACTGACTTATGCATATGGGGAATTAACTCTGAATTTTTATTTCGTGTATTATAGGAGTGTTGTAGTTGTATATTTTTTTTGTTGAAATGATAATATATATTTACCTTTACGTAAAAAAGTTGTCGGA
Source organism: Psylliodes chrysocephalus (assembly GCA_927349885.1). Classification (NCBI taxonomy): domain Eukaryota; kingdom Metazoa; phylum Arthropoda; class Insecta; order Coleoptera; family Chrysomelidae; genus Psylliodes; species Psylliodes chrysocephalus. Next base: position 86,579,098 of record OV651816.1, on the reverse strand, counting down.
TATCTAGAATTTTTGATTCGGAATATAGCAGGTTTGTTGGGTATGTGAAATCTTTATTAAGCATCAGTTTTAAAAACCTTCGTTGGATGATTTCTAGTGTATGCATATGAGTTTTTAAAGCGTTGCCCCATACTAAAAGGCCATACCTCAAGTGACTCTCCACCAAAGCAGAGTAAAGAAGTCTCAGTTGATTAATATTAAGGATTGATTTTAAATATTTAAATTTGTAAAGGATAAATCTTAGTTTTTTACAAATGAACAGTATATGTTCGTCCCACTTAAGATGGCTATCTAGATAGATTCCTAAATATTTTATATTTGATACTTGGTTAATTCTAAAGTGGCAGTTATTATTAGTAAAATTTAAATTATTAAAGAAAGGTGCTGATGGTTTATTACAATAGAATGGTAAGTAAAACGTTTTTTCTAAATTAATAGTTAGTAATTTTGAGTTAAGCCAATTTTGGATTTCAGGAAAGTCACTCTCGACCAGATCTTTAATATTATGCCAAGTATCACTGCTATAGAAAACAGCTGTATCGTCCGCAAAGCCCAGAATCTCACCTTTAGATTTGATTGAAAACAGATTGTTAATATACAAATTAAAAAGAAGTGGGCCTAGAATAGTACCTTGGGGAACTCCATATCTGACCGGTAAGAAACTACTGTATATGTTACGTATTCTAACCATTTGTGTTCTTCCATTTAAGTAGGTTTTAAATAAGTTTAGAGGAATATTTCGTATACCATAGTTCTCTAGAGTATCAAGAAGTAAAGGATGACTGACAGTGTCAAAAGCCTTTGAGAGGTCCAGAAATATGCAAAGACAGGGTTTGCTTCTGTCAAGAGCATTATTAATTTTTTCTGTCAGAGCCAATAAAGCATCCTCAGTAGATTTCTTTTTTCTAAAACCATACTGATTGTTAGATAATAAATTGTATTTATTTAAATATGAAGTTAAGCGTGTCTCTAGCACCTTCTCAAAGACCTTCGATAGACTGGAAATAAGGGAAATGGGCCGATAGTTGCTAGCAATGTTTTGATCACCTTTTTTGAAAATGGGAACAACAATGGTTTCTTTTAGGGATGATGGCCATATACCATATTCCATAGATTTATTAATTATATAGGTTAGAGGTTCTTGAATAAAAGGAGATATAATTTGTAAAATTTCAGATGTAATTTTATCAATTCCAGGTGATTTTTTAGATTTTAGATTATTAATTATATTTTTTATTTCATTTTTATTAGTAGGATATAATACAAAACTATTTGGAACAGAAATTTTTGGAGGTTGATAATTGGGAGGTTGTTTAATTTTATTTGCTAATTTTTCTCCAGTTTCTGAAAAGATTTTATTAAACTGACTAGCAATAAGTTTAGGATCTGATACTAAGATCCCCTGGTCATTGTCACTATATAAGGATTTTATTTCGCGATTTGGCTTATTACCATTATTAGAAAGATTATTAATTATTTTCCAAAGTTGTTGTGAATTATTTTTATTATTGTTAATCAAATTTTGATAGTAATTAAATTTACATTTTTTAATTGAGTTTGTTACTTTATTTCTGTAATATTTATACTCATGTTTTAAATTTTCGTTGTGAGGATATTTTTTAATTTGTTTGTGTAAATTGTTTTTTGTGTTAATTAACTTGACTAATTCGTTAGTCATCCAAGGTGTGAGTTTAGATTTTTTCCTGTATACCTTAATATTAATAATACTCTTGTTTAGGTTTGAAGTTATAGTTTCAATGAATTGTTTTGTTACAGATTCCGGGTCATTATTTTCAAAGATATTATGCCAAGATGTATGTTGTATTTGGGATTTTAATTTTTTGTATAGAATTTGTTGTTTGAAGTGTTGCCTATTTGTGTTCCCATTGTTTAATGCAAAATTATGAACAATTTGTAACGCTATAGAAAAATGATCAGTAACTGTAGTTTTTATTATTAAAGGTAATAAATGTTGTAATAATGTTTGTTGTTTTACTTTAATGAATATGTGGTCAATACATGATTTATATTCTCCTTGGATTCTAGTTGGACTATTTATAACCGATTTGTATCCAAATTGATTCATTAGGCTTGTTTGTATAATTCTGTACTAAATAAGAGCACTGATTTTGGAAATAAATTTTAACCATTTTGGCAAGTTGTTGAACCTTGTAACATTGCATAATGAAATATAAAGACTAACTGAATATGTCTGCCACAGATAGACCACTTGTAGGTCTATCGATTTCGTCTTGAGCTATTCCTAAAGAGCGGAGCTATTGAAAACTTCCTTTCAAGGTGATTTATTTCAACACTCAGAGCCAGCCGAGAGAAATTTTTTTCTTATATTCATGATCAACAGCCAAGATACATTTGGAAGTCGCTAATATACCCCTGTGACTATTTTTTTTTTTTCATTTATTTTCCAGTGTTGATTGATTTTGCCCTGATTAGTGATTTTCTTGTTCCTTAACTCAATATCTTGCAAACTGTTGATAGCTTTGATGATATTTTGTAGCAAAGCTTGTTCAAATTTTGAAAACTATAAAAATATTCAGCTATTTTTATGGTTATAAACTTTTCCAACACTTAGTCCAATTAGAGGTAGGTACTTGTAACATTTTCAGAAGCTTATTCCTTTTTTTGTATTCTACTTGGAACTTTTCAATTTATTTAAAACATTGGACATTATTATCAGTTGTTATTAGGTATTCTTTGTTATTGTTTATATATTTTGACATAAACGCACATAACCAAAATATTGACCAAAGTTCTTAACCTCTTTTTATCACCTTAATCCAAAAATTGTATTTGTACGGTTTTGTCAACTGGAATAAATTTTCATTATTATGTTTAATTTTTCATGTCTTTTATCGTGAATTGTTATTTTTAAATAAATAAAGGTGTTTTTAACTATAATAGGTAGGTGCTAGAGGCCATGTGTCTGAACGAAAAGAAGACGTAGATGGCGTATCTGCATAGCATTAAAAATTGACTACTTCATTAAATCGTCACTAGATGCCGCTCGAGATTGCATCCAACACTTTTTACTGTTGCATTATCCTACTATATTATCTTCATACAACGGTCTAAGTATCACCGTTCAAAAGAAAAGAGGGGGGAGGGGACTTTTGAGAAGCACTGTATAATAAATCGGTTTTATAAAAAAATCCTTAAGAGCAAACTGAACACCTCGAAAATTTATAATTCATTCTGAGGCTTTATTTTTAATCCGATTTTTGTGAACTTTTCAGGAAATACCAATAATAACAAAACTTAGGGTGGAGAAACCTTGAATTTTTTGTAAACTTTCTAAACGTGTTTATTTTGAAAATTTTTTAAAGGAATCTAAAAACACATTTACGCGCCATTCGGTATTAAATCTATAAAAATTTGCTGCTTTTTGTTTTAATAAATATACAGTAGTTTTTAAATGGAATGATTTTTTACCTTTTTTTCTTAAACGTCTCTGACTTTGCAGAAATTTAAAAGCTCTCAATATTGTCAAGACACAATGACATAATATCACGAAGTATTCCCAGTGTCACGCATATAAAAACAATTTTATATTAGAAAATCATTAAAACATTTTTGCTTTCGCGAGAGGTTCGGTTTGCTCCTAAATAAATATAGAATATTATTACATATGGCTCGACACAAATTTTGCTACTTAAAAAAAAGGTCTTTCCACTTCTTCAAGGGCTAAGAATCCGGCGACGTAGCAAAATTCCACTACTCCTGGCATCCCTGAACAACGTCCTACTTATAGACACCTTTCACAAATTTCATCTAGAGGGCGTATCTTAGCTTGAATCGCGAATAGAATTGGGAGCAAGAGAGTTGTACAATCTGGTAAATTTGCAACCTCGGACAAGGTCCGGAACCTTGAAAAATTAACAAAAATCAACAATTCGCACAATTTGCAGTTACCAAAAAATTTGAAAAGAACGATTTAAATCTTCCTATAAATGCAAATTTACAACGCTCCAAAATTAATGCAAAGATTGTAAATTGTCTATGACCAATTTTGAATTGCGAAATTAATAGAAAAGTGTCTAGGGCAACAAAAAAAATATTCATAAGCAATATGGAATTTGCAACCTTATACTTATCAAGCAAAATATTTAAATAATTTCTTGTTTTCGTTTTTTATCGAGTTTACAGAGAATATTTATATTTACCCCATAATAAATAATTGGTCGACACGGTATAAACTAGTACATAGAAGAGAAAACAATCAATATCGTAAATCGAGCCAAGAATAAGAAATTAACCCAATACCGTTGTAAATAGACCATTTAAATAATACCTAAGGATTTGTTTTGGGTTATATCGAACCGTCGCGTCGCCTCGGCGTCGGTCGATTGCAGTTTTGAAATAGAGTTTATTTTTCAAGAAAACGTCGCTATATTATAACAACCCATTGAACTGAACAAGTGTAATTCATTGATTCGTGAAAAAAACAAAAAACCTAAGTGAATTTGAGTAAAATATTTTTATGAAAACGGAAAATAAAAAATTAGTCGTTATAAAAGCGTCCAGTGTACAACTCGAATGGATAAGTTTTGTTCCCAAAGTAATGGATTCGGAGCACCGTTAGAAACTTACTTTGATTTCCCCGAATGACGACACATTATCCGATAACGAATACCAAGATCCAGACTTCCCACATATCCAATTTTAAGAATAAATGAATTTAAAATAAATTAATATTGAGATAACTAATGTTTTCGGCAATCCTGCACCATACGGTTGCAGAAACCAAAGCTCTCATAATTTAAATCATGTTTTGTATTTGTAAATTTATTTCATTAAAACAGCAGTTTCATAATGAACGATGAATTTTTATTCATATAAAATTCTGTTACGGTCAAGAAATTATTCTTATTCAAATAAAAAATTAATATTTCATCATTCAAACTTTGGTCTTGCTTTCCGAACATTATTCTTGGACCGGTTTTGTCGTTATTAGGACTCATCAGCAAGGAATATACATTCTCGATTTCGGTCACTAAAGGAATCTGAAAAGGCGGTAAATTCAGCCGCTTACATGGACGGAAGTTGTGAGAGAATAAGTAGTAACAAAGCTTCAATTTTGCCAAGTGCGAAGGGTTTTACTTTTTTACCTTGTGTAATATAATACTACAGTAAATATATGTTAACATTATGTTATTAAACTTAAAACATTTATATTACATTAAAAAACTGCACTAATAAATTATAAATAAAAAAAACTATTTAATAAAAGTTAATAAGGAACAAAAAATACAAATTTAGTTTTTTAAATTTTCATTGGTGTTTGAACAATATCATCTTTGTTAAGGTTTTTATTAATCTTGATATGTGATTTTCCTCCAAGGTTAGATACTCATAATTATGATTATTAATTTCTCTAAACAAATTTTTATTTTAAACTAGGAATGAAATTGATTATGTGATTAAAAATACTTTTTTTAAAGATAATGCGACAGTTTTACACTAGTACTTACAGCCGAAACTTAAATTACCCCATTTTTTTCCTAAAAAATAATTTTCATTAGCTGTTGCGCTAGAAAGTGAATCCTGGCCAATAGAACATTTTATCAATTTTTTGAGTCATCACCTTTTTAGTAACAAATATCTCTAAAACTAACCAATCTATGACTTAGCAACTTATATAATAATTTAATATAAGAGTTTCTTTGGAGTATGCAAAAGTGTAATATTTCTTTATGAACTCGTTCATGACTTAATCGATGCTCCAAATGTTTTACAACCAGTAAATTTTAATGCACATCAAACGAGATCGCGAAGATATCTGACATTTTATACCCCATTCGCTTGATTTAACTTTATATTAATGTGTGATAAATTTAATATGGTTTATAGCTAGGGACCGACCGATATGATTTTTGTGGCCGATACCGATATATTATGAATATTTCACTATAAAAATTCACTGATTTTGTCCCTTTAACAAAATGTTCAGGACAATGTACTTGACTCAGTTTCTTGTGGTTTGTTTTGAAATGCCTTTGAAGAACTTACCATACTGATATGATAAGCATAATAGAATTTGCATTAAATTAGAGAAAATACCAAAATGAAGATCCTTTGATATGGTAGGCACAATAATAAGACATTTTTCTACTATTATACCAAGTGTGTCTAGTGAAGAGCTATTCTCTTCAGCTGATATTGTCTAGGGCGTTTCATTAATGGAGAAACCTAATGTCATTCCTCTTCCCTCCTTCAGTCTTGCCACTACGCAAGGCCTACGCAGCAAGGGTGGCTCCTGCCCCCCTGACGTTACAACTTTATAATAAAATATAAAAGTCATACACCTAAAGTAGGAAAAATAAAAAATAAAAAAACAAAAAAAAACAATAAAACATAAATAAAAATAAACCACTACTGTGTTACAAATTTATAGAATGTTTTTATTAACAACTAATAAAAAAGAAAAGAAAAACTATTGTTTTTTTATAGGCCTCCCTTTCCCTAGTTCAGATCCAGAGTACGCTGTTGCCAGTACAATTTAAATAGGGAAAGTACCAAGTATGACACATCATCGAAAAGGTAATTTTATGGGGAATTCAGCAATTGACTGTTCAATGCGTTACTTTTCATTTTATCGCCCACTAGCGGGATAAAAAACTGTTACGTATTGTAAAGTGTGACACTATTAGCAATTCAATGCATCACATAACATTTAACCTAAATATCCCCATATTGCACTTGCAACAAAATAGTGTTAGTAATAATGCAATGTTTTTTTTTTAATTTTAATTTAAGTTTTGATTTAATTAACATTATATTATGTAGTACATTGAATTACTAATAAAATTAGCTTTTAAAATGAAATGGTTCCAGGGTATTAGTGGGTTCTAGTGGTAAAGCTGCCTCGCTTCCAGTCACGTCAAAATCTTGACTCTTTACCATAAACCATACACTTTAAAAGATGGGCCATTCAACAGTGTAAAATTATACTCATCTTTAGGCGCCATCTGTAGTTGTTATCCACAAAGCTGAGTAAGAAAAGAAGATTAATAATTGGCAATTTGTTCATGATTTATTATACGGATGGCGGTAGGGGCAAATGAGCGCGGGTTTTTCAAACTCTGCCTTTCTAATAAACCAGTATAAAGTTCTTCAAAATTATAATTTTTTTTTTTTTCACTTAAAATAATTCAAACATTTTAACAGAATGGAGAGGATTGACATATGACAGTTTAGGATACTATAGAAAGGAAGTGGCGGTTTGTCCGTAAGGGCACTTGGGCACGTGTCCTAGTATAATAAACCAAAAAAAAATGAAATAACTTACATATTTTATATTTTCCTCAATGTCTATTATTATTTTATCTAATATTCAGCGCAAACCGCGTTGGCACGACACTGGACGACCGGGCGTTGAGCGACATTCCGAAATTAAGTGGAAGGGCACAGTAAATGTGTGCCTCTGTTGTTTTCTCTCATTGTTTTCTCTCATTATGATGCGAAAAACAAGGACAACGACAATATCGCTTAACAAGAGATGAGCACATGCGATGGATTATACGTCACAAACAGGGCGCTGTCCTCATTGTGAACAGATTACCTAGACCAGATACGAATGTACGCAGCGGCATCTTTACCGGCGATGCCGGTTTCGGCTAAAGGTGCGCGTTTGTTGGACCATGATAATAATTTATTTATTGTGATTACGAAAAAATGTTAGTTGGACCATTGGAATAGTTAAGAAATAAAACTACAAAGAGAAATAACTTTTTTTTTATAAAGCAGTCAAAAATATGATGAAAAAAAATCAATAATAATTATAAATGGGACAAAATTTTAATTTTTCTTTTGGTTTTGTCTGACTATAGAGTATAAATAATTTATTGGTGTACATGTACATTTTCGCAAATTGTTGGCAAGGATGACCAAACTCTATTTTGTTCATCTCAAAAAGGTATGAGTTGGAAATTCTAGGCTTAGTTGACAAACTATCAAATAGATATATAAATATTTTTTCTAATTTGAAAATATAAAAGAGAAATTTTTCGCTGGGAGATTTTAAATTGCCAAACACCTTTTCTTCAGAGTAGTATGCTTTAAAATGCGTTAACAAGTTAGAATTGTTAAGTAAATTGCATTCTTCTGAGAAATTTACGCAAATTTCGCAAGAGTGGATATGTAATGATTTTTTGATTAAATAGCCACATACATAGTTAAATGCATTTTGAGTGGTCACATTTAGCTCCCTGTAGTCACATTCAGAAATCGTTATTGCCCTAACTGATTGTTTTGAAATATATTTAATTTTCATTAAGCGGAGAACTTGTTTTCCTAAGGGAAAAAGAATCCCGGGATTCCTTTCCAGTATGTGCCCCACTGCCGCTAGTGCCCACGAGCCGCCACTGTAGAAAGGCATCCCCCTTGAAATAAAAATTGACTTGTTTTTGCGTTTCTTTCAAAAATATTATTTAAGATATTCTGAGTTACGGCCAGGCGCTACCCTTAATGGATCGCCCTATATACGCAATCCTCAAATCTCAAAAGGAGCAGAAACTTTAATTTTGTTGCAGTTTAACGTACCAAAACTTGATTTTAGATAATAAAAAAATATGTTTTTTTAACTTATTCTTTTCCTTTCAGATCATTTTAGACGTTATTGTTTTTCTTAAATTGAAAAATTCTAGAATATAAAATATAATTTAAATTGTTTTTTTATTTAATATTTGTGTCTTAATTTTTTTTTTTTTTTTAATTCTTATCAATTGAAATATTTAATTGATATTTTTAATTGGCCGATACCGATATCGGTAGCGGTCGATTCATATTTAAAACGAATGTTTTGATTCGCTAAATAAAATCTGAACTTATGCATCGTCCACTTTACTCCAACAGTGAAATATATTTTTCCTACGACCACTTAGGAAAGTGACACATCATACTATGTAGTCCTATGGAAAGTGCCCTATATCACACGCGTATGAATAAGAATTTACTTTCCATCCGTGTGCGAATATGCTATTTTCCGCATCAGCTGTCAAAATATCAAACGCATCATTTCTATTTTGATCTATGTAATGTCCATATTAATACTAAAATTGATATGATTGTTAAATTATTGAAATTGTAAATTAGATCCTAGATATTTATCTTTAACAATTATTATTAGAATAATTTTAAAATAACTAAGTTATGTTTGCTTTTTATTCTGGTTAAACACATAACCAATTAGATCATTCAATTGACGCAAGGCCTATTAGCTCAGGTGGTAGAGTATCAACTTTGCCATGTTAGACCTGGCGAGCGACCGTGTTCAAATCCTTGCGGCACAGAATTTTTTTTTTTTAGTTTTTTTTTTTTAGTTTTTTTTTTTTGTTTAGAAAATATGAGAATTGAATAAATACGATTATTGTTGATTATTTTTTTAAATACATTTTAATTATTATAATAATAACCTGGTTTTACATTTTTTGATGAAATTATTTTGTGGTCGTAGGAAAAATATTGTACATCACTTGTGTGAAAAGTGATTTTCCACACTCGTGTGATAGTCGCACTCGGCGTGTGCCTCGGGCGACAATATTTCCCACTCCTGTGAAAAATGTCACTTTCCACACTCTTAATGTAATATACTATTTTTTTTCTGTTTAAAAAATACCCTATTTTACGTATCCTTGTTAAGCAATGAATAAGTTCATCTTTTGTTGCCAGTTAGACAAAAAATATATTTTTATTTAACACCAATGTTCTTTTTTTACAGTGTCTGATGCAGAATGCAAAAGAGTATGTGCAGCATTCAAAAGACTTACCAACGGCGGCCAACTCCTTAGTCGCCATGCCTTTACTCAAAATGTACTCGGAGATGGCGTACCTATAACCATAGCCGATTGGTTGTATACCGGGTGCGGTGGCAGTACCAGAGGAATAGCTCTTAGAGATCTCCTCTGTGGTCTAGTTTTACTCACCAAAGGCACGCAAGAAGAAAAAATTAAGTAAGTGCTCAACTTTAAAAAAAAATGAGGGACTAGACAGTTATTATAAGACATATGAAGGGCAAATAATAATAAACTACTGCAATGATTTAGGCTTAGTTTAAAGAGACCAAAGATATATATGTTATGCACAATACTTGAATTCAGGTAATGCTCGAAAAAATGCACAAAACTAATTTTGGGCAACAACTATTTCCCAAACCCGAAGTTGAGTGTTACAAAATAGTCAGAATAAGTTTTACACATTTTAAATTGCACAGAACTAGTTTTGCATATTTTTGTATGATCAATACTAGTTATACTAGTTGTTTGTGTTAAAGTAGACCCCTAGAGAGCTTTGTTTCTAAATAAAATTACAAATTATTAATACAGTTTTCTTCGGGATGTGCGATGTGATATAAATCATTACAAAGACAAACTAACAATGATATAGAATCAGAAGAAGAAAATATACAACAAAAATACGAAGCAACGACTTCTCATAGACTTCAACGGCCTGGATGCAGCCCAAATTGTTGTATGTTGAAGAAACAAATAAAAAAGTTCAATATTTACCATTAATAAAATCAAATAACTAGGTACATTAAACTTTTAACACAGCTTATACAATACAGCTAAAACACTCTCTTGGCGGCAACGGTTTGCGTCGATTTCGTCGCGCATCGCTTAAGCTCCGCCTTCGAAGGGAAAAGACGGTTTTGGCGTTCAGAAGCGTATTTAGGTAAGGTGTTGAGTCGTGCGTATAATTTCGTTGATTGTATAATTTCGTGGAGCCTATAATTTCGTTGATTGTATAATTTCGGATCCCATAATTTCGTTGATTTTGTTTGAGTTAAAGGTACTGTTATTATTTTGGTGACTCTTTAGCTGTGAGTAGAATGAGTGAAAAAAAAAGACATCATTCTGTTTGTGCAGTCAAAAGCTGTTTTAATAAGGGTTATACCTGCAAGAAAACATTCTTTAGTTTTCCCAAGGACCCAAACCGATAAGTACCACATTATAAGAAATTTTCATTGTTAAAAATATAATTTATACAGGGTATCCCATTAGTGCGTTATTGTTCATTATTTTGTTGTAGACGCAAGAAAGTTTTAAATAAAAGTTATATGGATTTTAAAAATACCTACATATTTTAAAAATATCTTTGGATATACAGAGTGTCACGTTTTTGCCTGGCAAATTAAAATGTATGTTTTTTAAATGGAACACCTTGTATTTTATTTTACGATAAAATTATTAACACCCTAAATTATTGTAAAGACGAATTGATACAGAAAAATTTTATCAGGTATGTGTGTGGTTACCTTTTAATAAAAGCCTTGCGGATCCACTCCTCTGCGATACCTGTCTTAAATATAACGAAGATCACGTCGAATTAGATGATTTTTCTTTTTATTGCTTTTTAAAGGCATATGATAACGCCAATCCAGATACATTTGGAAATCTGTAACTGTCAAATGATGAATTTGTAGAACTAATATTCAATATTGAAAAGATATTTTAAAATAATTTTGAAGAATTGGCTACAAAAAATAACATTTGTACCACACTTTTAGAATTAATTAACCCAATACCCTTTAGTCATCCATGCTAACGTTTTCCAAAAGAATAACTTATTTTATTGTATGTTTAATCTCAATAACTAAAAAATATACTGACAATTAGTTTGACAGAATTGTCATTTATTTAAAATTTTAAAAATAATAGCAGTCGGTTGATCAAAATATGAACGGTGATTGGCGAATTTTTTTTTTTTTTTGCAGTGTTCTCACTGCCTAGAATGGATATGAAATATATTCGTTCAATTGAAGGCAATAGCATACTTTTTCGTTTTGTAATCTGTGCATGGATATTAGCCAATCTACGCACATACTACAAAACGAAAAAGTATGTTATTGCGTTCAACTACGAATATATTTCATATCCATTTTAGGTAGTGAGAACACTTTAACAAAATTAAATCTACAAATCACAGTTCATATTTTGGTCACCCAACTCCTATTATTTAAATTTTTTTAAATAAGTGACAATTCTGTTAAACTAATTGTCAATATATATTTTAGTTATTGATATTAAATATACATTAAAATTTTTGTGTAGACTCGATAAATAATAGCATTTTTGTTTGTATTGTGTCCACATTTAAAAAAAATAAATTTTAATCAAACTACATGATACTAATTTAATTACGAGTATTAAAACTAAAGTCCTGAAAGTTTCGGTGAAGATGAGGATAGAGCATCTGCCTTCCACGCGAAAAGCCCGGGATCGAATCTAGGCCGAGGACTAATTAAATTTTCATGTTTATTTTATTTTATAAATTAGTCAACTTCGTAAATTATTTTAAAATTAGTTATTTTGTCTAAACAACCTAAAATAATTTTTTAAATTTGTAGATTTTCGTTAGTGGGTCGTAGAAAAAATATACTGACCATATCGAGTGGATTGTTCATATCACAATCAGACGATTGAGTACTCCGCCTACGACGTCGTGCTCAAACTTCGTCTTTGTGTGATATTGCTATCATATCCACCCTTGTTGAACAAACTATAATTTATTTGTTTTCTTGGTTTAAACCAAAACTTAAGTTTTACATCAGAAATAGGAACTAAATTAATTTACTTTTCAAGTTTTCTTGTAAAAATTGATATTACTTTCTCCAAGTACAAATTTAGTAACTACCTAAAATAAGTACTAATTATGTAATATCGTGTAATATTGTAATTCAAATTTCACATTACTATAAGTTTCAAAATTCCCTACTTCGGTATGGTCAGATAAAAATTGAATATATTATATTAATAAAAACTGTCAAAGTATTACTTCTACAAATCTGTATTTCAATTAATAAGAATACATCTAAATATAACCAATATTGTTAAAATAAAAACACAAATTCTTTATAATTCCAAAATACCATAGAGTTCCCAGACCTCAGTCGAAGCATTCGTTTATCTAGGTATAAACCCTTTGCGCGAAGAGTAACACTTGCCAGAGACACGGGGTACCACTTGATTTGCATTCACGATTCTTTAACAATTGAAGCCCTTGGTGTAAAAAGGATCCAAGCCACAATTTGTCGTGAAGTGACTGTTTTAGCTCAAAACATTTGTTAACCAGGATTTTACTAGCCACATACAAATTATTTTACCTCTAATCCGAAATAATGTTTCTAATTATATTTGACAGATTTAAAACAAATTAAAAATTTAATTTCCCAAAACTTACTTAATATGGCATATAACCAACCTTATTACGCCAAGGTTTTTAATTTTTTCAATAATAAAAAAATTATTTAATCCGGGCCCGACTTTTCCCTCGAATCTAACAGAGATAGCACCATTCCGTCTTGCTTGGTTCTCGACCGCCAGATCAAAGACGCCGACACGGAGTTGTGGAGCTGTATTGTATAAGCTGTGCTTTTAATATGCAAATTAAAATGATAAAAGGCAAAGACCAAAGACAAACACGTTAGGAGTTCAAGGTTATTTACTACTACTACTACTACCACCCTACTTTTTATACGGGTTCAGACGTAAAATTTTCTGTAAAAGTTACATTAAAAAGTTGCCTAGTTGAGTCCATATATTTATGCCAGACACGGTATATTGTTTCTACCTATAATTAAAATATGTAATACTCATTGAATAAAATGTTTTTTCTATTTCTATTTTAGATTCCTTTGGTCTCTCTATTGCAGTGACTCGGTTACTCACATTTCTAAAAATGAATTTAAAAGTGCTTTACAAATTGAAGGTGGCTTTCCACCTTCGGATAAGTCTCCAAAAGTGACATCGTGGGATCGAACTGTCAATTCGTTATTTAGTAATCAAGATAAAGTCAGTTTTGAAGACTTCAGAGCATGGATCATATACAACAAGGAAGCCACTGTTTTATCGAAATGGTAAGTTCCATGTTCTATTTCTTTAATCATTTTTTACCTGGCATTTTAAACTAAAATCTACCTTTGCCTTTTGTAAATTAAAATGTCACGAATTACAATATAATTTCTTAGTAATGAGGTCTTAAAATATGTATTAACATCCCTTGAATATTTTACTATATTTTGAAAAATAATTTTTTTCATATAAAATTTTAAATGAAAAATTGTTGTTTAAATAAGTACATCTGTCCGCATTTAAACATTAACTAACAAAATTATAAACCACCTTTTAAATTAAAATGCACCGAAAATTTGTAACAGCTTCGAGATTAAGATGTAGCTTAGTGAAAACATTTGACTACTCACTCGATTATGGTGTAAATTGAAGCCCTTGATGTAAAAAGGATGCAAGCCACAATTTGTCGTGAAGTTACTGTTTTAGCTCAAAACAGCTGTTAACAAGGATACTAGTCACATACCAATTTTTTACCTCTAATCCGGAAGATGACTTCTTTTGTAATATTTATATTTAAATAATTTTTTAAATTCATATTTGACAGATTTGAAACAAATTTAAAGCTTAATTTTCTCTTATTTTACGATGTAGCATGTAACCTTATTACGCCAAAGTCTTTAATTACAAAAAACATAAGAAACGATAGTTTTTTGAGGCTTTAATAAGTAAATACGATATCACCATATAGTGCAGTTGGTACTGTATCTAGTATAAAGTGTTTTTAAAGTGCTCTGTGAAATTCAAAGAAATCTAAAGTAAATAATATTTAATAAATAGTGTGTTACATATTATGAAAAACAGAATTGTTGAAGAGCTATGTGTTAGAAATAATAAAAGAAATACCAGAAGTCCTAATTACGAAATACATTGTAATAATATACTAAAATCAAATATTTATATTAATATCCTAGATAAAAGAGACCGGAGATGTAACATTGCACATCGCGCACGTTGTCTATTCCAACCCTAAGTAACCCACCAATTAAAAATCATTGTTTTCACGACGCCACCCGAATTGCTTCGAAATTTCTATTCTATACTTGTCTTCGCGTGAGTAAATGATTTATGGACCGCCGTTTTTTAAATTATTTGTTGGTGTTATTAGCAATTTAAAGTGTTTTAGTTATTCAATTTCAAGTTGAAAATGCCAGGATGTATGGTGAAAAATTGTATATACAAATAATATAAGTGTCAATGTTATGAAAAATAAGAAATATATTCGTTTTCAGCGGTAAATATTTGTTGACGTTTTGACATAAAGTCGCCTTGATTCTTTGAGCTGAATACTTCAGATCCGCATTAAGGGGTTTCAATAAACATTAAGCATCAAATCCAATATTTCAGAAAATAGATTTCATAATGCATTAATTTAAAAAAGAGTAAAGTTTTAAAATTTTAAACATTTAATCTAAATAAGAAGTAAATAGGCATTGTTACTAACGAAATTTTGTTTTTAAAAAGTAGTTTTATAAGAATATTTACTAAAGGTGGTTTTTAGCCCTTTATTAGATATTTTTACAAGAATATTAGATGAAATACAGATTCACCTACTTAAATTTTCAAGGTTCATTTTATTTGCGGTTAAATCGGAAGTGACATTTGAATCTTAAGTATTAAAACAAAGTAAAACGCGCAATATGATCTAGTATAAGCAAAAAATACTAAAGTTACGGAAATTAGTCATATTATTAGTAAAATGTTACATTATAAACCCCCAAACAACTCGAAAAAAATCTTCGTTTACTAAAAAAATCTAAATTCTAGCAATATTTATTATACAATCGAATGCGGTTTCAAAGATAATAGGATCAATAAATCCGAATCTTTAAATTTTGGAGCTAAATGCTCGGATAAAAGCATGCGACCGATAGGGGTTACAAAAATAATCAATTTATTGTTTTAATGAAAATCGATTATCCGTTACAATTAATCGATTATTTTTGATTAATCGAACATTTTCAATAAATTGTTTTCGGTTTTTTAGGTAATGGAATGATCGATTATAAAGGAATTACAAAAAGAGAGTAGATTTATTCAAAATATTCGATTTATTATAATCGATTTATTGTTTGATCGACTTTTGAAATTATTCGATTATTTTAGATTTACCGAATATTTTCGATTAATCGATCATTTTCGATTTTTCAAAGGTATTCGAATAATTTGTTTTAAAAGAAATGCGAAAAAATAGATTATATGAAAATAATCGATTGATCGAATATAATCGGTTATTTTGTATAATAGATATTTCTGTTATTTTGTATAATAGATATTTCGGTTATTTTTTAGAATTATCGATTTATCGGTCAATCAGCTTTTTATTAATCCTTTATTTTCGATTTTTCAAAGATAATCAAATAATCAATTTTAAATGAAATATGAAAACAAAAGGATTATTTGAAAATAATCGATAATTCAGTTATTTTTTTGGAAAATCGATTTTTCGTAGAATCGGCTTCTTAATTAATTGGTTATTTTCCCTCAATCGATTATTTTTGATTAAGCAATTATTTTCCATGTTTCAAAAATGATCGAATAATTGATTTTAAAGGAAAAAATTCTTTTTTTTTTAATCGATTTATCGATTATTCGACTTTTTAAATAATCGATTATTTTTGATAAATCGATTATTTTTGATTAATCGATTAGATTTTTCAAAGATTATCGAATAATCTGTTTCAATGGAAATACGAAAAAAAATAGTTTATTTAAAAATAATCGATTAATCGGTTAATTGGCTTTTTAATTAATCTATTATTTTTGATTTTTCAAAGATAATCAAGTAGTCGATTTTAAAGGAAATACGAACAAAAATAGATTGTTTGAAAATAATCGATTGATCAAAAATAATCGATTATTATTAATGATCAATAATTTATTTCGATAATCACCCACTCCTAGCGACCAAATGACTTTTAATAGGTTTAAATTTTAAAAAGTTATCTGGTTTCAGACATATGCATTTCTAGAGTTTTATGTGTCTCATCTTCTATATTAATTAATATTCCTAAAGAAACAAGCTTTAATATATCTTTTTCTGAGGTTATAATACAAAACAGCAATTTCTCATTTTGACTAATTTTTAATATTATGTCAAGTCGTAGAAAAAATATAATGTTCAACTCACAAGGTTTGATTTGCAGTATTCGCCTACGCACATGCTTTTTTTATAATACTCTTAGACAATGAGTACCATTTCTTACTCGATTAACAATATTCTATTTCAACATTTTACTGTAGTCTCTTACATAAAAGTCCGTAGTAAATAATAGCTAACGAAATATTTTGTAAAAGATCTTCTCTTTACATAAAATGTCGTGGCATCTGTTTGATATTAAAAAAATCACGTTAAATTTATTTCATAATACAAAATTCCATTAAATGTATATTTTAAATAAATCTAATAGTTTATTATGATGCTAATAAACAAAGTCCGGTCCCTGTCACAGAGTTCGGGTCCCTGCCCAGTTCCCCCACTCCGTTAACCTTTCTTTAGAAATTGGCAACATTTGCGCAGGTTAAACACCGGTGTATGTTATATCTCTGGTCTCTTTTATCTAAGATTAATATCAACTAATCAGAACTTATTGTGTTAAATACTTATGGGTGTGGACCAACTACACACATGAATTCGGATTGAAATATATTTTACAAACGCAGATAATATGGAAAAAACTGATGAAAATATAACGCTACAAACATTGCATAAAGAAATCATTAACCAAAACTCTGAGATAAAAAATCTTATACTCGCAAGCGAGGCTAAAATCTTGCTTAAATTAGAGGAGCAAAAACAACAAATAAAAGATCTTGAACAAAAAAATTGTATACTTAAAGAAAGCATAGAACACCTAGAAAGAGAAAATGAAAGGAAAAATTTGGTAATATAATTTATGGCCTAAATAAACCGGTTTTGCTGTCAAAAAATTGTGTGAAGATTTAAATAAACTATTAGATCTAAATATATCCGAAAAAGTCTTTAAATCCCAGCTTAAATCATGCATGTGATAGTTTGATGTCTAGATAATTTAATTTAACTTATTTACAAATGTTATCCTGTTTTTTTTATATTTAATTTTTTCTTGTTTATGTTAATTTTATGCTAATGTGTATTTCTTTGTTTTAACATTCTCTAAGTGTAGGTTAGGTTTTAAATTTTCCCTTTTATTGAACTGTATTTTAATTGGTCAATTGCTCGTTGATAAATAAATAAAACGATATTGGCGATTATTTTCCTTTGGGAAAGGCTACGAATTGTCCTATTAAATTGGAGTTATTATCACAATTAAAAAAAAATTTAATACTCAAAAATACAAAGAAACTTAAAGGTACCAAAGTCTCAATTTCTCATGATTATACAAAAATCCAACTTAAGGAACAGAAAATACTAAAGGAAAACTTGATTAAAATAAGACAGAAATACCCCTCTACTGTAAGTTACATAAGACATAATAAGCTATATAGCGACAATAAATCTTATAAAATAGATGATCTTTCTGACTTTGAGGGAAAGGAAGACGAGGACGAAGAAATAAAGGAAGAAAGACATAGAAGTGATCCTGGAACACCTACTGTCGAAAAATATAACACGCCCAAATCGAATAACCAAAAAACTATTTTAGTAAATACAAACATTCAGCAATTACCCAAACAACAGACTCATCCAAAACCACCAACACCCAGAGAATAAAAAAAAACACCAACAAGCAAACCAACATCAACCTCCAAATCAACAATAACAACAAAACCAAAACACAATTCGCACTAGATTACAATCACTAAATAATAACTCGAGAAGTTAAATAATTTTAAATTTAAGATTTAATTTTTTTAATATTTTGTATGCAAAATTTTATGTTCTCAGAAATATTTTATTATTTTTTTTTCTGCTCTTTAAGAAAATACGTTTTGGATCATTAGGTAATCTCTCATATTTAGGTACTCATTAAAGTCATAGCTATATAAATATAATATTTAAAAAATGGATCAATTCATTAGAGATGTTAATTATGATGTCTATGATACCTTAGAACTAGATAGAATTAATGACATACAAAACAAATGGAGATAAAACTACATTTAATATTATTCACCAAAATATTCGTAGTATGCATAAAAATTTTGATGAATTTATGGCTCTTCTCTCACAAATTGATAGGGAACTGGATATGATTATCTTAACGAAGACCTTCATATAAGACGATATTCATTGCTTTAGTAATGAGGGGTACCAGCTAATATACAACTACGATCAATTAAATAAAAATGATGGGGTTGCGGTATTCATTAAAAATAAGTATAAACAAACACATAAAATAGTAATGATAGGCCAGTTTTCAGTTTTAGAAATATGTATTACTACTTCTGAAAAAAAAAAATCCTAATAACTTGCATGTATCGGCCCCCTTCCACTAATGATGAGAATTTTGTATTGTCTTTAAGAGAGTATCTTCAACAAAAAAGTAGATTGGATGTAAGATTTCATATTTTTTTAGGCGATATTAACTTAAATATTGAAGATAATAGAAGTATAATGTAGTTTTTGAATATCTTAACATACTGTATGAATTTAATTTTGAGTATATAATTAATAAGCACACCAGGTCATAGGGAAACTCTAAAAGTTATCTAGTCCATATTTTTTTAAAATGTACATCCGAACCTATTAAAAATTGTACTGTAGCTGCAACCATTGAAACAACCGTGACTGACCATAAAGCGACATTTTTAAGTATGCCATTAAAATTATTATATTTGAAAAATAGAGATTTTATTAAAAAACAAATCAATTTTAAAGAACTTAGAAACGGCTTAAAAAATAAATAATGGAAAGAATTTTATAACTCGAAAAATGTAAATGAAAAATGCGATATCTTGACAGAATCCCTAGAACTGTTTATAAATAAAAATACTACATTGTTAAAAATAAAGAAATGTGAACAAAAAAGACAAAAATGGATTACAAAAGGTTTGGTAAAGTCCGTAAATATAAAAAATACTCTGTACAAAGAGTACTTGAAAGACCCAAATAACCTGAAAAAAGAAATGAATTATTTAGCTACAGAGATCAGTTAAAAAAATAATATAAACTGCAAAAAAATATTATTTTAAGAATGAAATAAAAAAATAGTAACTATTCTAAAAATTTTTGGAACATTGTAAACAGGTCGAAACAAGAAGAACATATTAAAAACGTAGAGGAAGTGCTTGCTCAAAATGGATCATCTATTAGCATTGCAAATCGATTTGTCCAACATTTCACTTATGTAGGAGAGACGTATGCTACTAAAATTATTAAACCCCAAACACCTTCGCCAAAAAATAAATCCATTTTACAAAAGTAAAAAGGCACCAGGAATAGATGGTCTAACAATCGAAATCATAAAAAATATAAAAAATTAAATTATCCCTCAATTAGTTAACCTAATAAATCAAATTTTTAATACTGGTGAATGTCCAAATCATTTTAAAGTGGCAATTATATTACCAATTTACAAAAAAGGTGATATGAATAATGTTTCCAATTATAGACCACTCTTTAATAACTACACTTACTAAAATTTTTGAGAAAGCTTTAAAAATAATTTTAAAAACTTTTTTCAATAAACCTAAATTAATATCTAAATGCCAATATGGTTTTCAAGAAGGCTTATCTACGAATGATGGAATTGCCGAATTAACAAAGACCATCTACAAACTCGTTGATGATAAGAAACCAACAGCTTGTGTATTTCTGGATCTTGCAAAGGCATTCGATACTGTTTGTCATAAACAGTTGATAGATGCCTTGGGAGATGCAGGAATACGAGGGACATCACTTGATTTGATGGCTAGTTACCTAAATAACAGAAAACAAATAGTTAAAGTGAATGATGTCTTTAGTGAATATAAAACACTTAATTATGGAGTACCACAAGGCACCGTTCCGGGTCCTCTATTTTTTAGTGTTTATATAAATGGCCTTTTCAGTATTGAAACTGAAGGTAACATAATTAGTTTTGCTGACGACACAGCTATTATTTATATAGCTGAAAATTGGGAGGATCTAAAAAGAAAAACAAAAACAGATTTTAGATAAAATTATAAGAAATTAACTGTTAAATTTGAGAAAACCCATTTTGTTTCTTTTTCTAGTTATAAATCCTCTTTACCACCCTTTAATGAAATACGGGTTCAAAACCATCAGAATGCAACTATTTATTAGGTCAGTGAATAAAATGAAATATTTAGGAATAAAACTAGACTCGCATCTTAAATGGAATGCTCATGTCGAAGATATTTAAGATGCCTTCTTTCAAAATTTAAATATCTAGGGTCGGTCTTTTCACCCTCAGATAAAGTGTCTGTTGGGTTGTAAATCCCGTATTTAACTTCACTATATTAAAACACCAGCCTTACTTGAACATTTTAATCGAAAAACTCTTGCATCAACAAGAAAACAATAATAATTTTACAATACAAAACGGGCATCAAATCTCGAACATATCGAGAGCATACATAACCAAGACAGCGCGCCAACTCGTTTTTTACAGAAGTCGACGTTGCCAGACTGCAAAATGGCCAACTAATAGGAGTAATGAGTCTCTGCGTTGTAAGTAAAAAATAAACTATATAAAATTGTCCCAAACATATACCCCCACCTTGAAATATATTTCAACATCCATATAGTGACATAAATCTAAATTCAATTTACACTATTCTACTGGGAGAGGGCACAATTTTGAGATAGCCCGCTTATATGTTCCCTCAGAAGTACGCACTGACGCGACACGCACTTTGCGATCTGGACCCGGGTACACCAACACCACCCGTCCTAGTTTCCATTTAAGAGGCGGTAAATTATTGTCTTTTACGACCACCAATTGTCCAACTTCTAGGTTTCTACCCTCCTTTGTCCACTTGCCTTTTTGCTGGAGTTCTCCAAGGTACTCCATTGACCATCTGGACCAGAAATGCTGTAACACCCTTTGGAGGTGTTGATACCTTGATAGTCGATTTGCAGGAACATCTTCCAAATCAGGATCTGGCAGCGAGGTGAGACATCGCCGAATTAAAAAATGGGAAGGGGTAAGGACGTCTAGGTCATTGGGATCGGAAGATAAGGGTATTAGAGGTCGGGAATTAAGGACTGATTCTATTTGCGCTAGAACGGTACTCAAATCTTCATATGTCAATGCCGCGTTTCCCACAACCTTCTTTAAGTGCGATTTGCAAGAACGCACCCCTGCTTCCCAAAGACCACCAAAGTTGGGAGAGTTTGGAGGAATAAAAGACCAATGTACTCCTTCATTATTAATGCAAGTGCCAATTGCTTCTGACTGAGTTCTTAGAAACCCCGCTAATTCTTTGAGTTCCGATCTTGCCCCAACAAAGTTTGACCCATTGTCAGAAAAAATTTTAAAAGGCTTTCTCCTTCTCGCCACAAATCTTCTAAAACATGCAATGAATGAAGCTGTTGACAAATCTGAGACTGCTTCGATATGAAGCGCTTTGGTTGAAAAACAGATAAAAATACTAACGTAACATTTTGACAATTTGGCTCCACGACCGTACTTATTTTTGAGGTATAGGGGTCCTGCATAGTCCACCCCCGTAATGTAAAAAGGTGGGGCCGGGTTGACTCTCTCTGCCGGCAAGACACCCATGACTTGCTCCAAAGCCCTTGGATTCGACTTGAAACATCTGATGCATTTATGAACCACTTTTCTAGCCAATCCTCGACCACCCATAATCCAATACCTTTCCCTTAACGAACACAACAATAAGTGAGGACCAGCGTGTAACAACCGTTTATGTTCCCTATCCACCAACATATGAGTAAAGGTATGCTTTGAGCTTAGTAAAATAGGGTGTTTTTTGGAATATCCTAAGTTCGCCAATTGTAGCCTACCTCCCACCCTCAGCAACCCCTGGTCATCGAGAAATAGACTTAATCGCTGCAGGTTTTTATTGGAAATAGGCTTCTTCTTTAAAATATCACATATTTCCTGACCAAAACATTCCTTCTGAACCATTTTTATTAAAACCAACAAGGCTCCTTCCAATTCCATAGAGGTAAAGAAGCGTTCACCATTACTTCTTCGTCTAAACTTATTAATATACCTGAAAATATGACATAAAGCCCGTTGTAACCTAGTTAAATTACTAAATTTATGAAAATGAAATTTAACTTCAACTGGTGTCGCAATCAACAGCACCTTCATCTCAGGTAAATCCGTCGCATCTTCTAATTGTGTTCTTGGCCATTCGGATATATCAAACTTTAACCAGACTGGCCCGTTCCACCATTTCGAACAATCTAACAACTGATTAGGATACATCCCCCTTGACAGAACATCGGCAGGATTATCTTCAGACTTGACATATCTCCAATCATCATTCGAGGTTACACCTTGAATTAACGACACCCTATTCCCAACGAATGTTTGCAATTTATGCGTGGCAGTACCTATCCAACCTAGCACCACCGTAGAATCACACCATAGCCATATACTACCAACTTCCATGGTTAATGCACTTCTTACTCTATCAATCAGCTGAGCCAGAAGCACTGCACCGCATAACTCTAGTCGAGGAATTGTTAGTTTCTTAAGAGGGCTGACCCTAGCCTTAGAACAAAGCAATGACACCTGAATCTCTCCAGAATCTGTTCGGCTTCTCACATAGACGCATGCACCATTCGCCACTGTAGACGCATCACAGAATCCATGAATTTCTATTTGGTGATTATTTCCAACCACCTTTCTTGGAATCATAAGCTCATTCAATGTTACCATCTCAGTTTTAAGTCTTACCCAATCAGTCTCTAGGGACATAGGTAAAGACTCATCCCAATCCAAGTTTTCCAACCATAACTTCTGAATCAATATTTTTGCCAAAACCACCGCTGGTGCTACCAACCCTAGCGGATCAAAGATCTTTGAAACCTCCGATAAAATAGATCGTTTTGATGCTCTTTTATTAGCATCTGTAAATTCTACAGAAAACCTTAATTGATCTTCTCGAAAGTGCCACCACAAGCCCAATGTTTTATTGGCATCCTTATCACCAAATGCTACCTGATTAGAATCCCTAGCTTCACCATTTAAACCGTTCTGAACAGCAGCCTCATTGGACACCCATTTTCTTAAGTTCATGCCACCTGAACTTAAGACATTTGCCACTTCCTTGCACAACTTAATTGCCTCTTCTGCAGACTCAGCTCCCGTCAGTAAATCATCAACATAGAAGTCTCTTAAGATAATTGTTGACGCCTTAGGAAATCTATCAATATTGTCTAACGCCAACTGTCGAAGACACCTTATTGCTAAATAAGGAGCTGACCTTGTTCCATACGTTACGGTATTCAATGTCCACTCCGATATTGCATCATCAGGCGAAAATCTCCAAATTATTTTTTGTAGTGACCGCTGCTCTGGTGACACCCAAATCATCCGATACATTTTAGCAATATCACCACATACTACTACTTGATGTTGCCTGAATCTGACCAAAATAAAAAACAAATCTTCCTGTTGCTTAGGACCATTAAATTGTAAATCATTAAATGATACCCCAGTATCACTACCAGCACTTGCATTAAACACTACTCGAAGTTTAGTAGTTTCACTTCCTTCATTTAATACCCCATGGTGCGGCATATAATACGAAACCTCGCTTTCTGATTTAGCCAATGACATATGCCCCAACTGTTGGTATTCCTGCATAAAATCTGTATACATCTTACCTAACTTCGGATTTTTCTGCAACCTCTTTTCCATTGTCAAAAATCTTTTAACTGCCATTTGTTTTGATTCTCCTAACTTTAACACTGAATCCAATAATGGAACCTGTACAATAAACTTTCCATCAGACCCTCTAACCGTCGTTTCCTTAAATATCCTTTCACATTCTCTCTCTTCTATAGAACTATATTGACTTTCTGCCGCCAACTCTTCTACTTCCCAAAACATTTTTAGTTGCTTTTGAATATCAACCTGGCCTACATGCATACTTTTAAAACACTTACTTTCTTGTGACTTTATTGCCCCAGTAACCAACCATCCTAATCTAGTTTTTTGCAGTGTAGGTTGATTCTCTCCAAGCTTGATTTGTCCAACACACAACAAACTATAAAACAAATTAGCCCCTAATAATAAATCTACCGGCTGAGGTTTATTAAACCCAGGATCTGCCAATTGTAAATTTTTCGGGATATTTAAGTGGGAAATAGAAAGCTTTTGACCAGGAGTTTGTCCACTAATTGTTGATACTATGAGACACGCAACGGTTCCTTCATATTTTTTATAATTTGACTGCACGTCCACCATACAGCGTTCAACGATTCTAGAAGGACTATTACCTACACCTATAATCGACACATCTACCTTCTGCCTAAGTATCCCTAACCTTTCCACTAATTGCGCTGTTATTAAATTTGGTTGCGACCCACTATCCAACAGGGCTCTACAACTCTGCCAATTTCCAGCACCATCTTTAACTTGTACCCAAGCTGTGGACAATAAAACCTCCCCAGCTACTTCTTCGCCATTCTCCAAAAAAAGTGATTTAACCTGAAAAGTATTACTTGGTGACCCACCATCCTCCATTAATCCACCATTGTCTCGGACACTTCCATCTATTCCATCAGAAACTGCAACTAACACCTTACCTTCCTGTCGTGGTTCATAATGCAGTAAGCGGTGATGTTACCTTCCACATTTTTCACATCCAGGGGCTGGACATGAAGAACTCATATGGGTTGTGTCTTTTAAACAATTTAAACACAAACCAATTTTTTTTGCAAATTCATATCTACTGTAGGTTCTCAATTTTAAAAATTTGTGACAATCAAAAATGTCATGCTTATTTTTACAAAAAACACATAACAGACTTGACTGTTGATACAAAACTTTTATGAAACCTATTACCTTTAAAATCTTTTTTTGTTTCAGATTTAACTTCTGTTTTCCTTTTGCGCTCTATATTTTTCAAATTATCTACTCTTTTAGCCAAAAATTCTTTAAACTGCTCAAAAGTTGCCAATTCACCCTTGGGCCTTTGTTCTTCCCACTTTAAAAATGAATTTTGATCCAACTTTTTGACCATTAAATGAATCAAGAAAGGATCCCAAGAGTTAACTGACAATCCCAATTTTTCCAAATGATATAACACCTCTGTTAGAGTATCAGACATATTTTGCAAATCACTAGCCGATTCTTTATGTACATTCGGCAGATTTAATAAATTATCCAAATGGTACTCAACTAACATTGGCAAATCATCGTATCTGTCACATAACAGCTGCCAAACCATTTCATAATTTTCAGCTGTCATTTTTCGTGACTGGACCAATTTTAATGCTTCACCCTGTACCGCTTTTTTCAGAAAATGAAACTTTTCGACGTTTGAAATATTTGTATTACAATGAACCAGTGATTCAAACATATCTTTAAATTCTAACCAATTTTCGACCTTTCCTGAAAAATTTGGTATAGGGATGGCAGGTAATTGAGGCCTAGATTGTGGTACCACCACCAAAGAGCCTGTTGACTCATTAATACTTTGACTATCCCCATTATCTTCTTCATATTTTCCTTCAAACTTTTTTCCGAACTCAGCAAGAAACAATTTGCCCTTGGTCATAGCACGAAAAAAGTCATTTTCAAATTTTTCACCCTCTTCTATCGCGGCCTCATATTGCGCATCATCAATACTCTCAACTATAATATCATTATTAATCTCCTCAAACTCTCCCAAAACATTGTTCATTCTATCAATTCGTGCACTTAATTCAACGTACAACGCTTCTGTTACATTTTCTTTTATTTCAAAATTATCCAAAAATTTATTAAAACTAGTTAATTTACCTTTAATGTTACCCCTTTTTCTAGTTAACATTTTAATATCTTCCCCCATTTTAGATATACTTGTTTAATAACAAAAAATTAACTTACAATAGGTACTACGTTATAATGCAAGTAAATTCAACACAGGGAAGAGATAAAGGAAAGAACAAATACTAGGAAAGAGCGACTCACCCAACTGCAGTGTTTTCCCACCTTGCTTCTATTAAATTCCAGCTCGAAACATGGGTTACTTGCTTTGAATACGCTCTATTAGGGCACCAGTTCCAAATAAATACCACAATTCACCTATTAAGACCGGGCCACTCCCAAATCCAGCGTAGCTTGTTTCTTAAAAAATGTATGCTTCACCAAAAAATAGCTATTCGCTAACAAGCCGGTACCATTTACAATTATTTTTCCAGTTATTTACTGTCCAACTTGCCAATAACCACCAAAATTTCACTTATTTTTACTCCAATCCAGCTCTAAGGACCATATGTTGGGTTGTAAATCCCGTATTTAACTTCACTATATTAAAACACCAGCCTTACTTGAACATTTTAATCGAAAAACTCTTGCATCAACAAGAAAACAATAATAATTTTACAATACAAAACGGGCATCAAATCTCGAACATATCGAGAGCATACATAACCAAGACAGCGCGCCAACTCGTTTTTTACAGAAGTCGACGTTGCCAGACTGCAAAATGGCCAACTAATAGGAGTAATGAGTCTCTGCGTTGTAAGTAAAAAATAAACTATATAAAATTGTCCCAAACAGTGTCAGATAATCGTTATCTCCCAGATAACTTAAAAAATCATCTTTTCACTTTTGGAGAAAACTAACCGGCAGATAAATTGGTCTAATCTGAAAGATAACTTATCTTACCTCTGAACTTCCTGATAAAGTAGTTAACTGATAGATAAGTAGGTATATGACATAATAAATAATATGCGATACGAGTCAACACATTATTGTATTTGACATTATGGACGTTGTTGAAGATGTTGTGTTTTTGAAAATAGTGGATTACTTATTTGTTTCGTATAGGTAATTTTTTTTTTTTCGAAAAAATACTAAGCTGTATAATAAAAAAACAGCCTTTACATTTATAAAATAGTTTATGGCAAATAGTGTAAACTAATGTCCTTCGCACCAATATTACATACATACAGAATAAAAAACTACACCTTCGAAATATTCAATTTAATCAAATGAACAATCTATGGTAATTATAATACAATAGACTTAAGAATCAATTTTTTATTTGGCAGTACTGCTTTGTGTTTCAAGCATCCTCTTGCTTATTGAAAGTTGGTCGATGTTTTCTGTTTTGTCACTTGCTTTATGGAGTTTTAAATAACAAATATTATCAGAAAAATACAAAACCTTTCAACTAAGTGACAAAACGAAATAATGACAACAAGTGACAGTGAGAATGACATATTGCATGTATAAATACATTGATATGAAGGTAGGTACATGACCATAGAACGTTAAAAAGTACCAGATAACTACCCTACAGAATATTTCTCTTGAAAAGACGGAAACCTCATTATCTGTCAGATAGTAACTCTCGGATAATATACCCTTTGGTTAGTTAACTGGAACTTTATCTGAAGGTGAAAAGACCGACCCTTAAAACATGTCTAGATGTTCGTCATTTGAAAATAATTTATTATTCTCTTGTTCAGTCGAGGTTAAATTATGTTATACTTGGATGGAGTGGACTTCTTCAAATCGATCTGAAAAAATTGATGTTTTACAAAAAAAAATTAAAAATCATTTTAAATAAAAATTGGACTTACCCTTCAGATTCTTTGTTTATTGAAAGTAAAGTGACAGATATTAGACAGTTATATACATATGCTGTCTTATTATTTATATACAAAAACCGCACTTTCCTAAAAAGTATAGATCACAATTATTCTACCAGAAATAAATTAAATAATTATGTAATTACAGAGACTAGTAAACAATCTGTGGGTCGCAGATATGTTACATATCTTGTATGGAAGAATATACAACTTTTTACCAAATATGTATAAAATTTACTTAACCATAAATTCAACCAAGCTGATAAAAAACATTTTTAAGAAGTTTCTATTAAATTGTGAGAGAAAAGACATACATTACCTGATAGAAAATAAAATCACTCCAATTTAAATTATTACTAGTAATAAAATTGTTTTTTGAATATGATTTATATTTTGTGTTAGGTTTTTATGTACATTTGCGTTATTTAAGTGTATTTAAATTATTCCTTTTATTAAAATTGTTTTTGTATATGATTATATTTTATATTAGGTTTAGTATATAGTATTACTGTTTGCATTGATTACTAAAATAGGTATAGATACTAAACTCAGTCATTAGCTCGTGCACGACCTTATATGGTTTTAACGAGCCTACGACAAAGTTCAGTTTATTCTTTATTAAAAAAAAAATATATACCAAACATTCTGTAAACTTTTTTGAATAAACTATTATTATATTATTATTAACCTGATTTGGAGACTTACTTAGGTATTCAATAATAAAATAGGACTAAGATGGTACTAGTATTACATGGGTTTATTGATTATAGTATCACAAAAAGTAAAAAGTAAAAATATACGAGACACGAGTAACAACGGGAACATCGAACATTATAAAATGTATGTAAACAAATAACTGTAAAAAACTTTAATTTTCAAATTCGTTGACGTTTATTTTCGTTGCCGTTCAGACATTTTGGGCCAATGAGAATTAGTCTACTCCTGTGTAAAGTCATCTGAACGCGCTCCAGGTGACAATGAGAGCAGTGCCACGTTAATATTTCTTTTATTTATTATGCGATTTGGATCAAATTTGTGACAAACCTACTAGACATGCTATTAAGCTTAAGTAATATTTTAATAGCCTCGATTAAGCAGTTTTACGAATTGAATAAATCCGTCAGATAACAAATAAATTTCTGAAATCTGTTTTTTTAACTAATATATCACTTTTTTTATGGCACCATGGACTCAAAACATTATTTTCCAGACCCCAAAAAATGTTTAAAAAAAAAAACTTTTTGGGGAAATATTAAAATTTGGTAGCACTTCCATATGTATTTTGAAACGTAGATTCCAAAAAACATTACATTTACAGGGGGATCTAATTAAACATCAAACTTATTGGGAAATTGATAAAACTGAATTTAAAAACAGGAAGTGCAAGATATCTGGAAACTAATAGGTACCTATTTAATTATTTCAGGCTCCTTTCAAATCCCTGTGTATCTCTAAGTTCCGAACTGGAAACCCCAACATTTTATCAGACACTTGCCGGTGTTACTCATCTGGAAGAACAGGATATATGCGAATTGGAAAAATGTTTCTGGGCGTTACAAGCGTCCTCTTCTTCATCAAACCTTGATTTTAATTGCTTAAAATCTCGTGTAATGTCCTCCAGTACCTTTAAAGGCATGTAGAGGGTAGGTAATTTTATTTTTATGTATTGGTCTCCGTTTTTATTTGACATTACAAGTTCTTTCTACTTATTTTTCTATTTAACTTTAAAAGATCCAAATGAGTTTGTAGAAAGTAATAATAATTGTCATATAATTAATAGGACCACTTATATCTAAATTAAACTTTTTAAGTAAAAATTAATGCTTGTTTTAGGTTGTTTCTGGCTTTAGATGTTAACAGAGATGATCATGTTGATTTTAAAGAACTGTGTTGTGGTATTTCAGCTGCTTGTAGAGGACCGATGGTAGAAAGAATGAAATGTAAGTGTTTATGAAACATAATTTATGGATCACTATCATTATTTCCAAAATTATACTTTATTACAGTTTTTGTTTAAGAAAGAATAATCTAATTTATGGTGATAGTTTCTTTTTTGAACAAAAAGCAATTACTTTTTTTTAT
>OV651816.1:86405115-86548001 GCA_927349885.1 Psylliodes chrysocephalus | reverse complement strand
GCGCAGCTTTCTGAGTGCCTTTTAAAAGGAGATAGAAAACTCTGCCATTTTGAACCCTTGTTACGTGTTGCCTACATCTTGGCGCAATATTTTTAATAGGTGCGTTTTAATCATCCGCTTCTGCTTCGGAATTGTCGGTTTTCTTGTTTTAATCTGACTGGTTAAAACGACTAAACCGACAATTCCGGAATCAGAAGCGGATGATTAAAACGCACCTGATATTTTGCTTGCTGCTGTCAGTGTCAGTGAATATTATTTTTGAAGTCACAGTTTATTGCTAAAGAATCAGTTAGCTCACTCGGATCAGTTGAAAGTTCCAAAATAACATCCACTCCAGGGATACAAATTCAGGATACGCAGAAGACTGCTGTTTTATTATAGGCGGTTGTCATATATTGCATTATCCGAGTTGCACAGTGTATAAACTGAAACATTGAGATCCAAAGTGCCGACGCAGAGTGAGCGATCTGATTCTTTAGCTGTAAACTGTGTCACAGGGTTCAAAATGGCCGCGCCCTATGTTGGGCGTGTCGGACCTCTCTCTTGCCTCGTATAGTAATCAAAGTATGTGTTTTAACCTGTCACATTAAAACAAGAAAACTGACAATTCCGAAGCAGAAGCGGATGATTAAAACGCACCTATTAAAAACATTGCGCCAAGATGTAGGCAACACGTAATAAGGGTTCAAAATGGCGGAGTTTTCTATCTCCTTTTAAAAGGCACTCGGAAAGCTGCGCAGTGCGACCATTCTCCGTATAGTAAAAGAAAATCAAAGTATGTGATGTGACCCCAAAGGACTCTTATCTAGTTTTAGTAAACAGGATGAATCAAAAATCCCTAAAAAAGGCATACGGTTTAATTGTCAAAATTATTGATATACATGTGAATTTAAAGTGTTTTGAAAGGCTATCATCACGCCAAGGCTAAACAAATACATTTAATTTTCCTCAAGTTTCTCCTAGATTTAATTTTTTTTATGTTTAAAAGTCAGCAGTACGAATGTTTCAGAATTCGAACGAATTATGAATCGTACCGAGATCAAGTTAACTCTACATAGAACGGAATACCACCCCAGGGGCGGATCTTGATCTGTTTTGACTTTTTAAACTCGATTTATCTTTTTTATCCCATATTAATATCCCCACCACACTATATAACATATAGTAGGAAAATAGACAGTGTGCAGCACAATTTTCTAAGACACATAGCTTTTAAAAGGGGTGTTTATTGTGAATATGATTTCATGGAACAGTTTCTGAACATCCCCTCCTTGAAAACTATGCGAAAACAGAGAAACCTTATAGTTGATGTAACTGTCCTGAACTTCTTGAAATAATAAATCTTTTTTGTTCAAACTCGTTCAACTAAGTAACTGAAAACATTTTATGTACTTTTTTATAGATCAAACCAAGCTTTTTACAGCTGCATTCCAAGAATGCTTAGATTAGCTAACTTGCGCAATGATCTCGGGCTGTTCAGTATTCCCTTTTCATCATTCAAAACTCAATTAATACTGAGCTTTAATGCAAATGTTTTACTCTGTATTTTCTTTTTTTTTTAACTTCGATTGACCTATTTTGTTATTTTAAATGTTCCTAGTCTGTATGACATGTATAATGTCTTTGTTTGTGTTACAGCACCATAAGAATTTGTAATCTTTTAATTAATATTTAAAATTGTAATTTGTAATTGAAATGAGGTTGTCCGTAAATAAATAAATATTTTTCCTACGACCACTTAGGAAAGTGACACATATCACATTGCAGATTTTTTTTGTTTTTTTTTTTTTGTTTTTTTTTTTTGTTTTTTTTTGTTTGTTTTTTTTTTATTTTTGTTTCGAAAGAATATAAAAATTGAATAAATACAATTATTGTTGATTCTTTTTTTAAATACATTTTAATTATTATAATAATAACCTGGTTTAACATTTTTTGATGAAATTATTTTGTGGTCGTAGGACAAATATTGTGTGAAAAGTGATTTTCAACACTCGTAATGTAATATACTATACAGGGTGTTTCTAAATTCATGCGACAAAATTCAGGAGGTGATTGCTCGTATGAATTAAGATGAGTCTTTCCTATAACAAAATTTTCTCGCCCACCTCTTTCCGAGATATCACCCTTAAAAAGTGGTGACTAAAATGGAGTTTTTATTTTTTTCTAAAATGTTAGTTAAGCTAGAAAATTGAAATTTTGTAATTTTCGTGCATTCGTATAGGACTAACCGCGGGTATTTTTTCAATATTCCTGTTACATTATAGGGGGGTGAAATTAGCAACCCTTACTTTATTTCATATCAAAACTTTTTTTCGAGATGAAGTTTTATTAAATAAAATTATAACTTGAAATCTTTGTTTTTTAAAAAAAAATTATTTCTAAATTTTTTTCCCAAAACCAATAAATAGCTGCGGAGAAAAAAATAAACACCATAATTTATAATTTTTTTAATAGATTGAGTGGAAAACAGTAACGATGTAAAATGTAATACGATTCATAATAAATGCTGGAAATGACCACCTGTAGCCAAAGTACGTTACTGAAATTTTAGAAAAAAAAAATAAAAACTCTATTTTAGTCACCACCTTTTAAGGGTGATATCTCGGAAAGGGGTGGGCTGAGGAAATTTTGTTATAGGAAAGACCCATCTTAATTTCATACGAGCAATCACCTCCTGAATTTTGTCGCATGAATTAAGAAACACCCTGTATATGCCATTTTCAAAAGATATGCAAATAAGTAGATCCCGACTCAATAGATTTTGAGCTCCTTTAAGGTCCCTACCTCTGGGTGCAACATCAGAGGTTTCTGTCAAATTAGAGTAGCGATCCTAACAAGCGTCTGTGATTAAACCTAGTTAAAAATAGGCCAACGTTGATTGAGGAAATAGCAATAAAATGCCTATTATTACATTTCTGTTATTTAATAGGAAATCCCGAAGAAATATAGCACTTTTATTTTTTCCCTATAAAATAAAATACTTATAATTAATGAGCAGTAGTTTTATGTTAATTTTTAATTTATATGCCAAGTGTTCGTACAAATAGTATTTCGAAGAATTATGGTACCATAAAACAAATATTTATTTTGTTAATTTGGAATTGTTAACCTTTACATTGTTACATAAGGTGATAATACTTTAAGTTTTGTGAATATGTAATTACAATATTTGTTTTGTTGCATGTTTTCGCCGTTTTTGGGTTCTCACAATATTTGCCATAGTATACTTAAACATTTCAAGTAGGTACAACAAAAAATGAGACACATTGTTTAAAGATTTCGTGCTTGTAACAGTGTTGGATAATATTATAACATCGAATCATCTGATATACAATTTACTTTTAACAGCAGTTTTACATTCAATAATTTATATGGGCACAACAAATCATAGGACAACACATTATTTACTTATAAGAGTAATAATGCAAGGTATGATTAATCGCATTTATCGCATTTTTTAGTATGTCAAAAAAAAGCTCAATCCAGCAATCTTTAAGGTGAGAAATTGCAAACTGATCTGTCCACTAGTTATTGCTTTGTTTATATTTCTATTTATGTAGACTTTTAGCTGCTCTTTTGGAACTAGTGTTGTCTTGATACACACGAAGTACAATAATTATTGTGAATATTCTTTTAGACAATTTCAAGAAAAGTGATAAATCTCAAGTACACCAGCAGGTGTTGAATTTTGGTGTCTTCAAACTATCGAATTTTCTTCTTCTTTTTGACTAGGTCACTACATTTTCCTATCGTTTAATTATAAGAATCTTTAGTTCTAATTTATTTCCGCCTGTGAGCGTTCGTAATTTTTATGTCTTAAAACTTTGCTAGAACTCCCATAGTTCAAAATATACCATTTACGGAAATTCGAATCGAGCTATAAAATGCTCAAATTCACGTAAATTATCTGGGCATATTCGGCAGATGTTAAAAGGACGTTTTTTTTCCCTAAACAAGTAAACATTAATCTAGAGATGGTACTCTCTACTCCAAACCACTCGTAACTCGAACTACTCCGATCGTAAAAGTATAAAATCGAAACTCCAATGAATTATTTCTCTTTTGGTGCTGAGTTTCCGTGACCTATACAAAACAGTTAACGTTACTTCCGTTACTGCATCGTTTAAGAGCAAGTGCGGAAAAATCCAAGGTAGAATGTATATATGTATGTTGGGAATGGGGTGTTAATACACTGCGACCTAAAAGATCTATTGTGCCTCCTTCTATCGCTAATACACCAAGGAAATGTCTCAATGCCTATAACGACTCTTCCAATCCTATTTTCTCAAGGAAGTGTAGGATTTGGACTGGCTTCAAGTTAGGTAAATCTCCCTCTTCTATTTGATATCCTCCTAGATATAGTACCCTTGGATTCTGGAGTGCTACACATTCAGTTAGAATGTATATTGAGGTTTCGTCCTCCGCCTCACAGAATCTGCACTCTATTATCTACTACTCTCAGTTTACTAAGGTGTCCTTTTAGTCGGCAATGCCCGGTAAGGATCCCTGTTACAATACGTAGCCTGTTCTTGCTTAGGCAGATGCAGGCTTCCGATCTTTTCTGGTTATATTCACCCAGAAGTATCTTAGCCTGTCTCAGTCCCAAAAGATTGTTCCAATTATCGGTTCTTCTACTGCCCAATTCTTTTTTAATCTCTCCTAATATTATGTTACTGCTGATACCGCAGAACGGCTGCAAAGGGTATTTGAGTCCCTTTCCTTGCAAGACTATCTGCAATTTCGTTACCTTGTACACCGTTATGTCCCGGGATCCAAGTGAGAGTAACTCTGTTTTTTTTTGCCTAGCTCATTCAATTGTTCTAGGCATCTGCAGACCATTTTTGAGTTGATTACGTAAGAGCTCAGCGCTTTGATGGCTGCTTGTCTATCGGACATGATGATAATAATCTCTTGTCTATGATAGTTTCTCTCGATGTTAAACTGGATACACTTCTCGATGGCGTGAATTTCTGCCTGGAAGATGCTTGGATATTTTCCCAAGGTAGAAACCGATCATCATTAATTTTCTATTAAAAGTTGTCGAGTTTTATTTTGTCGTTTTCCTGGTCAACGCCCTCCGTGTCGGATTTTAGTAAAGAAATCATTTTATAGCCGGAGAAAATAAATTTTTCCTATTTTTAAATTGAGTACCGTTTTGGGATTTCTGAAATTTCGTAAAAGATACAAGGCGGGTGAGCTCAATCTTGTTTCGACGACTAAATTTCTCAACATCCAAAGTAATCCAGAGTCAATAGACCTTTCACTAACCCGTTAATCATTGAATCTTCAATTCACTCCAGACCGTCGACCACGAAACATTGCTCTCCGATCCGCCTCCATATTAACCGCGTTCCCTTGAATATTTTCTTTAAACGGAAACCGATCAATAATGTAGCAATAATTAGCGCCGAATGCTCTCGTGTTCAGTTTTCGTCTCTCACGCGCATGACATCACTCACAGAGTGATAGTAGCTTTGTTTTGGTTCACTTTCGTAACTGTTCCAGAACTCTTTCAGAACCTTTGGAGCATGCGCAGTAGATATTCGCTGTTTTGGTTTCGCCAGAACTAGTTCCGAACCTGTAAGTTCGTTGTTTTGGTTTTTCTTGGGACTGGTTCCATAACCATTCTCGAACAGTAACTTCGGTTCTGGCCCAAAGCGAGAACTGGTTTAGAATTGACGTATTTGCGCTTGCGCTTTTTTGCAAGTAGTTTTGTTTTTGGGATCCTGGCCATGTTTTGTGTTGGAATTTTCTCAAAGAATTTTCGAATGACAAATTAGAATGGAGCAGTTGATTAGTTGATGTTGTGTTATAAGTTTTTTTATGAATAAATGAATTAATTTATCTACGTTTTACAATATCATATGGCCTCTTTCTTACTTAGACACGAACCCTGTGTTATTTCTTCTTTTTTATTTATAATTAAATTTTTGACATTGAACTGTTCTGGCGGTGTTTTGGTTTCGAGTACAAATGGAATGGTTACAGAACTGTTCAGAATTAAGGACCATTGCGCAATAGCTCTGCGCATGGTTCTGGAACAATTCTAGAACGTGAACCAAAACAAACCTAGAGTGATTTTCATTTGCACCGTCCACGATGCGCAACATCCTATGGACCCTATGCGGTGATGTCACTCACAGAGTGATTTTAATTTGCAGTGCACGTCAAAATAAGGACCGCCCGCGATGCCAACATCCTATCTTTAGGTGGGTATATCGTGAGTAAAAATGTAGTAATATTTCAAAGCAAATAATTGTGCTGAGAATTCATTTAGAATTATTATTTTTTATTTACTTCTATTCTATTTATTTTAATAATATGGATGGAAGGTTTTTTAAAATTTATATTTACATTTATGACTACTTGTTATATATGACTTAGGTTTAACAAACTAGCTGTCACAGTTTCTGGTCATTCTACAATTATTTATTATGTGTAGACCAATATACCAATTATTATGATTTCCGTCGTGGTTAGGTTAGGTTATTAATCGTAAAAGTTAGAAGACTTATTTCACTCGCACTTGTATGAAAAATATCGAATCACAAAATATAAAAATTTAAATTATTGAAATGACAAAATAACTATTGTCAAATAATTGAAACTAAATATGTAAATCTTAAAAAAAAAGAAATTATGTAGCCAATTGTGGTGAAAATGATACATAAATAAAATGAAGGAATTAAAAATAGCTTAAAGTTACCTGCCTCAACCAATTCGATTTACGGGTATATTGGGGTCTATTCTGTAACAATTCCTTTATATTTAACGGCCTTTAAAAATATTGGCGACCTTTAAAAATATGTTTGTATTCGTTAATTTACTTCTGTCATTATTTAAACAGATTTCTTTAAGATAGTCCTCTAATGTATTTTAAAGATCCGTTTAAATAATGACAGAAGTAAAGAAGAAAATATTTTTAAAGGCCGTTAAATATAAAGGAATTCTTACAGAATAGACCCCTATGTATGCATAAAATAAAGGTTATAAAAAAAAACTAACCTACCCAAACTAATTCGACTTAATGTAATAATAATGTTTTATATATAAAAAAAATAAAAACACCTAACCTAACTGGTTTGAATTACGGTAATATAGAAAAACAGAAATCTATTTTAACATAAATCATTTGAATAACATTATTTTAGCTTAACTGCTAAATATTTTTGTAGCGCCAGCACATTTTGTTTACAATTTTTTACTAGTGAAGGTATTTAAAAATAAAACTTTAACAGATGATGACAAAAAACTAGCAAATAAAAAAAAATTAATTAATAGAATCACATACAGTGAGTCAACCTAAGTTAGCATATCGTACATATGGTGCAACAACGTCGTAAGTGCAAAAATCAATTTTTTACAAGGGAACTATTTAAAAGTTTTGCTCGTCATAAACAGAAATGTATTAAAAGTCAAATGATTGAATAATTGCTCATTTATTGTATATGTTATATTTACCACATTGCTGTATCAGATGTAGAAGCATATTAGGCGTATTTTGTGGCTAAAAAGTCACTTCCTAGTATTTTTGCACTTATAGACGTTGTTGCACCGGATGTGCAATATGGAAAAATCACTTGGAAATCCATAATAAGCAACAAATTTGTAAAATTTAAAAAAATCAATACCCTAGCATTGGTTTTGTTTTATTTATTAAAGAAGTCACTTAAACATAAGTACAATGATTTAATATTAAGCATATTTTTTTAATTCCTATAAACATTTTCAATTTATATTTTCCTTTACATTGAAATTTAAAATTACTTTACTTTTCACCATAAATTATTAGTTTTTATTTTCTCTCAATTATTAATTTGTGACAGAACTACATATCATTAATTTTTTCCTAAAACTATTTAATAACAAATTTTTCCATATTCTGACAACTGAGGTAGACACACTGACAACCTAATTTAAAGTTTCAATTTTCAATATATATTTTTTTAAATATTTAAGTATATTTTTATTTTTCATTGTATTTTGAAAATAATTTTTAGGAAAGTGTTTTAAATCAGTATTTATTTTTTCATTAATTTTATAGTTAAATGAATAATACAAATAAATCTCTTTTTTTAATTCAATATCTATGTTGTGAAAAAGTAAAACGTTTTTTATATTATCATCTTCTTGTAGGTACCTTTTTATTTGTTTAATAAAAAAGTGTCCTATATTTATGTTACATTAATCATATTTATAAATAAAAATATTTGCAAGCCACGTGTGATTACATATTTGTTTTTATAAAGCGATTCATTTTTTCAAGTAATAAAATAAATTTTTATCACCTTTATATACATATATTTAGACTTATTCTTGTAATATATTAACATAATATACATATTTACGTCTACGTAAGTTGGCTACATATGAAATACTTTTTTATATTAGTTTTAGGAAAAAAATATATTCTTCATAAAAAATTGTGCATGGTCTAAAACCTAAAATACAATCATCAAAACTATAAATTTTGCCTTTATTTTTGACAAACCTCGTATACGACTGATAAAATGTGATGATTGAGTTTTAGGTTTTAAGTCATGAAGAATAACTTTTTTTCCTAAAATTAATAATAATTTTGCCATATGCCGCTAACTTACGTAGTCTTGAAAGCAATTAAACCATTGTTCGGCTTTTGTTTCCGATTTCATAAAAATTGGTATCTTTACGCCAGGTTGCAATTTTTTTTGCTTATCAACCCTTTCGCCGACACAAACAATTGCTTGGAATATCATCTTAGATTCTGAAAAAGAAAAAAGTGTTCAAGATATATCCCGAATTTAGTTGAAATACGTAAATATCTGGTCACGTGGCCGAAATCCCTACACCGGAGGTAGCTAAACCGGGTAACAGAAAATTGTTATTGACGTCTAGAATAATATATTTCATTGCTATTAAAAAAAAAACATTGGTAAGCAACTTTACTTTGAATTTAGCAGATTACACCGCTGTAACCCAGAACCCAGATCAAAGTAACTTTGTTCCGGGCTCCGAGACATCCAAGATTATTTTATACAGTTCCAAACCAGCTTTGGGTCAACTAGATTAGAACTCAGTGCCTTGGAGTCTGTCTTATCCTAAAAGATCTATAGTCTTGTATGCGGTGAGAAAATTATACAACTCTCTTGCTCCCAATTCTATTCGCGATTCAAGTTAAGTGATACGCCCTCTGGATGAAATTTGTGAAAGGTGTCTATAAGTAGAACGTTGTTCAGTGTTGCCAAGTGTAGTAGAATTTCGCTACTTGTCGGATTCTTAGACCTTGAAGTGGAAATACCTTTTTTAAGTAGCAAAATTTGTGTCTAGCAATATGTAATAATACTCTATATTTATTTAGGAACCAATTTATTATATTGTTTTTTTTTGTTTAATTTCAGTTCATTTATCAATTTTATTTTAAAATCAGTTAATCATTTGGCAACACTGTTTATAATTTAATTTGTATCAATTATAATTCGAATTGTGTTCTAGTATTTGTTCAATTAGTGTAATTTTAGAATTAAAAATCAACTTCTTTCAAGATTTTCTTTAAAATGCATTATTTAAGCACAAAATTAATTTATTCATCGTTATTTATAAACTTCATTGTAGTTCTGAGTGTATGATAACTTATCTGTTAAATAAAATCTTTAAAAAACATTATGTATTAAATGTATAGGTAAATATGTGAAGTATGCATATTCATATGAGTCTTCAACTATATAGGGGAGGATGGAGCAGATTTGGACACTTTTTTTCAATAGCCAATATTTTCACAATTTTGAAATATTTAGGACTTATGACTACACTGAGCGATAGCTATATATAATACAACTTGATCCTAAACATTGCTATCGAAAATGTTAACATACGAGTATGAAGCAAACAAAAAAATATTTCTGTATGTATGCATTTGTCTAATTGTGCCTCACCATGGGGTAGATTTAGACAGAGGTGGGGTACATTTGGACAATAGTATTTTTATTTTATTTAACCTTCGTGTAAATAATTTTAAACCACTGAACCTATGAATATTTATTTTTTAAGTTAACTAACAAATAAACTTATTACTGGATGTTATATTGAAAAAATGAAACATTGAATTTTATATAAGGTGCTTGTCTGTACGTTCCTCTGTTTTCTGGAGGTTGAGGAAGTTTCGTCAAGATGTCAGTCCTAGGTATTGTGCTGATGTCATTTTGAATAGGATAGTAAAATCCACAGTTCGGTTTGAATCGTAAAAATTTAACTATTAGTTCATTGTAATGGTCGTCTAGCTCTTGTACTTGGCCCACAGAGTGGACAATAGTTTTCTTTGTTGCAAATTTTACCAACACAAAGTCGCCCATGACCTAAATTAATTTTCGAAAAAAATACATTTTGGTTCAGCAATAAAAACTCTGAAATTTCAAAGCTCTCTAAATTCCTTATTACCCCTTATAGCATTTAAAATGGTATTTGAAAAAGTTGTTTGTTTTTTTATTATCTTTCGAATGGCTTAAATTAATTTTCGAAAAAAATACATTTTGGTTTAGCATTAAAAACTCTGAAATTTCAAAGCTCCCTTAATTAATCCCTTATTACCCACGTAGCATTTAAAATGGTATTTGAAAAAGTTGTGTGTTTTTTATCATCTATCCAATGGCCTAAATACATTTTTGCAAAACACAAATTTCGTGCTAGTAATAAAAGCTTTAGCCCTCCCTAGATCCCTTATTATAATTTTAAGAAAGGTAATAATAATTATAATGCAATAAATTATGATTTAATATATTCTTTATGTCGAAATTTAAAATAATTAGATGTTAAAAATTTAGTAAGACCGCTGGTGCTTTGGCCTCCACCTGAATTTATTGCTGGCTGGCTACTTGCTAACATGACGCAGGTCAATATATTATAGTTTGGATTAGGATAAAAAATTGGTTTATATGATTTGTAAGTTTAACTATAAATATTCAATTCTTTTAGAAACATGGGACACATTTGGACACTGGGGCACATTTAGACTAGTCCAAATCTGCCCCACCTAACTGGTCCAAATGTGCCCCACAGCAAAAATTTAAAAATATAAATTCTAACCACCTTAAAGAGGCTTGCTGTTTTAGGTTGTGTTAAGCAACAAGACATGATTTCTGAGTACAACAAAGAATATTGTGTTATTTAACAATAGAACGATTGTTACAACCTTATGCAGAACAGTAAGTGAGTATACTTAAAAGATTCACGATAATTTTCATCACTTAAAACTTATAATTTTATAAAAGTTTAGCCTACAACTAGGAACACCAATGTATACCTTCATGAAAGTGACTAACTTTACAATGTCAATGGAGCAGGATATCTGAATTGTCCAAATGTGCCCCATGTACAAATCTGCCCCGCCCTGCCCTACCATACCTGTATACCACGTGATCTTGTAAAACAATAAATTGAATTAAAACAACCTTGACTTTTTTTTAGCAACCTAATTGTCAGTTCTGTCACATACGTCAATGGCATTGTTTTGGGGTTACTGCTGAAGTTATTAAATTTATTTTTAACCAACTAGCTGCATCAATTTGGACA
The DNA here is from genome assembly GCA_927349885.1 of Psylliodes chrysocephalus. Lineage (NCBI taxonomy): Eukaryota > Metazoa > Arthropoda > Insecta > Coleoptera > Chrysomelidae > Psylliodes > Psylliodes chrysocephalus. Next base: position 86,536,457 of record OV651816.1, on the reverse strand, counting down.
CGTGAGTTACGGGTATTGATGAAGACTCGTTATATTAAGCAGAAGACCTAGGGTGATGCCTACTCTATACGTATGTAAATAGAGTAGGGACGGTTTTATTAAAGTTGATCATAAATTGAATGAGAAAAAATTAAACTAATCTATATTCAAATCATTGAAATGTTGTCTTATATCTACATTATATTTTATCTGGTAACAAAATTAATTTAATTTATGATTACGATTTTAGTTTCCTATCGAGGCGCCTTTTTTTTCAATAATTCATTAATATCTTACCAGACAGCACCGGGGCGTTACGATAAAAGTGGTATAAAAAACAATAGATAATATAATCTAAACTTAATGCAAATATTCAAATATAAAAATAAACATAATACCAATGTAAAATAACTTTTTATTTACATTGGTGTAAGAAAACACAATTATCAAGTTTATTTCTGAAATGAACTTTTAAAACATTTAAAAAAAAAGAAATGTAACAAACATTACACTTTAATTGAATATATGATTCATGTATTATTTGATTTAAAGGAAGTATTTCAAACCTGTTTACCTTGACTATTTTTAAATAAAATTATAAACAATTTGTCGAATTTTTACAAAAATTTCAAGCGTAATTTAAACCATCATACCTCTTCGCGATTCAGATTAATTTTCGCGTGCCTATTATTTGTCACCTCTAAGTAGTACATTTGGTTATTTACATTGTGTAAGTTAGGCGGACTTTTGTATATGTGTTTTTTTAACTGTTTTTATATGTATTAAATCATTATAATAAATTTACTAGTATTAAAACACTTTATATACACAACTTAACTTCAAATGAACAAAAATATTCATCTACCAGATGCAAGAACACACTTCGCATTGTAGTAAAAGGTTGTTTTTGATTTTTAGAATGGAAATCCACCGTTTTGGCCTATCGACCCTCTTATAATTGCTCATTTTATTTTGAATAAGTACTTTACGGTTACCCTTCTTTAGAAAATAATGAAATAATAGTACATTATACCCTTAGGTTGAGAAGTGAGCTATTATTTACCAAGCACTTTTATATCCTGAAGGATATAATGTGCGAGGTTTATACAGTGAGAATCTTAAGTCTTACCCCCCCCCCCCCCCCTAACTAACTCGTTACTGGAGTCTTGTTAGGAAAATCGCCGAGACAGGTCGATTTTTGTTTTCTACAATGTACATTTTTGTATGAGTAGTTTACCCTTAATTTCATCCCTTACTCGAGGGAAGCAACCCTTTCGAAAAATTTAAATGGCATGGGGTGGTGAGTGATAACTCATTTGAAAGAGGGTTTTATTCTCTATTCAACCATGTAAAAAATTTTGAAATTTGCTTCATTAATTCTCGACTAATTTTTGTTTCAGAATAACGGAAATTAACGTAGCACACTCATCCTTAGAATTAAAATTCGGCCCTGCATGATTTCGGTTTTGGTTCAGACGTGAAGTAAGACTTTTTGCCATTAGAAGGTCACTATTAGTTTAGTTGCTTTCCTATTTTGTGAGATTTTGTTATTTTTAAACATTAATAAATCAACACGTAATGAAGCAAATTTAAAATTTTTTGCACGGTTGAATAGAGAATAAAACCCCCTTTCAAATGAGCTATCACTCGCCACCCCATGCCATTTAAATTTTTCGAAAGGGTTGTTCCCCTCGAGTAAGGGATGAAATTAAGGGTAAACTAATCATACAAAAATGTACATTGTAGAAAACAAAAATCGACCTGTCTCGGCGATTTTCCTAACAAGACTCCAGTATAGAGTTAGTTAGGGGGGTAAGACTTAAGATTCTCACTTTATAGCCTTCTCGACTAAAGTATATAGATTTTTTTTTACTTCTAACCCTGATAACCATTTTTGATTTGATTAGATTTTGATAAACCCAGCTTTAGTTTATTTCCTACTTATTTTTCAAACATTTCGAAATATCAAGTAGTCTAGGAGTTAGTTGTCAAATTAACAAAATGAAACTAATGAAATTCAATTTTAATAATAATTGTTATCATACCCTCAGGTAAATAAATAATAATAGAAAACTGAATGTCAAAAATTTGCATTTTGTTTGTTTGAAAGCAACATATACAAGCCAGTTCATAGGAGAGAAAGAGCGGGGTTTGTTTACTTTTATTATCCATCCAGTAGCGTATCAAATAAATGTCAATAGAAATGCTATTGATTTAAATTATTTTGTTAGTTTTGAAGTATTTCAGTAGACCAATGTTTCTACGAGTAATGAAATGTTAATGGGAAACCGTCAAAAATGAATTTTTCAGTCGAGCGATATATATTTAAAAAAAAAAAAACAAATTATATTTATACGAAGTCCTCAAATAATTTGAATAAACGTTGCAATGATAGATATACCTAGTTTTATAAATTTTATTTCTGAAATTTTGTACTAATATTGACATTGCTTGATTGATTATTACAAAGATCAAGTACCTATGTAATAAAATAGAATGAAGTATCTGTTTAATTACTATTTGTTAGTCCCTTTTAAGTTAATTAAATTTTGTGCACAAAATATTTTAAGTAGGGTTAAAAAAACAACTTTTATAATGCTACGTTTACATCTGACATTTATTGCATGAAATTTATGTCTGACAGTTGTTTAGTCCAGTGTAAACACTTAAAAATATATCTCTGAGAGAAATTTCTGTGTTTTTACACTGGAGTAAATAACTGTCAGACATAAATTTCATGCAATAAATGTCAGATGTAAACGTACCTTAACAAAACAAAAAATAAACAAAATATATATTTAATACAATATATAAAGAAGTAGTACAAAAACGAAGCCTTGATGTAATCCTGATGTTTGATAAAAGGTAGCCGCCGATTTATATCCAAAAAGCACGGTACAAATTGTGGTATATTCAAAAGATATGAACTAACCAGATTTAGCAACTTTGAGTTAAATCCAAATCCTTTTTTATATGAATCCAGCCTGGCAGTAGGTTATGATTAATTTTGTCAAAGACTGGATAAGTTAGTGTAGACGTCTTCTATCCAATATTTCTGCAATAAATTGAGTCTTACAGAATAAATCGACAAGAAATGTATGAAGGAATAAGGTATTACAGACAATTGTTCAAATCGAGATGAACAAGACTCAGAAAGATGGGGTTTCTGTTATTTAAAAAAAAATTAAATTGTTTGTAATCGTCCCCGTGTTTTATTAATTTTTACTGCACCCGAAGATGGAAAAGTTTTCCGAAATATATGTAGTGCTGTGCTAAATAATAGAAAATGAAAATGACCGAATAAACCAAGGAAAACTTTTATTCCTATAAAATTCTGCTAATTAATATTTCAACATTCAAACTTTGGTCTTGCTTACTGAACGTTATTCTTGGACCGGTTTTGTCCTTATTAGGACTCATCAGCAAGGAATATACATTCTCGATTTCCGTCACTAAACGAATCTGAAAAGGCGGTAAATTCACCCGCTTACATGGGACAGAGGTTGTGAAAGAATAAGTAGTAATAACAAAGCTTCGATTTTGCCTTGTGTAATGTAATACTACAGTAAATATATGTTAACATTGTTATTAAACTTAAAACATTTATATTACATTAAAAAAACGGCACTAATAAATTATAAATAAAAAAAACTAATGAAAGTTAATAAGGAACAAAAGATACAAATTTAGTTTTTAAATTTTCATTGGTGTTTGAAGAATATCATCTACGTTAAGGTTTTTATTGATATGTTCCTCCAAGGTTAGATACTCATAATTCTGATTATTGATTTCTCAAAACAAATTTTTATTCTAAACTAATTGAGAATGAACATTTTTTAGCAGGTAATAATTGATTATGTTATTAAAAATACTTTTTTAAAGATAACTCGATAAGTTTTACACTAGTACTTACAGCCGAAACTTAAATTACCCCATTGTTTCCTAAAAAATCATTTTCATTAGCTGTTGCGCTAGAAAGTGAATCCTAGCCAATAGAACATTTTATCAATTTTTTTAGTCATTACCTTTTTAGTAACAAATATCTCTAAGACTAACCAATCTATGACTTAGCAACTTATATAATAATTTAATATAAGAGTTTCTTTGGAGTATGCAAAAGTGTAATATTTCTTTATGAACTCGTTCACGACGTAATCGATGCCCAAATGTTTTACGACCAGTAAATTTTAATGCACATTAAACGACATCGCGAAGATATCTGACATTTTATACCCCATTCGCTTGATTTAACTTCATATTAATGTGCGATCATTTTAATATGGTTTACAGCTAGGGATTGACCGATATGATTTTTTGTGGCCGATATAGGCCATACATTTTTATTATGAATATTTCACTATAAAAATTTACTGATTTTGCCCCTTTAACAAGATGTTCAGGACAAGGTACTTGAGTCAGTTTTTCTAGGTTTGTTTTGGAATACCTGTTAGGAACTGATATGATATGCAAAATTGAAGGTGATCTCACAATTTACATTAAATTAGAGAAAATACCAAAATGGAGATCCTTTGATATGATAGGCACAATAATAAGACATTTTTCTACTATTACACCAAGTAGTGTGGCTAGTGAACAGTTATTTTCTTCAGCAGAACGTTTCATTTAGGGAGAAACATAATGTCTTGTCATTCCTCTCCCCTCTGTCACTCTTGTTAGTACACAAGGGCTTACCCAGCAAGGGCATACTTTTTCATTGACAGTTGTCATTCTACCTCTCTTCTCTTCATTGGTTATACTATGTACTTTCTCTATATTAGGTAGATTAACGGAGGGGAGAAGAATGACATATGACAGTTGAGGATAGATACTATAGATAGATATCCAAATAATAATCAACTTGTTTTTGCGTTTCTTTCAAAAATTTTCTTTAAGATATTCTAAAATACGGCCGGGCGTTACCCTTAATGAATCGCCCTGTATACAAAAGCACAAGAAATGCTCAAACCTCAAGAGGAGCAGAAATTTTAATTTTGTTGCATTTTAACGTACCAAAATGTTTTTTAACTTATTCTTTTCCTTTCATATATTTTTTTTTTAAATTAAAAAATTCTAGAATATAAAATATAATTTAAATGGTTTTGTTTTTTTTTTTTTATTTAATATTTGTGTTTTAATTTTTTTTTTTTTAATTCTTAGCAATGGAAATATTTAATTAATATTTTTAATTGACCGATACCGATAATCGGTAGCGGTCGATCCATATTTACAACGAACATATTGATTCGCTAAATAAAATCTGAACTCATGCATCGTCAACTTTTCTCCAACAGTGAAATATATTTTTCCTACGACCACTTAGGAAAGTGACACATCATACTATATAGTTCTATGGAAAGTGCCCTATATCACACGCGTATGAATAAGAATTAACTTTCCACCCGTATGCGAATATGCTACTTTCCGTGAATGAATAGTTCCTCCACCAATTGCGCATTCACCAAATTATAGGATCAGTGGTTGCCAGAATATATTTTTGTTATGTACCAGATTTGTCTAAAAAATATACTAGATTACATAAAAATGTACTAGATTTTTGAATGAATTGTGATGTGGTTTGGTTCATTAAGGAAAAAATTGTTTTTAACGAACGAAAACAAAACAAGGAGCAAGATCACAATATATTTTTCCTACGACCACCTAGGAAAGTGACACATATCACACTATATAGTCCTATGGAAAATGCCCTATATCACACGCGTATGAATAAGAATTTACTTTCCACCCGTGTGCGAATATGCTACTTTCCGTATCAGCTGTCACAAAATGTCAAACGCATCATTTCTATTTTAATCTATGTAACGTCCATAATAATACTAAAATATGATTGTTAAATTATTGAAATTGTTGTAAATTAGATCCTAGATATTTATCTTTAACAATTATTATTAAAATAATTTTAAAATAACTAAGTTATGTTTGCTTTTTATTCTGGTTAAACACATAACCAATTAGATCAATCAATTGACGCAAGGCCTATTAGCTCAGGTGGTAGAGTATCAAACTTTATCAACTTTGCCATATTAGACCTGGCGAGCGACCGTGTTCAAATCCTTGCGGCACAGAATTTTTTTTATTTTTTTTTTTGTTTAGAAAATATGAGAATTGAATAAATACGATTATTTTTAATTATTTTTTTAAATACATTTTAATTATTATAATAATAACCTTATTTTACATTTTTTGATGAAATTATTTTGTGGTCGTAGGAAAAATATTGTACATCACTTGTGTGAAAATTGATTTTTCACACTCGTGTGATAGACCCACTCGGCTTGTGACTCGTGCGACAATATTTCCCACTCGTGTGAAAAATTTCACTTTCCACACTCTTAATGTAATATACTATTTTTTTCTGTTTAAAAAAAAATACCCTATTTTACGTATACTTGTTAAGCAATGAATAAGGTCATCTTTTGTTGCCAGTTAGACAAAAAATATATTTTTATTTAACACCAATTTTCTTTTTTTTACAGTGTCTGATGCAGAATGCAAAAGAGTATGTGCAGCATTCAAAAGACTTACCAACGGCGGTCAACTCCTTAGTCGCCATGCCTTTACTCAAAATGTACTCGGAGATGGCGTACCTATAACCATAGCCGATTGGTTGTATACCGGGTGCGGTGGCAGTACCAGAGGAATAGCTCTTAGGGATCTCCTCTGTGGTCTAGTTTTACTCACCAAAGGCACGCAAGAAGAAAAAATTAAGTAAGTGCTCAACTTTAACAAAATGATGGACTATAGACCGTTATTATAAGACATGAAATAATGATAAACTACTGCAATGAATTTAGGCTTAGTTTAAAGAGACCAAAGATATGTATGTTATGCACAATACTTCAATTCAGGTAATGCTCGAAAAAATGCACAAAACTAATTTTTGGCAACAACTATTTCCCAAACCCGAAGTTGAGTGTTACAAAATAGTCAGAATAAGTTTTACACATTTTAAATTGCACAGAACTAGTTTTGCATATTTTTGTATGATCAATACTAGTTATACTAGTTGTTTGTGTTAAAGTAGACCCCTAGAGAGCGCTGTTTCTAAATAAAATTACAAACTATTAATACAGTTTTCTTCGGGATGTGCGATGTGATATAAATCATTACAAAGACAAACTAACAATGATATAGAATTAGAAGAAGAAAATATACAACAAAAAGACGAAGCAACGACTTCTCGTAGACTCCAACGGCCTGGACGCAGCTCAAATTGTTGTATGTTGAATAAACAAATAAAGAAGTTCAATATTTACCATTAATAAAATCAAATAACTAGGTACATTAAACTTTTAATTTGCAAATTAAAATGATAAAAGGCAAAGACCAAAGACAAACACGTTAGGAGTTCAAGGTTATTTACTACTACCCTACTTTTTATACGGGTTCAGACGTAAAATTTTCTGTAAAAAATACAATAAAAAGTTGTTTAGTTTAGTCCATATATTTATTCGAGACACTGTATATTGTTTCTATCTACAATTAAAATATGTAATACTCATTGAATAAAATGTTTTTTTTTATTTCCATTTTAGATTCCTATGGTCTCTCTATTGCAGTGACTCGGTTACTCACATTTCTAAAAATGAATTTAAAAGTGCTTTACAAATTGAAGGTGGCTTTCCACCTTCGGATAAGTCTCCAAAAGTGACATCGTGGGATCGAACTGTCAATTCGTTATTTAGTAATCAAGATAAAGTCAGTTTTGAAGACTTCAGAGCATGGATCATATACAACAAGGAAGCTACCGTTTTATCGAAATGGTAAGTTCCATGTTTTATTTCTTTTAATTTTTTACCTGGCATTTTAAACTAAAACCTACCTTTTCCTTTGGTAAATTAAAATGTCACGAATTACAATATCATTTCAGATTATGTATTACATTAACATGCCTTAAACATTTTACTACATTTTGAAATTTTTTTTTTATATATATATAAAATTTTAAATAAAAAATTGTTGTTTAAATAAGTAACTAAAAAACTGTCAATTATAACCACCTTTTAAAAATGCACCGAAAATTTGTAACGGCTTCGAGGTCAAGATGTAGCTCACTGAAAACCTTTGACTACTCACTCGATTATGGTGTGAATTATTTCAAAAAACATAAGAAACAATAGTTTTTTGAGGCTTTAATGAGTAAATACACCTAATTTGGAGACTTACTTAGGTATTTAATAATAAAATAGGACTAAGATGGTACCAGTATTACATGGGTTTATTAGTTATAGTATCATCAAAAAGTAAAAAGTAAAACTCTACGAAACACGATTAACAACGGGAACATCGAACATTATAACTGTAAAAAAATTTAATTTTCAAATTCGTTGACGTTTACTTTCGTTGCTGTTCAGAAATTTTGGACCAATTATTATTTCCTTTATTTAGCTAGTTTGCTAATATCACCATATACAAATTTAGTAAAAATAAACATATACATATAAGTCAAAACATAGACAATTTAGATACAATTAAATTAACTAAAATTCTATAGGTTGTTACTGTTTCTGGAGAAATATTCATCAATTAAGAAATCTATCACTTTGACTTTAAATGTAGTTACAGACGTTACTGATTTAATTTTCTCTGGAAGGGCATTATATTGATTTAGACCTTTAAAAAATAGTGAATTTTGTGTTGCACTCTTAACAACTGTTTCAATATAAAAGTTATTTTTGTTCCGCATTGGATAATTGTGCATTTTCGAGTGATAATTAAGCTTCTCTTTTAGGTACATTGGAAGTAAACCGTGTTTGATTTTATAAATAAAAATTAACGCATTCCGTAAAAAGAGACTTTTGATTGGCATCCACCTCAAAGTTTCAAGCATACGATTAATGGAAGTATTTTGAAAAGGATAATATTATTCGCATAGCCCTATTCTGCAGCTTATGTAGTCGGTTCAACTCACTTTGATTTAGAAAAATGAGTATAGTAGAGCAATAATTAAAGTGAGGTAGAATTATAGTATTATATATAATACATTTATTCCACTATGATAAGCCAAATGAACTTCTAAATAGGAAATTTAACTTACATGCAATAGTTTTGATAACAGTGTTGGCATGATCTATGAATCTCATCTGCTTGTCAATCATTACCCCTAAGTATTTTCTACTAACTGTATAGAATTTCCTCTAATTGTTGTTATATTGTTTATCAACAAACTGTGTATAGTTATAGTTGCTACTTATCAGAATACATTTTGTTGTATTTGTGTTAATTTTCAACAAATTATTGCAACACCATTTATAAACATGTTGCAGTGTTTCATTATCATCTCTTACCAAGTTATCCGAATCCTTATAAGAAAAATATATTAGGGCATCATCAGCAAACAGGTGAATGTCACATTAACCCTTGAAATCAACAATGTCATTGATATACACTAAAAACAACAGGGGACCCAATATACTTCCCTGTGGAACACCTCTGATATAGTTAATTTCCTCTGACAAAATGTTATTTACTTTTAACTTTCCTCTTACTTAGATAATCCACACACCACTCCAATGCTTGCTCTACTATACCCATACTTTTCAGGTTTTTTATCAAACGGTTTTGATCAACAGTCTCGAATGCCCTTTGAATATCTATAAAAACTGCCAATGTTAGATAGTTTTTATCAAATTTATATTTCCAATCATATAAAACACACTGGATAGCTGATTCACAGTTATGTTTGCTTCTGAAGCCCGATTGTATTCTAGTAATAAGTTTATTTTGTTCTAAAAAATTAACAATTTGTTCATAAACGACCTTCTCAATGATTTTTTCGATACAACTTAACATACTAATAGGCCTAAAATCTGTAGCTTTATTTGCGTTTTTTGTCTTTGGAACAGGCACTATCATAGCAATTTTTAGAGCATTAGGTATTTTTGAAATTTCTAATGACAAATTTATCAAATTTTTAAAATATTAATATTAATGTCATCTGTGCTACTTTTATTTTTCATTGCAAAAAGAATATCTCTTAAAGAATCCACCGTACATAATTCAAATTTTCCAAGAAAATGTCCATTGTGTCTGTCTAAAATTTGATATTCTGGTATTGTATGATCAATCATACTAGCAATCGATTGGTCTATGTAAAATTTATTAAGAGCATTTGACATGTCAAAAATATTTTTTATAATAACATTATTTTCTAGTTCAAGTTCAATTAAGTTATTCGACTTATTATTTTTTTGGAATCAGACATTCAAGATATTTCCACATTTCCTTTGAATTTCCCCTACTTTCGTAAATATTTTTCTCTATGTATTTACTTTTTTCTGTTCTAATTACGTTAACGGCCCTATTTCTACGCATTTTGTATTCATTCCAATTATTTTCTGTTTTTTTTTTCTTGTGAATAATTTTTATATGCAAGGTCTCTGTACCTTGTGGCAGCTTTTACATTTTCATTCCACCATTTTTTATATTTAGGAAACATTTTTATTGGTTTTTTGGCGCTACAGAATATAATACGTTTAAAATATTTGTTACAAAATTATCATATTTTCCATTAATGTCATAAATATGATAGTTCCATGCTAATATTGAAAGTTTATTAATTAAATCAAAATTTAAGTCCTTACCTCTGCTTTCAATTTCAAAAACAGATCACTATTTAATAGCACATTTGTTAAAAGCATAAAATGATCTGAAATTCTTGGTATTTTGATAACCTCAGCTGAAACTGAGTCATTATTTGTTATAACTAAATCTATTAGTGTACCTCCACCACTTCTATTTGGTCTTGTGCATTCTGTAACAATAATTTTTAATCCAGTATCATTCAAAATATCACTTAATTTCGCACTGTTAGTGTTTTTAGTTAACAGGTCAATATTAAAATTTCCAGAAACAATAACTATTTGATAATTATCACATAAATGTTCTTCAGCCCAAGTGCTAAAGCAATCTAAAAAATTTATACAGCTACTGCTAGGTGACCTATATAACGATACAATTAAAAAAAATTACCATCACAGAAACAATCCAACAAATTTTTGGAATATAAAATTTAAAATATTTTAAAACCTTCAGTTCACTTTGTACATAAATTAAAGCACCCCCTGTGTGTCTATTTTCACTGTCAACTCTATAATTTTTGTATCCGTCAATGTCTATTTCTGAATCATAAATATCCTCAGTCGAGCAAGTTTCAAAAACACATACTAAACTTGATTTTTTTGACACCACATAATTAGAGATTTCATCAATGTGGGCTCCCAGCATTTAAATATAATATATATTGTACTTTTTAATTTGGATCTTAAGTTTGAGACTTTGTGGGAAAATCCTTATTAACTGTGGGTGTGATAGATACGTTATCAAAAGGAGGAACAGTTAAATTATTTAAACCTGTCAAATCTATGGAACCCAAGTTACTATTATCAAAAGGAAGAAGCAAATTACTCTATACTAGTCTGGGCAAATGATCTAAAAAAATTAGTCTACTCCTGTGTAAAATCATCTGAATGCGCTCCAGGTGACAATGAGACCAGTGCTACGTTAATATTTCTTTTATTTATCATGCGATTTGTATTAAATTTGTGACAAACCTACTAGACATACTAGACAATGCTATTAAGTTTGATTTTTTAAATGGATCACGCTGTATATTTTATCTTTTACATATAACAGTGTTGCAAATTTTCATTTTTCCCAAAAAAAAATGGTCCATGAACTGTAAAATAATATTCTAATAGCCTCGAATAAGCAATTTTACCAATTGAGTTAAAAATAAATTCGTCAGATAAAAAATAAATTTCTGAATGGTGTTTTTTTACTAAAATATCACTTTTTTGGACATGGACTCAAAACATTATTTTCCAGTCTCCAAAAAATGTTTAAAAAAAAAATGTTTGGGGAAAAACATTACATTTACAGGATGGTCTAATTCAACATCAAACTTACTGTTAAAACCGGTTAAAACTGAATTTAAAAACGGGAAAAGTGCAAGATATCTGTGAAAACTAATAGCTATTTAATTATTTCAGGCTTCTTTCAAATCCCTGTGTATCTCTCAGTTCCGAACTAGAAACCCCAACATTTTATCAAACACTTGCCGGTGTTACTCATCTGGAAGAACAGGATATATGCGAATTGGAAAAATGTTTCTGGGCCTTACAAGCGTCCTCTTCTTCATCAAACCTTGATTTTAATTGCTTAAAATCTCGTGTATGTCCTCCAGTACCTTTAAAGGCATGTAGAGGGTAGGTAATTTTATTTTTATGTATTGGTCTCTGTTTATATTTGACATTACAAGTTCTTTCTACTTATTTACTAATGTATTTATTTTTCTATTTAACTTTAAAAGATTGAAATGAGTTTGTAGAAAGTAATAATAATTGTCATATAATTAATAGGACCACTTATATCTAAATTAAACTTTTTAAGTAAAAAGTAATACTTGTTTTAGGTTGTTTCTGGCTTTAGATGTTAACAGAGATGATCATGTTGATTTTAAAGAACTGTGTTGTGGTATTTCAGCTGCTTGTAGAGGACCGATGGTAGAAAGAATGAAATGTAAGTGTTTATGAAATATAATTTATAGATCACTATCATTATTTCCAAAATTATACTTTATTACAGTTTTTGTTTAAGAAAGAATAATCTAATTTATGGTGATAGTTTCTTTTTTGAACAAAAAGCAATTACTTTTTTTTTTATTTCGTTGTTATTAAACTTTTATTGCTAATAATTAATGATTGTATAATTTTCACATTTACTGGTAACTTCGTAAAGATTTCAAATGTATAAACTTTGACATCGTCTGGGTTCTTTCAATACTTTTGCTTTTTTATCACTATGATTTAAATTCATTAATAATTGTACGTAACGTAATAATAATGTAATCTCACACGTTGTTTACGAACTTTTGTAATGCTATCAGACAATACCTCCGTTTAAATACACAATTTATATCGTATGGAGTAAATTAAAAATAGAAAAAAAAATACAAATAATGTATCTATATAATTGAAGGGATACTTTGCATGTACATATAATGGATGTTATCAAGATAAAACAAATATTGTATAAATAAATATTATGTAGGATGTCACAATAAACTTAATCAGGAGAAACATTTTCCAGAATTTGTTTGTTTTTTTATATGAAATAAAATTATACAGAGCGTCAATAATTCCCGGCCTGACAATGAAGGAGGCAAAGTACAACAAGTTTTTATTATTTTTCAATGTAATCTCCCTTAACCTCAATCAATGCACTTCTTACAACGTTTAATTAACAATTCAGTCCCTTTAAATATTCTTTCGGTTTATCCTCAAAATAACAGCTTCTTGTAACTCAAAATCGTCCTGAAAACGTCGCCCGCGAAGGTCCTTTTTCAAATAACTAAACAAATAATAATCGCTGGGAGCCATATCTGGACTATAAGGAGGGTGATCTATATTTTGAAACCCGCAATCTAGGATGGCAGCTTGTGTAACGCCAGCAGTATGAACGGGTGCATTGTCATGCAACAACCGCACGCCTCTGGTTAATTTTCCTCGACGTTTTTCCCGAATACATTCCCGCAACTTATGAAGTAATGCGGCATAATATGTGCCATTAACGGTGGTATTTGTCTCTTTAAAATCAATCAGAAGGATTCCTTCACAATCCCAAAAGATCGTAGCCATCACCTTTTTCGTTGATTGGCAGACTCTAAATTTTCGTGAGGGGGTTTCACCCTTACGACGCCACTCCATTGATTCCCTTTTCGACAGAGGATCATAATAAAGAACCATAGTTTCATCTCCAGTGACTATTGTTTCCAACACGGGGTGCGGATCATCTCCACACAGTTCCAAAAACGATCGAGCACACTTGACACGATGTTGCTTCTGAATCGCCGAAAGGTGTTTGGGCACCCATCTTACACTAACCTTATGCATACCCAAATGATCATGGAGGATTCGGCGAACAGTGGTATCAGAAAGCTTGGTCATTTCTGACATTTAATTGAGCTTCAAACGTCGGTCACTTAGCACCAGGTTTTCCACAAGGGCCACTTTGTCCTTCGTTATCACCTCCACTGGCCGTCCAGGTCTTTCGTCATCTTCAAGGAATTCCTGACCCATGCGAAAACGTATTGCCCATTCCTTCACTACCGAATAGGAAGGGGAACTTTGGCCATATACGCCATCGAGTCTTTCTTTAATAATTTTAGGTGTAAGCCCTTCTTTTGTTAAAAATTTAATAACCGCTCTGTACTCAATTTTCGTCACCTGAGACATTTTCGGAGATACTTTAGTTCAAAATGCTGACAATTAAAAACTATTTGACGTAAGTCGCTTATTTTGTTACCACAGCCTACTAAGGTTTGTAGTTATAAAATGTTAAACGTTTATCCTGATAAAATATCTGCAACTATGTCAGGCCGGGAATTATTGGCGCTTACTCTAAACATAATGAAACAGACACTAATCTTGTAAAGGTAGCTAAAAGTATGAGAATTAAAAAGCAGTGGATCACTAATGATTTATTAAATTCAGTTACAAAAAAATAGATTATACAAAGAACTGCAAAAAAATCCAGCTAATCGTATTTTAGAACAAAATTACAAAAATAATAAAAATAAATTCATTAAACTAATACAAAAGTCTAAAAAGACTGCTAAACGAGTGATTGAGCAAAATCAAAATTCATCACAGAATATGTGGACATGTGTAAATTAATATGAGGTGAGAGTAAATCTGAAATAAAAATAACAGCAATTAATAAAAAATAATGAAAAACTATAATTGATACACTGTCCATAACAAACGAATTTAATACATTTTTTAGTGAAATTGGGGAAACACGCTAAGACCACCTGTAAATTTTGAAGAAAATACTTTTTATTTATGTTTTACACATGAGATTGAGGTAGAGGATGTCATAAAATCTCTTAAAAATAAAAAAATATCAGGTAGTGGTAATTAGAAACATTAAAAGAAATATCGGACCTAATTTGTAAACCGTTGTCAAAATTAATTAACATTTGCTTTGAAAAGAGTTACTATCCAAACTGTTTGAAGATTTGTTGAATAAAACCTTTATTTAAGTCTGGATCTAAGTCAGAAGTAGATATTGATCGACCTATATCTCTGATTTCAACTGTGTCTAAAATTATAGAAAAAAATCTTAAAAATCAGAATTCTGAAATTATTAACTAAATACAAAGTAATTTCAAACAATCAAATCGGCTTTAGAGAGGGAAAATCAACCAAAGATGTCTTTTGTGTGTGTGGCTATGGATTTAAAAATGCCTGCACTAAGTATTTTCGTTGATCTATCTAAAGCCTTTGATACTGTTTCACATGAAATATTATTAAGAAAATTAGAATGTTATGGACTTCGGGGTAAAATACTTAATTTATTGGCAAGTTATTTAAAGGATAGAACCCAGCAAGTGATTATCGATAGCGAACCGAGAGCGGTAACTTATGGTGTGCCACAAGGAACAGTTTTAGGTCCTTTGCTTTTTACTATATATGTTAACAGTTTATTAGAAATGGACTCTTAAAGGGCACCAACACGAGCTTTGCTGATGACACTGCAATATTCTATAAGTCAGACACTTGGCCAAACCTAAAATGTATAGTAGAACTAGATATCAGTACAATTATAAAGTGGTTAGAGTGTGATAAATTGACATTAAATCTGGAAAAAAACTTATTATTTACGATTTACATCTTACTCCAATAGCTTACCCAATATGGGAAACTTAATAATAGATAATAAAACACAAATACCGGAAGTTTCATACACCACACATCTCAGGATAATTATTGACGAGCATCGACGCTGGAATTTGCAAATTAACCATGTTACTAAAAAATTAAGAGGTCTAATTAGTAGGTTTAAATTTCTAAGAGAATTTTTAGGTACATCTCATTTAAAAACTATTTTGCACTAGTTCAGCCTCAGCTGTCTTTTAGAATACTAGGTTGGGGAGGTGTGTTTGTCAACTGCCTGGAAAAAATCATTTTACTACAGAAACGGATAATAAAAATTATTTATAATAAAATGCTTACATTTCCTAGTGGCCAGCTCTTTAGTATTAGTCTAATTCTCGATTTGATACAACTTTACTATCAAAGAATACTTTTAGCTATCTACCAAAATAAAATTGAACTCATTACGCTTCATTACAACACACTTAGGCGAGATCAAAGCTTAAAAATTCCCATATGTGAAAAGATCATAAAATAACGTAGTATTGTTTATATAGTCCCCAAATTATTTAATTTTAAAAACATAAATTAATAAAATCAATTTAAATTATGCTTAAAATATGCATTTTTAGTACTGATAGAATTTTTTTTAGTAATGCGAGGGTGGATCAAAAAGTACCCGTGTTAGAAAAGAAGAGGCAAGTTTTTCAAAAAAAAAAATTTCTATTTTTCAACGTAATCTCCTTTTAGTGCTATACACTTTTCCCAACGTTTCTGCCATTTATTTAACCCCTCCAAAAAATATGATTTGTCGAACTCCGCAAAATACGCTTCAGTCTCGACGATAACCTCGTTAGAGCTGAATTTTTTCCCCCGATTTACGTTTTCGTGTTGGGGAATAGAAAAAAAGTCGCAAGGAGCCAAGTTGGGCGCGGCAGCAATTCGTATTGCAGTTCTTGCAATTTGACCGCGACAATTCTCGATGAATGTGCTGGTGCGTTATCGTGGTGAAACAGGACTTTTTTCTTAGCCAAATGAGGCTATGTTTCCTTCAATTTTGCATCGAATCGGTCCAATAATTCACTATATTAGTGCCTTGTGATCGTACTTTCTTTTTGCAAAAAAGTCGATGACGATTATTCCCTTGGAATCCCAAAAAATCGTGGCCATGATCTTTCCGGCCGATGGGATTGTCTTTGCTTTCTTCGAAGCAGATTCACTCCGAAAAATCCATTGCTTCGACTGTCGTTTGGTCTCTGGCGTATAATAATGTATCCAGGTTTCATCAACGGTGACGACTTGACTCAAAAACTCCTGCGAATTTAGATTAAAAAGCTCCAAACACTGCTTCGACATTGACAGCCGTATTCACTTGTTGTCCACCATAAGCAATCGCGTCACCCATCGGGCCGATACCTTTCTCATGTTTAACTTATCATGCAAAATATTAATTGCCGTTCCGTATGATACGCCTACGGCCTCTGCTACTTGTCGCACTTTCGTTCGGCGATCT
Source organism: Psylliodes chrysocephalus (assembly GCA_927349885.1). Lineage (NCBI taxonomy): Eukaryota > Metazoa > Arthropoda > Insecta > Coleoptera > Chrysomelidae > Psylliodes > Psylliodes chrysocephalus. Next base: position 86,519,291 of record OV651816.1, on the reverse strand, counting down.
GCGACAATCATGTCTTGGGCCTTTTTAACGATTTTCTCGGTAACAGCGTCTGCCGGGCGACCTGGTCGTTCCTCATCAAAAACAGATGTACGACCACGTTTAAATTCGTTGAACCAATATCTTACGGTTGTCATAGATGGTGAAGGGTCCCCATAGACAGCATCCAACTTTGCTTTTATTTCAACGCATGTTTTTCCATCCAAAAATAAAAAGCGAATTACGGATCATGTTAGGTATGTACGCGTTTTTTCCTTAATTTATAATAATTATTTTATGTTGATATTTCTCATAATTAATTGGATGCTAGTGACCCTTAATATTTTTATCAAAACAGTTTAATTTATTTGTTGCCATATATTGGGAATCACTCGCGTCGGCGCACATCTGTGCGTTTGTAAAGGACATTTTTGGATTTTTAACAGACGAGTACCGTATGAACCGCTGAAGTGTTCGCATTGAAAAATCGAAATATTTTGTTATTTTGTTCGTCGGTGTTCCGTTTTCCCAAGAATTGGCTTCTTCAGATTTTTTTTTGTTATTTAAATTTAATTATTTAAACGACCGCCTAAAAGGAATTAAGGTTTTCTTGCAATCCAGAAACTGACCTATATCTAAGGGAAAAATCAACAGATCGATATTGTTCTTTTCCATTTTATCGATTAATGCGAAACATGTATGGTACAAGTGGCTGCCAAATAAAAACCAACCTATGAATCAGTTTCAAATTTAATATGGTGTCGTGTGACAGATGACAGTACACAACAGTAATGCCAACTTCCCTCAGCAACGCCACCTGTCTTTAAACACGGGTACTTATTGATCCATTCTCGTATAGTAAATAATAATTAAAAAATATGTACTTACCCCATATTATCCGTTCCTTTTACTTTTTTAAATTTTATTTAGTTGTCTATTTTATATACTTAGATGCACCTGTACATAAGATATCAATTAGATATGTTTAAGAGATTTTTTTTTAACAGTAGAATTATGTAGATTAGGAATGTACTAAAATAAGCCACAAATACATCACAAACAAGCTCTAGATTTAGAGCTTCTGTGATTAGTCATGTTTATTTTACCATTGTTTAAATTTACCTGTGTATTACTATTTTTCTTATGAAATAAATCTTATTATTCTAACTGTAAAAATTTGTGCTCAAAATATGAAGATTAAATCCAAATTACTTAGACAAAATATTGCTCCTTATTGAGTGAATCTTGATCATTTTAATAATTATTAATTCTAATAATAATGTTGTTCACATTATTACAATTTTGGGGTCATAATCCAATACTCTGTTACAACAATTACTACAATGAGTCAAGTAAGCTAATCTGATTTCTAGGAATGACCCCGTTTTATTTATTGGTATTACATTTATTACGAAATCCATCAATTACTTGGCAGCGTTGCCACATATCAAACTAGAACTGTAACCTTCTAAAGTTTAAAACTGTTATATATTCAATAGAGCATTATAATATGCATACTGTATATTATGTTATTCATTATATAGTCTAGAAAACAAAGAAATGCAGTAATTTAATTGGCAGAACGTATTATAGGTTCAAGAGGTAGATATTTTATATATTCAATGCTTTTTTGTAGTAAAAATTAAAATTTAATACATCTGATCCACCCAATAAAAGTTTTCGTTTAGATTTAATCATGTTTCCATGGTTTTTACAGTAATATTTTTTTCTTTTGACAGATAAGTCAGACTTTATTTATTTATAGCGGTATCGTATCTATTCTAATTGATTCGCAATTTTGTAAGTTTAATCCCATTAACAACATACAAAACACTCCTTGTTATTTATTGGTTAAATTTAATTCGTTCGATGTTAAAGTACAATTTTGTTAGAAACATAAGTTTTGTTTTTGTATATAATATAACTCTTCTCATTCAAAATTTAATCTACGAAGTACATATATACCATGACCTTATTTTTTTTATAGAAACTTATTTTGCAAGGTACGCCTATGGAATGTGACGTTATATACCCACTTTTACTGCACTCCTTTTTTATTCAGACTATAGTATGAAGACTAGTCTTCATAGTCGTTAGGTTAGGTTTAGTTTTTAGGCATTTAATTTTTTGACTTAATTCATGACAAGATTTATTTTATAACGCCGAAGCTTTTAGAAAAATACATTTATACGTGAGTACTATCGTTTCAGTCAATACAAAATAAAAACCAAGGCTAAAATAATTTATTTTCTCGTAATCTCGTAATTATGAATTAAAAAAAAAGAGCAATGAACAGAACCTATATTGTATGTACATAGCTGTCAATTTCTGAAATTTAAAAAAAATATATATATAATTCCCCATTTACTACAGCCACAATATTTTTTCCCTTCTATTTATAATTAAATACACAGACCTGCCTTATTTATATTATTTTCAGTTTTAATTTCTAGTAAAATGTAGATTTTTTAACAATATTTTTGTTTAAAGTTAAAACTATAATGTTCCTGTACCATCAAAATACTTCCTTCTGTGCTTTTTTATGACTATAGCACACTGCTAGTAATTTTTAAATAATTTTTATAATTTATAAAATCTAGATAATTATTTAATTTTTGACATTTCATGCAAATATGATTTAATTAAAATAATTGGGGAATGACTACTTTGTGTTATTAGTAAGTATCTGATACGGAAATAATTACTTTGTGTTATCAGAATTATCAAATAAGGAAATGTACCTCATTTAGCAATCAACAATAGTTGAGAAAGTCTATTTTTTTATCATAGAAGTAAAAAAATATTTATTTGATGAACTTTATCATTCACACTTTTATTTATTGATCTAATTATTAATTCGTAACATAGCAGTAGCAGTGATATTACTGATTTTTGACACGTGGACTAAATGAGCCAAAAAGAGTAAACAATACCATCATTTTTTAATCACAATGCTATTTATTTAACTAATCTATTTACCTAATTCGTACTGGATAAATATTTATGTGATTTAACGATTCTTTTTTAATAATAATTATTAATGTCACAAAATTATTTTTATTTAGGAGAAACAATGAATTAAAAAATTTATTTTATTTATTATTTTTTTTTTATCGTTATCTTCTACTTATTTTTTATTGCAGTCTGTTTCAAAATTTTCGATATGGATCGAGATCTTTACTTAAACACTGAGGAAGTTCATCACATGACCCAAACCCTCATATTAGTGGCGAACGAAAACAAATTGACGTATTTCCAACAATTCTACACTGAATCGCCAGCCAAAACGAATTTGGCCACCGAAACGGACGTTAGCCAAAAGACGGATAATGGCAGTGGAAATATGCATCACGAAATATTGGCGCGTCTACAGTCGAAATTAGATAATAAAGGTGGTTTGACACAGGAGGATTTTTTGGTATGGAGCGTTGAGAATAATAGTCTGGTGGCACCTCTACTGGAATTATTGTTTCAAGTTTGTCATGTATCTTTGGGGCTTAGGCCGCATTGCCGTCATAATGAATATGAAATAGGTATGTATTGTTAAAGAGATTTTATTGCTCATTTGTCAAATTGCTCGCGTCAAATACTTAAGTAGTGGGGAGTGCGATGGTAACATAATTCATAATTCATAAATTCATAAATTAAAAAGAAATATATTTAATAAAAATAATTCTTTACAAAAATAGTGTAAAAAGATTTTAAATTGAAAACACTTTTTCAATCTTAAACAAAATGGTATGTTTGTATAGATTTCTTTATAAGCTCTTCAACAATATCAAATATGTTTGGTACTACAAGGATATCAAGATAAGTTTGACCAGTCATTTATAAATCGGCAAAGGACCAAACAAAGTGCCCAGATACTTTTTTTTCATTTGTTGTAAAAATAGTAGTTTATGTTATAAGGACGAAAAATCAAGTTTTTCTAGTCTGGCTACTCGTACACTTTTCGTCACTGTTTCTTTACTGAATATGAAGTTTAAATCGAAGCAACTCAACCTTATATTAGACTATGAGTCGTTTTTCTCTTTTCCATGTATTAATGAAACTTATGGTTCTTGACTTTCTCATTTCTCTAAATGTTGTAGTATTAGTGTTTTTCACCCATATGCTCAAGCAAATAGGTTTGTGATAACCATTTTAATTGCGAAAATATTAATAAACAATATTGAGGAATTGCGTTTTCAATTTTACAAGTATTATTGTTGCAACAGACATCTCACCTTACCTTGTTTGATATAATTTTGTATTATTTTAGTGATGGGTTGGCTAGAACGAGAACAAAGAAGAGGTTACCATGTTGGACAATTCTGGTATCTAATATCGTCTGACTGGTGGCACCAGTGGTTGAATTACACCTCGGCACCTCGTAACAACCTTGATATCTGTAACTGCCGAAACGAGAACAGACTTCCTATTGAAGAAGGAATAGCATGCGATGAAAGCCTTATTAGCAATACGACAGATTATACTTCAACGTCTAACGATTATAACTCAAATAGCATGGAGTCTATGGGAGATTTACTTACTAGAGGAGGCGACAGGTAATATTTTAATAATTATTGCTTATGCCATATTTTAAATATATCGTATGTAAACTTATATTTAATGTTTGAGGATAAATAATATCTAATTAAAGTTAATGTAGGAACTAAAATGAAGAAGTCCAACTTCTCCAATGTGGTTTTCTTAAATATTAAGAAAATTAAACTCAAAAATCGATTCTAGATAAAAATAACAGTTGTTTTATTACGATTCTATACTTTTGCTACACAGATTAATGGAATAAAATTGGGTTTTTTAGCTACAATATTTTGTTTGTCTTTCAGTAAATTATAAAGGAGTTAAAACAAATCACCTGGGTGTCTGTGCTTGAAATTGAGAACATTTTTTCACTTTCTACTATATAAAATAGAATTCACCAAATTATGTAGAGAATTTACTTTCGAAACTTTCTCCTACTTTTAGATAGATAAATTAGAAGGAATGAAATAATAATAATAAAAGCACTTTATTGGTTATGAATATTACAATCAAATGGCCATCGACCTAGGTCCTTCAGCCAGTACAATTTATAATTGTTTGTATGAGGATTTACAAGCTATATGTGTAAGTTGAATACGAATATTAAGAGACTTAAAAAAAAAACAACAATATGTGTCATTAATTATTGTTATCAGAAAATTCGTTTAAGATTTCTGTTATTGATATCACTGGGTATTTAAATTTTGCTTGACCAATTTAACGTTGCATTGAAAAAATGTTTATTAACATGCGATTGTTTCGTTTCTTTGAGAATTTTTTTAACAGTTTTCTAATTCTTTCCAGGATAGGCTAAATCTTAGATTTTTCGTAAAGATATTCATTCGCTGGATGGTGAGTGTGGTTTTCAGTATGTCGCATCATGGTAATGATTCTTAGTGTAGAAGTTTCGGCCACTTGAATGTTTTTTAATGCAGGTTTTCGGCAGTTTAAGTATATAGTGTGACCGTATTCCAGGAGAGGTCTGCAAATTGTTTTGTAGATTTTAGTGGCCGTGTTGTTGATACCTTCTTTTTTGTATGTTAAAGAGCAGAAATGTTTGGCTCTAGTTTTGATTTTGTTTTTTTTTTTGTCTGTGGTTGTGTTCATTGAAGTTCAGCTTATTATCAATAATAAGGCTTAGGTATTTCACTGAGGATACGGGATAGATTGGTTGGTTAGATATGATGAGTGTAGGTGATGTCGGTCTTAGATCATGATAGGGTATCATTAATTGACATTTTTGTGGGTTAACTTTGAATCTCCGTTTATTGAGCCATTGAGCAACTTCGTTATATTAATTTTGTAGTGCTGTAATGGTTTGATTCAGCGTATTTCCATGCAATATCAAGGCCGTGTCATCTGCGTATTGGAGTGTGTTATTTACTGCATTGAGGTGTAGCTGACCTGAAGGAAAATCAAAGCAATATATGTGGTAAAGGAGCGGAGATAGTGGCGACCCTTGCGGTACACCTTGATTTGCTATGAAACTTGGAAATGTATGGTTATTTATTTTAACTCTTAGAGTTCTGTTTTGAAGGAAGTTTTTTGATAAGAATTATGAGACCATCAGGCACATTAAGAAGTTTTATTTTAAATAGGAGGCCGTTGTGCCAGACACAGTCAAAGGTTTTTTTAATGTCCAACAGGAGAATTGCAGATTTTTATTGTTCAATTTTGTTGTTTGCACATTGGAAACCAGCAGAGTGGTTGGTACCAGAGCAGAGATTTGTTCTCTAAACCCAAATTGAAATTGCGGATTTCGTTCGTTTACTAATGCTGATAGTTTGAACTTAATAAGTTTTTCGAATAGTTTTCCCAAAACTGGAAGAAGGGTGATTGGTCTGTAATTATCAGTTGTTTTGCGGTCTGTGCCTGGTTTTGGGATAACTATGATGGTGCCTTTTTTTCATTGATCTGGAAAGTACGAGTTTTTGTAACAGAATACAAACATTTTTTATAATGTAGATATGTACATTATATTCTATTTTTTTCACAATTTGCCAGGGGATCATGTCCGATCCTGGAGCTGAGTTTTTCTGATTGGATAGTATTTGAAAGTATTTTTCCTCCTAGAATTCCTCATTGATTGGGTTGTTTCTAAAATATTGTTGGCGCCATGAGTTTACATTATTCCAGTTTTCTTGCTTAAAAGATGGGTCTTTCGTTCCGTTGTATGTTTTAATGAAGTTCTCCTTGAATGCATCGGCCTTTTCTTCATCTGTGGCATAGTCTATACCAGCGATACTCAAAGTGTGCTCCGGAAAGCCTTTGTGGGCGCTCCGCAAAGAAAATAACAAAAAAGCCGTACCTATCGCTATAACGGGACTTGTTTTTTTTTTTTTTTTTGAGGGAGTATGCGAGGTAAGCCAGGTTTCGGTATTTTGTGTTGGGGACCTTTTTTTTAGGAGCCAGGTAGCCAGGTAGAGGAAAATGATTTTGAGATTTTGGGTAGGAGGACCTTTTTTTAGAAGCCAAGTAGGGGAAACAGTTAACGAATTTGGTTTGATGAGCTTTTTTTTTTTTAGAAGTCAGGAAGAGAAAGGCGTATATGATTTTGAGAATTTTTGTTTGTAGGGGCTCCGCAAAGAAACGGATGGCACCTGGCAAGAAGCTAGAGCAAGGAGGGCTTTTCCGAAATGTGTTTAGGGCTCCGCCAAATATTTCACTTTTTAAAAAGGTTCCGTCACCATATTTGGAATTTTATTCCTTGATTTATATTTTGACAGTTTAATTATTTTATGATAGAAGTTTCTTCTTTGTTCTCGATTGATTTCTTGGCAGGTATGTAGTCATGTGTGTTGCTGAAATTGTTTTACTAATTTTTGAATGTCTGTTAAAATTGTTGATGTTTGTTTTGACTTCCCGACTAGGGTTTTGTCTGTATTCTCTGAGCATTTTACGTTTTGAGTTTTACGATGTATCTAGGAAGTTCATAAGTAAAATATTTGTTTGCAGTTTTTGATGTGTTGTTTGTGATAATCTCGGAGACCGTTGTGTGAAAGTTATTGACTTCATTGATAGTAATATTAGTCTTGTTTGAAATTAGTTGGTTTTCTTCTTTATTTATTTTTTCAATGTTTGATTTATTGAAATGATATTTAAGAGGTGGGTCTGCAAAAGGAGGGGGCATTCCTTGCTCGATAGTAAACATTATAGAATGGTGGTCTGCCCCAATGTAGGGGATTACTTCTATATTCTTGATTGCGTTGCTAAGATTGTCAGTGTACATTAACAAATCTGGGGTGGAGTTCTCATTGTTGGGCATCAAAAAAGTAGGGGGAGTATCCGCTTCAATAAAGTTTGTGTTATGCATAAAAGTTTGAATCTGTCTTAATTTGTCTGGAGAGCGGTGCTTGAAGTCACCGATTAGCACAACCTATTTGAATTTTCCTGCCATTCTGAAGATAGAATAGTCGGTTGAAGCATGTGGGTGGCTGTATATCAAAATAATGTGTAGTTCGTCATCATTGAAAGGGATACTGACGTGTAGAGCATCATTTCGGTGATCTTTTATGCAGGGCGGGTTTTGTTGTCGCATTTTTAGCTTTGGATTTATTTTCATAAGTGATCCTCCTCTTATATTTTGGTTTAGAATATTTCCGTCGGGTCTTACTACATCCCAATTTCTATAGTTGGTGTTGGTTTCCGCATTGGTTTTAGTTTCTACAAATAGGGCACAGTCTATTAACTTCCCTTCTATCGCATAGTTCACTAAATATTTCTTTTGAAAGTAACTGTTTATATTAGTGTATAATATTTTAATTTCGTTGTTGAATGTGAGCTACTTGCGATCCTGGTATAGTTTCAGTGGGAGATTCGAAGTTGTCTAGTTCCATGTCAAACATCAAGATGTAAATCCAGTTGTTTTCCACAAACGTTACAGTGGTATCTATTCTGTTTTCCGCCATGAATCTTTTTCGTAGTCTTTCTATTAACTCCTCTCTGTTGATGTTTTTGGGTTTGTTTAGCTTGTATGTAAGAATGTATTATTATGTCATGAACTGTTATTGGGGAGTGGATTCTTGTTCATTTTCATATTGTCCTTAATTTGGTCAGATTTTTTATTTAATGTTTTTACTGGTAAGTTGGGAATTCCTGTTATTGGTTTTGTTGGTCTTTTAGGACATTTAAATGACCAAGCTTGATGATCTTCTGGGCCACATCCACTGCATTTTGGGGAAGCGTGGTTGGACACTTGTTCGTGGAATACGCTTCAGAACATTTGTTGCATTTTGTTGTTTCTGTGCAGTTTTCTGTTGAATGGGAAAACTTCAAACACTTATTGCATGGCATTGGGGCTGGGGGCGACGGAGAGCTCGTATAGACAGCATAATGGCGGGATTTGTAATGTAATCCTTCAGAGAGAAGTTTTTCATAAAATTCTAGATTTTTTGTGATAATTCTTATGAAGTTTGAGTGTCTGTCTTTTTTGAGATGATTCGTTTACAGTAGTGGAATTCCCCTCTAGATGAAATCATTTTTTGTGAGATTTCTTCATCCGATATTTCGTTTTCGACAGAGGCAATAACACAAGAGTAGACTTGAGTCGCTGGAATTTTGTTATCTCTTGAAGCTTGGTTGTAGGGTATTGTTGCGCTATATTCCATAATTTTATTGGTATTTTTTAAGATCTTTACTGCATTTTCTAATATTGCTTTAGCAGTATCACTTTTTAGCAGATAGCCCTTTTTTGTCTTTAATATTACATCACTATTATTTGGTCTTGTTTCTTCCCACAAATTAGCCATTTTGATCCTATTAATAATGGTATTATTGGTGTTAATATAGAACATATTATTAAATTGTTTTTGTTGGAACTCTTTTGAAAAGTTATAGCATGTTTGATACCCTAGAATACCAGCCCAATCAGTTATTTTTTATGAATATTGGATCTGATCATCTTGTACTATATGGTGAAGTTGAAGTTAGTCTATTTCTATTATGTTTATAAACAAAAAAAAAACGGTTTGTACAGTTCCTCTAAATATTTTTACCTTTTTTTTTTTTCGATATGCTATAACATTTCAAAAAATAAGTTTCTTTTTTTTTGTACGCAGCTCTCATTTGAAATTATGGAATTAGGCTACCTACCCTGCTTGGAGTCAAGAAAACTGCTGTCACTACTAGACGGTCGAAACAGTTTTTGTGTTTTCTAAAAAAAAATGCAATCTTCAGAACTATAGCCAATCCAAAGTTTTAAAATTGACACCCCTTATAATATTGTACATTAAATTGCACAACGGAAAAGCAAGAAAAAAGTATTAATTAAAATAATAAATTATCCATTTGTTTTGCCATTGTAGAATAATAGTAACAGTGGTCATTCAGTAATCCAAGGGGTTGTAGTAGGCGGGGTATTGATGACGTGTCTGACCTGTTCTTAAGGCAAACAAAGTCTAACTGTCAAGTATTTTTTCATGTGTAGCCAATTTGCGAATCGAGACGGTAGTGCAAGTGTTTCAAAATAATATCAAATAATTATTTTAAATTATCAGCGGAAGAAATATTGACTACATACTATATAAAATATAACAAATCGTTTGTATAGAAATATTTTTATTTTTCTCTTTTGGAAGATGCAGCATATCGTCCAGCTCTGGAGTTTCAAGCAGTTCAGGAACGGGAGGAAAAAGGAGTATAGGCCAACCAGGTTCCATTGACAATTCCAGTTTAATAGCAGAACCCATGTGCAAAGTTCAGACATTAACTGGCGAAGGTTAGTTTCAAAATTTAATTAGTCTGGCATTTATAATATAGTATTTTCTCTATTTCTTGAATCCGAAAGTAATATATCTTGTATAAATATACCTGTTTAATGAAATGTAACAGATTTCTGAACTACTTATTTGAACAGGTTGGTTACCTCAATGATTGTTTATAGGAATCTGACTGTATATTAAACAAACTGTCTGCAAAATCTACTTTTACAATCACAAATAATTTGAATTTACGTCACCAGACAAAACCAATATTCTCTAACTTAACCTTAACCTTAATTCGTTAACAAACAACCGGGTTTTTCAAGTTATTAGATAAGGGAATTAACTTACTTATCTATTATTTTGGTGGCAAGGCCAGTTCAATCATCCTACTGTTTTATTTTCAACTTGGATTATTCTATTAATAACTATTAATTTTAATGGCAAACTTTAAAGCACTTTGGTACAACAAATTTGAAACTTAATATTTTAGGGTTATGTTAAACTCTATTTAATGATTTATTGTTTAGTGTTGTTATTTAACAACACGGAATTAGATTAAAATTTATCAATTTGAATATTGTTTACCTTTAATAATGTTTATTGCTTCAAGGTGCTAAAATACCATATATGGAACCTTTAATTAACTAGCGAATTTCTAAAAAATTATAGTCATACAAATAACCTGATAGATGAAAAGAGAAAACAACGAATTGTAATAGTTGAAGAAAGGATATATTCTAAAAAAAGGCGATTTGATAACTATAAAAATTGCAATCACTAGTTCTTAGTCTGGCTAGTGAGGACCATGAGAAGTTTCAATTTCAAGTTAAAATTTTTTCTCTATCCTTCTGAACTGGATTAGGAACCATTGTTCCAATTTCAAGTTTTCTTTAGTACTAAGTTATACTTTTGCAATTTCAAAACCATTATCAAATCTACAATTGTCTCCTTATAAACCGTTTGTTTTGTAAATCGTATTTGTTGGGTATCTGTAATGTGTAGTTACCCCCACGGCACTTAGGCCTCATTAGGCCCATTGTGCATGTATTTGTTGGGTAATAAAGTTTTATTTATTTAGAATATTCTCTCACTTCGACCAATAAACTTACCTCAATAAATGTAAGACAATGTAATAGCATATGACTTGCATCCAATTAGTATTTTATCATGTTTTTCAATCAAATTTATATGTCAAGATAAATACTTAATTTTACTTACAAACCAATCGGGTTTTAGAGCGAGTTATAGCTGTACTACCGCTTTGTTAAATATTAAAATGATATCTTTAAGAAATTTATTTTTCCAAAGCTTTTGACATTAGTCATGAAATATTGTATATTATTTTACATTTTATTGGATTTGCTAATAGTGCTATTTATCTAATTAGAAATTATCTTGAAAACAAATTTCCTCGCAGCTTAGGAGCTTGGTTGATGATAAAAAGGTCGCTCATAGGATTATTTATAAATGTAACAGGACTCCCCAAAATTATGAAATATTTAGTCAGCTGAGAGCACAAAATGTAAGCTTCTATCTGGAGAATGCTATTCAAATTATATAATATGTTCTGTTGAAACCTCTGTTTAGACTAATTTTAAAGCCTTTTGGAATTTTGTAAATAGTAAAAGAGCAAATAGCAGTACCCCAGATAAAGTGAATTTGGAGGACTCTTTTGCATGTTGTGGTAATGATGTAGCAAATCTGTTTACAAGGCATTTTTCTTCAGTTTACACCACACATGTCCTAAATTTAAACGCTGACTAAATTGAATCTAAAGTTAATGTTTCCTCATACTACATCCCAATGTAAACCATTTTTGATAAATTTTTGTCAAACCTTGATACAAAAAGAGCCAGGTCATGAAATTATTCCTCTCATCATATTAAGGAATTGCAGATTTATACTGACTCGCCCTCTCTTTCATATTTTCAATAAATCAATCGACACAGGAGAGTTTCCCTGAATATTAGAAACTTCTTATGTCATCCAAATATACAAATCTGATAGAAAATCTCCAATTCTCAGCAAAATACCTAAATTGTTTGAAAACATAACTGATTACCTTACTTATGACTGCTCCGGCATTATAACTGAAAATCAATATGGTTTTTGTGGTGGAAAATCAACACAGTTAAATTTAGTCAGTTATATCGACTTCTTGTCAGTAGCCTTGGATAAAGACTTACAAATGGATTCAGTCTATACTGACTTTTCTAAGGCTTTTGACAGGTTTAACCATACTCTCTTACTTCAAAAGCTTAACAAATATGGCCTGGGTGGGGTATTACTGCAATGGATTGGTAGCTATTTTACTAATAGAACTCAAATGGTTAGAAATCACCACTATTCTAACTTATTTCAAGTAATCTCAGGTGTTCCTCAGGGGTTATATTTAAGACCTTTAGTATTTAATTTATTAATGATGGAATTTATTGTTTCCATAACAAAGATGCTTTATTATTTGCAGATTATTTTACATTTTTTTCAAATTGTTAAAACTCATAATGTTGCCTGCCCATAGACTTCAGTCTGTCTTCGATAATTTATTAGAATGGTTTTCTCTAAATGGCATGGACTTGAATGCCAATAAATGTCATATGCTTTTTTATTGTTCCCACCTACCTCCAACTACATTTGATTATAACTTAAATGGGCATATCTTATACTCTGTTTATCAAATTAGAGACCTTGGAATTATTCTTGGTCCCATTTTAAGCTTTAATCAACACATCTGCTGCTATCCACAAATCCATGGAAATGTTCATTTTTATCAAAAGGTTGACCCATGATTTTACTAACACAACTGCAATTAAAGTTCTTTATTGTTCACTAGTCAGATCCCACCTTGACTATTGCTCTTCTGTATGGTCTCCAGACTATGTTATATAGTAGGAAAATAGACAATGTTCTCAGACATATAGCTTTTAAATTGGGTATTTATTGTGAATATGATTTCATGGAACAGTTTCTGAACTTCCCCCTTGGAAACTATTTAATATTATGAATAGTAGATGCAGTTGTCCTGAACTTCTTGAAAAAATAAATATTTTTGTTCAAACTCGTTCAACTAGGCAACTGCAAACATTTTATGTACCTTTTTATAGAACAAACCAAGCTTTTAACAGATGCTTTCCAAGAAAGCCTAGATTAGCTAACTTGCACAATGATCTCAGGCTATTCAATCATTCAAAACTCAATTATTTATTACTGACCTTTAACGCTAATGGTTTACTCTGTATTTTCTCTTTTTTAATCTTGGACTAACCTATTTTGTTATTTTAAATGTTCCTAAATTGTATGACATGTATAATGTCTTTGTTTGTGCTACATCACCATATGAATTTGTGATATTTTAATTAATTTTTAAATTGTAATTGAAATGTGCTTGCCATAAATAAATAAATGAATATTTAAATTAATTTGGACCAATCTAAACAACAGGCGTCTATTCTAGGACCACTACTTTTCAGTGTCTATACTAGTATTATAACCTCATGTTTACGGTATCATTATAGTCATTATTATATGCCAAGGATACACAACTTTAACTTTTAATTTCAGCCTACCGACATTGCTGTTAATTAACCTAGAATTCAGTCATAAAATTTTATAAATATTACATATTTTACAAATTAATCCAAACAATCGATCATTTATTACTTTTGGGAATGGGAGCAGATACCTCAACAAAGAATTCGGCATTTAATCAATAGTATGCCACGTCTTTGTTTAAATGTAATACGAGCAAGAGGAGGACATATCCACTATATAAAATTGTTTTAAGAGTTAAAAAAAAGTTTATAATTGAAAATTCTAAAAAATTCATTTGTTTAAAATTACTCGAATTCATTTTGTGTCAGAGTTATATCTTAAAACAAAGCCAAGTTTTCAAGTTTTTAGGTCTTTATATAGACGATTCTCTAAAATGGTCTGCTCAGCAAAAAAATTATCCTCCGCATGTTTTGCCATTAAATCGGTTTCTAAAGAGCTGACTCCTTCTACTGCATTAATAACCTACTTTTCCTTATTCGAATCTCACCTTCGCTATGGTTTACCTTTCTGGGGTTCTTGTAGCTTATACCTTTTCGAATCTATTTTTAAACTGCAAAAAAGAGCAATGCGCTATGTATTTGGTTTAAGTAGTAGGACACATTGCGAAAATTACTTCAAAATTTTCAAAATTCTAACCCTTCCTGCTCTATTTATTTTCGAATCCGTCTGCTTAGTTCGCAAGCACATTCAAAATTTATCCGAAAGACCGACTCGTAGATATCCTACAAGAAATTTAGAGACTGATGTTTATTTAACAATGCCCACTTCTGACCTATTAAAACATTCCATTACCTACAATGCCAAAAAATTGTATAATAACCTTCCGATGCAATTAAAATCTATAAATACATACGATAAGTTCCGAAGACTGGCTAAAGCTTTTCTTCTAGAAAGACCATATTACACAGTAGCAGAATTTTATAACGTACCTTAGACATTTGAGTTCCACATACAATGGCATTAATTAAATATTAAAGTTTAAATTTAAATTTAAAAATTAAATTAGAATAATTATAATGACGGATATTGCATATCCATTGCAATTGTTATTCCTATTTTGTCTGTTTGTTTCTGTTTGTTTTTTCTGCTGTTTAGTTATTTTTATAATATGTTTAGTATTTAAGTTACACGCTTTGTCTATAAAATTTTTGTAAATTTTTTTACGACAATAAAGCATATCTCTCTCTCTCTCTCTCTCTCTCTCTCTCTCTCTCTCTCTCTCTCTCTCTCTCTCAAATATAGCTACATAGTTATATCTATAATTAAAATTTCGAACTATGTAATTTGAGACAGTAAAGTAATCTAAAAAGGATTATCATCATATTTATATTTGCCTAATGCTTTACATACTTTTTTATGGTAAATGTTCTTTCGATGGCCTCAGCTAAATCAAGTTCGGATTTAGGAGTTGTACAAGCTTGGATTATTTATTTCGTATGACACGGTTTGGTTTTAGGAGGCCGACTGAAACGTGATATGCCTTTAGTCCAAAATAGAGACTTTGAATTGGTGCCTGAATCTCTATGGAAAGCTCTGTCTATGTGGTACGGAGGTTTAATACCGCTTCCGAGACAAGTTATTTTACCACCAGGACGGACGGAAGTTGAATTAGAATTATATCCCATAAATTTAAAAATTCTAAGACATCATGCTCAACAAAGGATAAGCACTGCATCGTGGAGTAGCGTTGTTGGAGGGTAAGTATTAAAATTGTTAACATTTAAAATTTTAATTCACTCAAATATCTTTTATTAGTTATGGAGCAGCCGCTTTAAGTACCGCTGGTCTAACTTCGACTGTAAATGCCGGAACTCGTCGGTATTTGGCACACACGGCGGCTTTTTCCCGTCTTGCGACCATCCAACAAGTCACCGATTTCCTTTGTCACCGCCTTAACCTTAGACCAGAAGATGCGAGACTTTGGTTGCTGCGAGAGCATTCGGCGAGTCTCATGGACGACGAAAATGCTTCTCTGGAAGAATTGGGTATCATGGACGCAGATCAAGTGCTTTTAGAAGTTAGAAATAAAGATCTGACTTGGCCTGAGGAGTTGGGTCAATTGGTAGCTGGTGGAGGACATGAGGTCGGACTCAGTGTGGAGAGAAGGCCTACAATTTGTCTTCCACCTGGTAAGCAACAATAATAATCCTTTATCGAAAATAAAATAATATACAGGGTACGACGTAAATAACTTCAACAGTTCTAATAGTCGGAGAGCCCCCTTGACAAATTTAATAATAGTTTATATTTAATATTAGATTTTGAGCCTTGTCAGTGGCTCTTAGACTGTAAGTACTAACAGTAATAATTATTGTCATTCACATTAATTAAATATTCTGTTTCTTTTCAGGTGCAACTGGGCTCCACAACTTGGGAAACACCTGTTTTATGAATGCGGCCCTTCAAGCAGTATCCAATACGAGACCGTTAACGCTATATTTCCAAAGAGATAATTTACTATCAGAACTAAACCTTAGCAATCCATCGGGATCCAAGGGACAAGTGGCCAGACGATATGCCGAACTTTGTCGAGAATTATGGGCCGGATCTACAAGAAGTGTTGCGCCGCTTAAGTTGAGGTATCTCGTTACCAAACATTCTGCGAATTTCCAGGATGGTGGTCAGCATGATTCACAGGTAAACTTAAATAATAAGGATATCAAAAAGTTAAAAGTGAGCACTAAAAAAAGATAAAAGTATATTAATGATTTCTGTCTGGCTCAGCTTCTTTGTAACATGTATGGCAAAAGATACTCTCATAAGGAAGTGAATTGGAGAGAGATTGTTATTCTTGCTATTCATCTTTCCCAGATAACCCTTTCTTTCACTTTAAAAAATTGATGGGAAATTTGGCTCCTATTTGGATTTTTAAAAGTCATTATCATGTACTTAGTATCTTTTCATCTACTTCTATTACCATATTTTTAGCTGGTTCTATTCTGTTCTTTCTTCAACTTAGTCGGAAACGCACAGCATGTGTAGAATACTTCCCATCTCATTTCCCAACAACAGATACTTTTTCTTTTCTTTATATATTAAAATAAAAAATGATTAATAAAAAAAGTTTCTTCTAAAATTTTCCAGGAGCTCTTAGCGTGGTTGTTGGATGCTCTACACGAAGATTTAAATAGAGTAGCGATAAAACAGTACACAGAACTGAAAGATAGTAATGGTAGACCAGATGAAATAGTTGCGGAAGAGGGTTGGCAACAACATTTATCCAGGGACCATTCTATTATCACTGACCTATTTTATGGTCAGCTCAAAAGTAAGGTAAGTTTTATTAGAACTCGTAACTAGAGTATTAAAATTTTCACGGACGAGTTTTTTTATTTTTTCAAATTGACTCGCCTAATTTTTCCCCATTGTTTTACTTTTCCACTTTTTACAGGTTACCTGTCAAACTTGTGGACACGAATCGGTACGATTCGATATCTTCAATGTACTCAGTTTGCCTTTACCAATGGAAAGTTATACTCTTTGTGAAGTTGTAGGTAAGTTAAATATTTTTGATATGCGCGCCCTGTTTCTAATGCGTTAGATTCGCCGGTACCACCCGTTGGACTTAACAATAAATATACAGGGTGAATCCTAAATTGATAATTTGATAATAGCTGTGTATAGAAGTCGTTAAAATAAACATCTTTTTCAAATAACTTTCAAAAAACTAAAAAATAAAAAGATACAGAATTAAAAATCTAAATCTGGGTTTGAACTAGGTGTATGAAACGTTAAGTCTGTTTATGTTTTTAACTTTTTTTGGTTTTTCTTATGAATCATGATTCATTGTATACTTACTGGTTATTGTAATTCAGCCACCGCTTGCGATTTCTGTTGTGTTTATCTATAATAGTGAATTTAAATTGTTCAGTATGGTAAATTGAAAATGAAGTGCGTGAAAAACACATTTTAAATGTTATCAAGGAAGATCCAACAAGTATGCAGGTGGTTGCAGATCAAGTTGGATAGATTTAGATTTATTTCATCAAAATTAACAAACAAAATTTACTGTTTTGTAATTAAAGATGCAAACATTTTAAGGGTCAACGTTATGAATGCGGTATTGAAATTTTCTGCCTGGTCTAGTGAGCAATCCTTATTATTTAATGCAACTAAAACGAATTTCATTTGATCCTCGCCAAAAAACTTTGTCCACTAACATCGATGTATTAATCAACAACTGAAACAAAAACAGATAAAGTCCTTTAAAACCCACTGTTTGAATTTACCGAAGATGTTAAATTCTAAATGTTTCTAAATTTAAGGAAAACATATAATCACATTCATTCACTTTATTTTATTGAACTATAGTCCAGGATTAGTTATGGCATTTGTATTTAAGGGAGTTCTCCTCATGCTAAAGATGTTTTTTTCTCACAGAAAAGAAGTCTAAGGTGTATTTCAAACATCTCATTTGTAGATTCATGTTGACCTGTTTTTATTAACTTGAGAAAACTAAAAACTATCTTAGTGAATCATGTCTAAACTGCAACACATTGTTTGATTCCAATTTTTGATTGTTTCACGTATCTGTGTTTTTAGTTTTTATAATATTTTTTTGTATATCTTTTTGTATAAATAAAAAGTTCCTTGGTTTTTTTCCGTTTGTATATAGTATATTGCACATTACTGTATTTGTTAACCTTAATTATGAATTAATATTAATATGTTAACCGTTATAGTGCCGAGGGCGCTTTGATTTAAGTATTATCATATTAAAATTAGCTATTTAATTGTCAAAACGAACTATTAAAAGTTTTAATTTATTTAAAAATTAAACCCTAAAAATGTCTGAAATCGATGATAATTCGAGTGATCCACGGAGAGTTTTATCTACCTTTATCTTTTTCAATAAAGTATTGTGTTCATTTATTATTGTAATACAAAACCTGATGAAGAGAACATTGAAAGAATTTTATAAATCGGTAAATTTTCAGAGATTAAATATTTTTTCATAACAACATAAAATCCCGGTATAGGTATTAATCAGTATTGGCACTCTGAGGCGACACGTTTGATCTTTAAAACTAGAAATTTTAGTTGACACTTGGAAGTTTTCAGGATATGAAAAGTTTTGTTTACACAGACTTGGTTGCACCTGGTTAGTTGAATTATTGTTCTGCAGCTTTTAAAATTCGTGTGTAAGAGTGAGATGTACGAGTATTATACCTTCATACAGACAACTTAACTACTTTGAAGAAGGAAATCAATTAGATATCAGGACAGTCTTCGCAAATATAAAAAGGACAGAGCCGTTTTAATTTTTTTTATATGTCATTGAGTGTCAAAAATGTTTGGATTTAGAAAATGAAATATTAGTTTTTGGTGAAAAGTTGAATTACTTTTAGTTCAAAATATAACGTTAGTTTGTCAAGGGAAATATTTAAAATCCACAAGCTTAGACTAACACAATAGTGATTTTTCTTTATTTCTTAAGAATTGCTCATAATCTAAAACTATTCTGGTCTGTTGTAGAATTTAATTCTATACGTTATTTAGGTACTGCAAAATCTATAGGAAAATATGTAGTTTTATATATAAAAAATTTGGTAGAACAGTGTATAGGGTACCTATAGAGAAGACATATTTAGTGTAGTTTTTTTACAAATTAATACTTACTGACTTGGCTTTTGTGAATTAGTTATAGTTATACTATGACAAACGAAAATCGTTACTTTTTATTATGAATTTATTTAAAAATGGGAACTGTGTATATGGCTTTCGTAGTTTTTACATTTGTAATAAAAATATCAAAGTTATGTATAATGGCCATTTACTCCACATAACAAATTCATAGACACAATTAGGCCTTCCAAACAAATTAATTACTAGTAGGAAGCAGTGTTGCGAAAACTCCGCTAGATTGGTATATTAAAACCGCTAGAATCCGCTAAAAGCACTAAACTCCCCGCTAAAAGTGAAATTATACTTAAAACAGTGTACTGGGATCTTACCAAACTTACCAACTCTCCTATACAGATGACAAAACTCACGCTCGAAAGGGCAACAAATGAATAATGAAATCATTAAAATGTTTGCTTGTGATCTACTAAAAAAGACAAACCCCCTAGGTTGGCAATACGGGTAGAAAGGTTTGGTATATCTAAGGGTTGCGACATATGATGTATTCTATCTGCAATACGTAAAATAATTTAAATATTTTAAGTCGAACATATTAAAAAAAAAAACGCTTATACATTTTGTCATAAATAGGCAGGCTTGGCGACTACTATTTCGAATAAAAATAGCGTCCAAGATGCAAGATTATGTCACTAACCCCTTAGATATACGTGACCTTCCCACTTTCAGCTATTGTTTGACCGGTCGTGGAAATGCCTAATACATATCACTATTTGACATTCTTATTAAACTCACTTATTTAACTTTAAACTAAGTTAATACACACATAGTTGTTTGAAATTAGCCATAAGGTATAATTTATTTATTGGATACTTTACAAACACTATAAAAAATTGATAGTAGTTACATGTAGAGAAAGACTAAGAAACCTCATACCATGTGATCTTCGAATGCGAAGCTCTTACTAGGCGACGTTTCATCCTTTTCGGCCTAGAACCGGAAGGAACGCCCCAGGAACACTTGGTAGGGAACTTATTAAAACTAACCAAAGACACAGGACAACTCCAAAGATAGTACCTGAATACTGGGAAAGCAGGGAATACTAAATACTATAAACACAAGAGGCGGCAGTGTTCTGGGCAGTGACGGCTTGTGGTCAAAATTTTGGGTGTTCACAGTGACAAAATATAGGTATCAGTACAGATATATAAAAAAAACTTTCAGTGTTTTAGAAAGTTTATAATATACCTTTCTAAAACACTGACAGTTTTTACCTATATCTGTACCGGGATCTATTTTCTGCTACTGTGAACCCCCAAAATTTTGGTCACAAGCCGCCCCTGGTTTTAGGCCAAACCTAACCCTAGAGTTAAGAAATTTAAAAACAAAACAAACTTTAATATCTGTTTGGACCTCGCTAAGAAATTCATCTTGTTAAAAGGAGATATACTACTTGGATCTACATTAAATAATTTTTATGAGGATGAGTTGTTTTTTATGGCATAAAGGTATCGTAAAAATATTTTTTTACTTTTTTAATATTATTAATATCTGTGGCTTCAATATTTGTGAAGCATGGTCTAGTTGGGTTCTTACTAAGGCATTATATAATCTGATTTTGGTGGAAATTCTAATTTTTCGTTTTACTGATTTAAAAATCTAAAACTTTTATTGTTTTTTTAGTTATGTGTAAGAAATAGTTATTGAACAAATTAGACTGAAAGACAACTCTCAAATCCTTTACCTCATATTCACGATTTAGTGACGTCACAGGTCTTGTGTCTAATGAAAAATTAAGAGGGTACGGATCCTTATGACTTAAAATATGCATGTAACATGTATAACTAAATTATTACCTAGTGTTAAATATACGGCTTAAAAGGGTTGACATTTATTTACAACTATAATAGGAACTCATTAAAAAGATTTAGATGAATAGAACATATTTCAACAAATTTATATAGGTACACACATTTTTGATACCTAATTATCAATAAAGAATATATTTTTTGGTGTATCGACAGGTTCATTATTACACAACTACTATTTTGTTACAAATATTTATAATTAACATAATAGTTGATATAGGTCCTTTAAAAATAATATACTTTGACTTAATTGTTGAATTCATAGGTACTTGAGCAATTTTCTTTGTAGCGTTGTTTACATTTTGTAGAGAACTATTGTGTTCTGCTTTTAGCTGATAAATCATGTACATGTAAATGGGTGGAATGTAGACAATGTTAATGCTGTTGCTACTACTGCTGGCTTGATTCCAAAAAAGAAAGCACAAAGCACTAGAAAAGTTTTTATCACTTCTACCTGAACAGCATGGGTTTGCTCAGGGTAGATCAACAACGACCAATTTGTTGGTTTATGAAAATTACTTGTTGAACGCCTTGGAGAAGCGACTTCAGGTTGACAGTATTTATACTGACTTTTCCAAGGCGTTTGACAAGGTTAGCCATAGAATTTTGGTTGCTAAGCTAAAAGCGCTGGGTTTGGGTGAGATCTTGGTCGCATGGTTCGCAAGTTTCTTAAAGGATCGTTTTCAGTTTGTCCGTGTTAACAATGTTTTGTCGGCTGAAATAAAGGTGGCATCGGGGGTGCCGCAAGGCTCTCACTGTGCCCCCATACTGTTTATCTTATTTATAAATGATATTGGTAATGCGATTGTTAATTCAGAATTTTTATTGTTTGCGGACGATCTAAAATTATTTAAAGAGGTTTCGGAACCATCCGACTGCATGTTAATACAAAGTGATCTAGATGGACTTAGTGCTTGGTGCCGAGACAATGGTTTACAGTTGAACATTGATAAGTGTTTCTCTATAACTTTTTCACGAAGAACAGTGCCCATAACAAATATATATATATATATATGTCTTAAATGACCGAGCGCTAACTATTAAGGGTTCAATTAAGGATCTCGGCGTGATTCTAGACTCCAATCTTAACTTTCGAGAACACTTTGGCATGGTAGTTAACAGCGCTGCACGAATGCTTGGCCTTGTAACACGAAACAGCGTTGACCTGTCTATAAACGCCTTTAAATTGCTGTATTGCTCCCTTGTCAGATCTCTATTGGAGTATGCATCTGTGGTATGGTCACCCTATCATCAGGTGCATGTATCTGCTCTGGAGGGAGTTCAAAATAAATTCTTGCATGTTGTTGCCTGGCGTTTTAATATTAATGTCCATACCGATGCACAAAATCCATATTATATTGATTATGAGCCTGTACTAAATCGCCTTGCGATTTCTACATTGGAGTCCAGGAGAGCGCAGTCTTCCATATGCTTTTTATACAAATTATTGATGGGAAGTATTAACTGTGATTGTTTGCTAAATTTAATTAACTTTTCGACCACGCGTCGAACTAGAAATAATGATCTTTTTTACATTCCCACCAATAACACAAACTACGCCATGCACAACCCTCTCACCCGTATGTGTAGATTATACAATGAACATAATATCGATCCTTTTAAGTTCAGATCTCATCAGTTTAAAAAACATTTCCAAAATTATGTAACTAAATTAAATTAGGTTGTTTTGGTATAAATGTGATATTGTTGTGTTACTATCACTTATGAAATTTTGATATATTTTGTTATTCTACTAAAATTGTAAAAATGGAGTTTCCGTATAAATAAATAAATAAATTTACAACCATTCAAGTAACTGCCATGTTGGAAATAACGAAAACATATTAGACATAAATCAGTCGAATTATAACACCTTTTTCGCTTGATTATTTCTAGGACTCTATTTATTCCAATGTCCTCATATAAAAAGAGCAATAACATGTAACAATAAGGATAAAACACACACACTGAAGTGTATTTGTGGTATTTTTGATCTAAATCCACTATCACAATAACAGATTTTCCGTTTTTAAGCTTTAAAAACTACTTGGATAAAATGTAAACAAAAGTTTCTAGTTTGGGTACGAAATATGGGTTGCCTGCGCATGGTAGCGAGTTTTTAATGACAAGTGATAGAAAATATCCCGAAAACGTCAGCACAGTAACAGCTGCACGTCTTTTTCCCGCCCAGAAGTGTCAATACTGCTAGAATACTTATTTGGGATAAAATCATTTAAAATGCACAGTTTTCTTTGTCAATTTACGGTATACAAAAAAAAAACAATTTTGACACTAAAAAGGTTAAACTAAATGTTCTAGTTTTAGCTAGACATTTTAATTAGTTCATATTTAACCTGTCTTATGAGATCAATAAATTCTATTCTGTTATCAAAAATTACAGAACTCTTGCTTTCTTCATATGTAATTTTTGGTAATGAAAATTTATTCGTCCGGTATCTTTAAGACAAATTGCCTTCTTAAAAATCATCAAAGGACAAAATATTCTTAGAATAGTCCAGGGAACCCTTTGAATTTTTGCCGTTTGTTTAATAAACACCCTGTATAAGTGACTAACTAAATTCACATTTTTCAACATAAGACTTATATTTTCTAAAAAACTTTGTCATTTACAGTTGTAAGATTAAATGGTGAGTGTCCTAATAAATATGGTATGCGTCTCCAATCAGAAGCCAAATATATAGAATTAAAAGAGCAGTTATATACCATTTGCGGTATTAAACCTGAAAGGCTGTTAGTAGCGGAAATAGCTTCCAGTCAAATAAGCAATATTCCATCAGACGAAGCAAAGATCAATCCAACAACTGCTATGGAACTTTACGCCTACGAATTACCAGAGACCATTAAAGTGATACCCAAAGCAGAAATCGATATTGAGCCGGGTAAGTACTTAGATTAGTAAAAAACGGTAATAAATAAATGTATTTTTGCTTTTTTTGTGAAGCCTCTCATGCATGTTAGAAAAATTTTTAAGCTATGGGTAAAAACAATAATATATCGGTGCACAAGAATAGTGACACAACTCAAAAATTACCATTTTCGTTCTTGTGCAACTTTATAACAAAATCCGCACATTTGTATGAGGAACAAATCTAGTTGTACTCCGACAGTCAATGAGACAAGGTTGTCAATTTTCGGCTAGAGTGAGTAAATCAAAATATGCCAGTTTTATTAAAAATAAACTAGGAACATTATTTTTATCAGTGACACATTTAAATAAAGATATAATAATATTAAATGACTTTATCGCTCTCATAAATACAAATTAACAATAATGTAATTAAACAAAAAAATATGTATTAGATACCTGAAAGGTCATTATCAATACTGCCCTGCTTACACATCTTATCTGACATAATTTAGTTTTGTGAGTTAAAGGCATACTTTTGATGCAGATATGCATCTACAATGATTTTCTATGCAAAAACGTCCTAACTACAATATAAAGATATGAAACACTTGTTTCTTACATTCATTTTCTTCCTAATATTTACATAGTGAACAATATGAAAACAAAATCATTAATATCTCAAAACTTTCCTTATGTTAGCTAAGCAGGGCAGAATAAGTATTGTGTGAAATATCCTTCTCTGGAAGATCGTCATAACTCAAAAGGGACATAAAAATATAACATTTTTGGGTTTCTTTTTAACGTCATCAAAGCAAACTTGTTATTGTTTGAATAAAAGATGAACACTTATGTTTATTTCAAAAAGATTAAAACGTTTTTAAAATGCAAGATCATAAGAAACTTTATAGTAGATGTCATCGAAAATCTATGTTTTTGAGTTGTGCCACTATTCCTGTATACCATTGATATTATGTAATAGGCGGTTCCGGAAAATGTACCCTGAACTGCCATTCCCATTCAAGGTTTCGGCAATGGAAATAGGAGTTTCGTCCCTTGTCACATGTTCTACATAGGTTTAATTTTACATACTAAAGAATGAAATTGAAGCACGAGAAACGAAAAAAAGTTTAATGAAAACAAAAAAATATAAAGTTCGTTAACATCATGTTCAAAAGTAGCTCGAAAAGATATAAAGTACTCGATTTGAAACTTTAGAAAAATTCGGAGCGACCTTTCAATAATAAAATTTCGACTTGAAATTTTCAGGATCTTTATGATTTTTCTGATAGAAAAAAATAAAACAATGAGAAAAAAATTTAAAACAAAAAAATCCGGTTTTCGACGATTTTGGAATTTTTTGAAAATTCGGAGCGACCCTTTAAAAATTTTTTTTTGAGCTTTCCTTTGGAGGGGGCTCTTAAAACATGATAAACTAACATTTTTTTTATAGGAGACTTAAATAATAAAAATGTTCGCTTTTTTTGGGCCACCCTAATGAATATTCTGCACTAGCTGAGCCCATCAAGATCCAACCAGAGCCTATTATTAAGTATAACATGTGGGCTCTGGTCCATTTAGAGTTTTCTCTGTTCCTTTCCTAGCTAGGGTATGTTTTCTCATTTACCTAACATTCCCTCATCTCCAGGCACCCATTCAAGAGCGACCTTTTAATGTTCTACCAGCGCTGGAGGGGCTAATATTACTTTGGACTGTATTTCTACCCTTTACAGTACTTTAGAGGCTGTTTGACGTATCATAATAAAGACTCTTTTGCCTCTAAGATAGTCTTTAAGCATAGTCTTGGCAACAGGCATTTATTGCTGTTACTTCAGCTTGGAAAACTTTTGCCAGTGGCCCTAGGTTTAGACTAAAGGTCCAACATGTGGACGAATGTTAAATCCTAGCTCCTGTACCTTTTTAAATCTTTGAACTGTCTGTAGGTCAGCAGTTTTTGTTTTAATTTTTCTAATATCATTGTATGTTGCCACCGCCATAGCCTCTTTCTCTACCACAAGATGTAAAGGGGGAAGACTTAGTAGTAGCTCCATTGCTCTAATATGCGTATTTCTAAAGGCCTGTTATTATTAGACAGATCAGTCTTTGCACCTTAAATTTCTGCTGTTATGCTTTTAGCCATCATAATATTGATGAGTATGTTACAATTGTCCGCTCTTTCTAGTTGGTGGAGGGAAGGAGGGTGAACAATTCAAACTAAAGTTACTCATCGATAAATTTTTGCTTTTTTTTGTCCACAATGAAATATATGCTTCCAGGCGCCGATAACAGTAATTTTCACCGTCTGGTTTTGCTACTTTCGGTGTAGGGATTGCGACTATGTGATTGGGTTTTATTTTATTTTTTTCAGCGTAATTCGGAATATAATTTAAATGCGGTTTTTTATGAAATTAAAATGATATTGCGGGGATTTTTTTTTGTGTCAGCGAAAAGATTCTTATTTAAAAAAGTAGGCTGTCTTTTAAATAGTCATAGGTATTTTCTGGAAAAGTATTTTTACATTTCCGTCGAACATGTCAACACAAGTAGTGACAAGTAATTCTTCTCTTTTCTCTGAATCTTTTTATGTTTTCCCAGAAACTGCATCTTGATATACCTCTGAAATAAAAAAAAATCGTTTGTAGTTTCGTTTTTTTACTTTCCTATCTGTATACAGATATAAGGAAAGTATAGGAATCATGATTTTTTCGACCTCGAGTTTTCGACGGATTTTTACGTTTTGAGGTCCCCTGAATCCGTTTTGACTATTTTCGCGATGATGTGTGTGTGTGTGTGTGTCTGTGTGTCACATAACTCATGAACCGATACACAGAAAAACAATAAATTTTAAACTTAAGTTTTGTTCCAGCGTCCAATGAGCTGATTAGATTTTGGGCAGAGTCGGAACATCTGGGGGGTAGTTTATAGGGGGTCATTTTTATATTTTATGGAATATATCTGTTCTTTTCGTTCGGGGAAGAAAATTCTTTAAATAAAAGTTACTTCTTATATTATTGTCTATAAGTTTTGTTCTATACAAAATTTTCCTAAAATGGTCCGTATTCGAGAAATTTTACAAAATGTAAAAAAATATTTTTTTATAAAAATTGTTCAAACAAAAGTTGTTTGTAATATAATTCTCTATAATTTTTATCCTTTACATAATTTCTCTAAAACAAACCGTATTCGAGATATTTGAGAAAATGTGTAAATTTTTAAATTTGAAGAAAATTCAAAAACGGATAAAGAAAAAAACATTAAATTTTAAACTTAAGTTTTATTTTGGCCTGACGTGAAATGATTAGATTTTGGATAAAGTCGGAACATCTGGGGGTATTTTATATGAGGCCGTTTTTATATTTTATGGAATATATGGAAGTTACTTCTAATATTATTATCTATAATTTCTGTTTTATGTCAAAATTTCTTGAAATGGTCCATATTCGAGAAATTTGACAAAATATGCAAAATTCTGATTTTTATGAAAATTGTTGTTTGCGATATCGATCTCTATAATTTTTATTTATACATGATTTTTCTAAAATGGACCGTAATGGAAAAATTGTAGGAAAAGTGCTAAATTTAATTTTTTTAGTATTTTCGTTTTCAATGAATATTTATAGAAAAATGTTTCGAGGTAGATGTATGTGGAAAATGTATATATTTAGTTTATCCTCTAAACATTTATAGAGGTGCTGCAATAGGTTGTAAAAAATAACCGGAAAAGCCTATAATAACTAGATAGGAAAGTCATGTGTTGGACACATCAGATTTTTAATTAAATCTTTGTGAAATACTTCCAAACTTTGGATTTTTTCACTTTTGTTTTTAATAAGATATGAAAGGAAAATTCGACCATTAAAATCTCAAATATGTTGCAAATATCTAAAAAACTACTAATAAAACCGTTAATACATAAAAATCGGTAGTCATTTGTTGATTTTTTCTTTTTTAGCTATATTTTTTTATTTTTTTTTCATAAATTCAGCCAAAGTATTCAATTTAATTTTGCGCATTCGCATAACTCTTTTCTACTATGAATTTTTTTTTTTTTTTATTAAAATCTGATTTAATAAAAGGTTAAATGGGGTAAAATTACTGAATAAATACCTTTAGTTGATTGCAATTAAGCTTCTTTTACACCTATTTGAATAAAATAGGCTGCTTTTCACCAGGTTACAAAAAATATCAACTTTTTTTAGAAAAACCTTTGAGCTATATCTCGAATTTTATTGGAAAAAGTAAATATGTGGTCACATGAACAGAATCCCTACACCGGAAGTAGCAAAACCAGACGACAGAAAATAAAAAGCATTTTTTATTGTTCTCAAAGTCTTGAAGCATATATTTTATTGAGCACAAAAAAGCAATGCACAACTTTACATTGAAATAGTACTACAATCTTTCCAACTTTTTTTCTCCATTTTGTCTTTTGGGATGGGATCCAATTAAGTAATATTAAAGGACGTCCCTCCTTATTCCTAACTCGACCTTTCATGTCTGCAACAATGACTACAATATTCCATTTCTGTTGCATTCACCTTGGTTTTTAATGGACCTATTGTCACTCGTACTAGTTGAGTGTCCATAAAATGTAAACAGTTTGTCTTCCTCTATTGGAATATTCCTGCATGTTCTGTTCCATATCACTAGAGCCATTGTAAAAATTTTAAGATAGTCCTGCATATATTTGACCATAATTTACAATGAACCCTTTTTAATTTCCTTCGTTCAAAGTATTAAAAATAATAATTACATTAACCACGATGTTAAAAATGTAATTATGCAATTCATTCGATTGTAGTGATGTAATTTCCATTAAAAAGTAGTTACTGTATTATGTTAATAGCTAAAATAAGTGGTCATGTCAATACCTATTTGTATAATTAAAAATATTGTAGTTCTCTTTTTAGAATTATGTATACAGATTGTGTAATTCGCATAAGATATTAAGTGGATTTATTATAAAACACATGTATAAGAAAAACGTAGATGTGTTTAAAATAATCGTATTTAAAAAATGCATGAGAGGGTTTATTTAAATATAATATTCAATATTGACGTAGCTTTCTATAGAGATTGGGTGTGTGTAACTTCTCTTGAAATATTTTAGCTTCTTTTGTAAATAAAACCTTCTATATTTTTTTGTTTGTTTAGACCTCTTTTAAAGAATTTTTATTTCATTTTTATAAAAAGTGGACAGATTACTAGTAAAATATTATAATAAACTTTCAATTTACATTAAAATTTGTATTTAAAAATTTAGTTATAATATAAAAAGAGGATACATTTCTGACATTAAGTACTTACCTCTTGATGATCAAATTGTACAACTAATTACAACAAATAAAATTGTATCAAATACAATACTATTAGAATTTGGCATTTTAAGGAATTAGATCTAGATATAGTTTATGTATTCGTAAGTATTCTAGTTAACAAAAAATAATTGTCAACTGTTACTCCGGTGGAATATTATTTAGAAGAAATTAGTGTCATCGTAAAATTAATTATTTTCATATTTTTTGCAAATTCAAATTGTTCGAGATAATTGAAAATTGTTAAAACATTGGTAAGTATATTTTTTATGGTCCTTTTTGTTCTCAGAGGTGGAGATGGATATATGTGATAGTCCACTGGCAAGAAGTCCCGAGGTAAGCCATGGTTCGGCCCTATGCATGCCCAACATTCTATGCTTCAAGGTATGCACGTACCCAGATAGCATTTTATTTCATTGTTTAGTGTTGTCGTAAATAAAGAGAAAACAAAATGTAGGGGAAAAATCAATCTTTTAAAACTTTAAATGGAAGATGTTAGTTAGTAAATATTTAGAAAGAAAATTTAGTTTAAATTGGGATACTAAAAATGAAAATTTAGTTTTGATTGGTATAATACTGAAATAGTTTCTGTACTTTTATTGTAAAGTTTTATGTCTATTTGTGCTTCAAAATTATCTAGTTTGTTACATTTTAATTTTTAGACTTTTAATACTGTTTAAACATAAAATGTAATGAAGAAAAGATATGAAATGTTTCTAAAAAATTTATTTCATTGAAAAAACTGTAAAAGTGCAGAAATACTTAAAAATACATTTAGTGGTGATAAAATTTTGTCTCTAATTAATTTCCTATCTTGTAAAAATTGGTACATATAAAATAGGCCGTATCTATTCATAGAGACGCTACATCATATTAAAAAATATACTATTCGTCGGGGCGTGCTTGTGTATACTTATTTTTCTCCCCAAAGATTAGAATTATGTTCTAAACATCATTCCTCTTGAGTCGTAATGTATTATTTTATAAATAATTAACCTTAAAATAATACCTACTATTTACCATCATTTTAATTCGTCTTCAAATATATGTTAGATAATGGAAAATTTACGTCCAATCGTATGAGGAGGTGATTTTATTTATTAAAATTTGAAGCAAGAAACTTTGGGCAAAATCACTTAAAGAAAAGTACATAAAAAGAAACTAATTAATAAACATATTTTTGCTACAGTATTTTGTATAAAAAAATGTAAATTTTATTCAGGTGTTCAGAAAGATAAGACTGGTAAAATATATTTGTTTAAAAAAGAAACATATGGTATATAGGACCAAAATGGAAAATACAAAAAAACGTTTCTACAAACATATTCCCTAATCGATTTTTGGATTATTTTCGGAGTATATTTTTGCAGTTTTCATAATTGTTTTGAATAAAATAACTGAAAATACAACTTCTGTCTTTAAGCTTTCATATTTTGCTTAGTTTTCTATAAAAAGAAAAGAAATTCTCTATAAAAAGAAAAGAAATTCAAACTTTTGCATGTCTCTAACTATAGCATCTAAAATTTAACTCAGGACGAAAAAAATGAAGCGAAATATAAAAAAAAAAATAAGTAAGATATAAAAAGTTGTATTTGTCATTGCTTTATTCAAAATAATTATGAATATTGCAAAAATCTACTAGGTGTTATCATTTTTGTGTAAAATTCCAAATGACCTGGGCTGTAGGCACGCTTCTGCAATTTATGTCAAAAATTTTAATGAAGTCGGGCTAAGCATTTTTTGAAAATAAAATAAGATTTAAAAAAAACTTAAACCTCAACATCTCAAACCTAAGGAACATCTTAAATTTGTAGGTACCACATGTTTAGGTAACTCTGTATACTTAGTAAAATAAATGTACACACAACCAAACTTATATTAAATCATCTAAATCATAATTTTTGAGATGTATGAACATTTTTTGTGTATGAATAACACTCAGTCCTTACCAAAGACTTTTAATGACAAATAACCCACAAGGCAATAAAAATAATCAATTAGTTGACAAAATAAACACAATGGTATTTTTTTGGTTTCTGAAACGAAATGAGATTTACATATTTAATAGCAGAAAAGCAAAAAGAGAATTAGTAATTTAACAATCCGTGTTACCACCTCTAGCCCTTATGCAAGCTTCTATTCGCCTTGACATGCTCTTATTAAATTGTCAACATTGTCTTGAGGTATGTTTTCCCATTCTGCTAATGCTGCATCAGTAAACTGTGCGATATTTCTTGCATTGTTTCAACGAACTCTAATCCTTCTTTTGAGCTGGTCCCACAAGTGTTCGATAGGATTTAGGTCTGGTTAACATGCAGGCCAGTCTAAAACTGTGATACCTTTCGTTTCAAGACATTCTCTAGCCACTCTGCTGATATGGGGAGGTGCATTATCGTGCATAAAGATAAAGTTATCCCGAATTGCAGCTCTCCAAAGCCTAACGATTAGTTCTAGCACTAAATCAATATACCTCTGGTCGGTTAAAGTTTGTTGAAGTGGTAACAATGGAGTTTTTGTTCCCAGCATAATACCTCCCCAGAACATTACAGTTCCTCCTTGATATCTTGGGACAGATCTGTCAGTGTGGAGTCTCGCTCATCTTCCTGGAGCTCTGAGAATCCGAATTCGATGGTCATCTTATCTTAGGCCAATTCTGGTCTCATCCGAAAAAAAAAACATTTTGCCAATTCTCAATTTTTCCAGTTTTGGTCTTGAAGGCACCAATTTAGCCGGTCAATTTTATTTTGCCTAGATAACGATGGGACCCGTAACTCTCTCCTACTGTACAATCCTCGAGTGCGAAATCTTTTTCTTAGGGTTTCAACTGAAACGTTCACATCTGTGGCTTCCAGAAGTTGTCGTTGTAGCTCTGGATGAGAAACACTGGGATTTCTTCTAGCAGTTTGGCACACAAAGCGGTCCTGTTGTTCAGTTTTGTCTCTTTGACGACTTTGTCTGGGCCTGTTCTTGAGAGGTTCTAGTTCTTTCATATCTTTTCGATACCAAACCCTGAGTATCCGTACTACCTCTGCTATGTCTCATTGGGACATTCCTTGTTCAATGAGAGCAATAATTCCTCCCCTCTGCACATCTGTTAGTCCAACATAAGACACTTTGTTGTTTTTTTGGACCGAAATAAAATTACTGGGAGGATCGTGATTTTACTTCTGAACACAAAATTCACAAGATAATAAATCGCAGCAGTCGTTTCTTCTTTATTATCATGTTTGTTTTGAACAAATCTTAAAGTTGGATAGCAAATTTTTTCCTTGTAAAAAGTTTATTCAGAAATAAGTTTGGTTGTGTGTATTTAGCCAAACATGTTTTGCGTTTCTGAATACCTGAATATTTATATTTTCCTCCATGAACATACATGTACGTAGTATTGTAGTAAAAAAATATTTATTGTTTTAATTATATTTTTGTATTTTTTTAAATAGCCAGTTTTTTGCAAGAACGCAATTAAGCTGACCAGCGTTTTTGGCTTCAAATTTTTGCCGCGAATGCAATACCCATTAGTGGGGGATCTCAGTAAAATCACTTTCTCATACAATTGGAACGTAGTTTTCATTTAAAGTTTTCCCTTATGGTTGTCTAACATAAGTAAACGGTATGTGTTGTTTTAAGGTTGGTTATTTACAAAATAAAATGACTAAAGGGGACTGATGTTAACAGCAGAATTATATTCTATAGGGAGAAAATAAGCACGCGCACGCTCGCTCTGACGAATAGTATATTTTTCTATCGAACAGAGTGCCATGATGAATAGACAAGGCCTACAAAATAAGGTTCATTATTATTATACAGATATAGAAAGTTAAACACATTACAATGAATTCGACAAGGTATAATAGGGACATATGTGTATCAAGCAAAGACTGCTGATCGCCTTGCTACATACTTTAGCAAAAGTGGGGAATCGTATGAATTTTGATTTTATTATCAAAATGTTGTCGTTGAAATGTATTTCTAGCTCTTCTAAGATGAGGTTATTTTACGTTAAGCCTTTGAATTTGTTAATTATTTCCAATCATTTCTTTTTTACAACAATGGTGTTAAAAAATATATTCTTGCAAAAAATATAAGACAAATTCTAAAAAAATAAAAATTTGGGAAAGGTTATATGATGCAGCATTTTATCCTCTTAAAATAATTCAAAATCGTATTAGTAAAATAATATATGAAAGACGACAGCTGTAATATCCCACCTTTATATGATAGTGAAGTGCTTAGCATACAAACTTATACATAAAAAGTAAGAACTAAAAACTACAATAATACATTTATATAACACTAGAGCTAGTATTGATTAATTTGAGAATTCCATCTTTTCAACGTGATGTCCAAAATTTATAACATATGTGGGTCCTAAAATTTATAGTTTATTATTACTTAAGTCAGAGTTTATGTAATAAGAAATCGAGACAATATAATCGATATTTTTAAGGATGCATTAAACTAATTTAAAACTATTTAAAAAACGCATCAACTTTCAGTTAGTTATGCTTGCACCTAGATTAAATTAGATTTGAGAGGAGTTGGACATTCTTTGTTTTTGTCCACCGCGACCTTTTCAGATCTATTATGGGACTCCGTTATTTAGAGTATGTCATCTAGAGCTTTGTCTTTTTTTATTAGACTAGTAGCTTTGACAGTGGCCCTACATGTAGTTCCAGTTTCTTCGCCTAATGTTAGAAACCTCAATCTAGCCAGTCCCTCACACTGGCACAGGACTTCCTCACAGAACCTGCACAATATTACTTCTTCTGCTGGATTGATAACACTCGTGTGCCTTCTTAGGCGACAATGTCCTATGAGAAGACTACTGTTATCCTAACGATTTGACGTTTCTAATCCAGTAGGTGTTTCGTGAACTTGGCCGGTGCTTCCTTGATGAACTGTTTGGCCTTTCTCAGTCTTGGATAGTTGTTCTACCTTTCTTGAGACTCTTTTTGCATTTATTGTTTAATGGATGCCTTGCACAATGCTTTAGCAACTCCACAGAAGGGTTCGGGCCTGTAATGGCCTTATCTGAGCTTTTTCGGGTTAGTTTTTCCCTAGCCCTCGTGGCCTGGCACACAGGCTAGGGTCACTTTGACTTGACTACTTAGCTCTGCCAGGGCTTCTAGGCAGTCTTTCACCAGTCGTGATTTGATTTCTGGTGAAAGAATTGCCTTAATAGCTGTTTGGCAATAGTCTTGCCTGATACTTGCTGATTTATTATTTCTCTTGTACAGTGTTGTATGGCTATTAGTTCAGCCTGAAACACTGTTGAATATTCTCCTAGACTCAGTGAAATGGTTGTTTTCTCCAGAGAGTCCAGCACGGACTCTTTCGTAGGTTTTTAAAGCGTCTATACCAGACGAGTTCAGCCTGTATGGGAGGTCCCTGTTTTCAAAATTGTTGGGCTGGTATTTGAAT
This sequence comes from Psylliodes chrysocephalus, assembly GCA_927349885.1. Lineage (NCBI taxonomy): Eukaryota > Metazoa > Arthropoda > Insecta > Coleoptera > Chrysomelidae > Psylliodes > Psylliodes chrysocephalus. The sequence goes on along the minus strand of OV651816.1, from coordinate 86,484,484 downwards.
TTGAACATTTCTTACAAATTTGTATGTGGTTATGGCAATATCAGTAGGCATTCATAGAATATTAATCTTTTTTACTTGGTATGGTCATCATATGTAGTTGGCTTATTGGACCTGGTTTATCCTTGTATGAAGATGTGCAGTGGCATGAAGTTTAGTAGTACTTCCATTGCTGCAGTTGGTGCAGTACGCATGGTCCCAGTGGCACTCAGACAGGCGAGCCGGTGAATTGGCCTATTGCACTTACCTGTGCAGTTTTGGTTGCCCACATCACTGTGCCATAGGTAATCATGGGTCTTATTACCCTTGTGTATAAAATCATATGGTCATTTTGGGGCCTATGCCCCCAGTTATTCCTAGATATTCTTCTACAGCTTTACGAGAACTATTTTAGCTTTATATGCGAGTTATTTGAGATGTTGATTAAGAGTCAGCCTTTGGTTGAATATGACTCCGAGGTGTTTGATTTCTGTGACCATCTTGTTTAGTACTAGTGGTCTTAGTCCTGTGTCTGCAAATCGCCCCCTGACGATAATTGCTTGCACCAAGTTGCCCTAAATTTGAGTTGATCAGGCGTATTGTTTGCACAGTGTTGGATACTTGTCTGCCTCTATCCATCGAGATTTGTTACTCTTTCAAAACGTGTCAATACACGGTCTCTTTCAGGAACCGCCACAAAAAAAAACAGATGAATAATCTGGTGATCTTCGATACCATTTGATCAAATCATTTATAGAGATTAAATGCTCACTAAATGTAGCTTCGAAATTTTCAGCCACTGTCCGTAAATTATGACTTTGACAATGTCTTGTTGAAACCAAACGTCTTCAAAATTAACAGGCAGTTGCCAAAATGCCAGAACAATCTGTTCTTGAAGTATCTCTAAAAATTTGGCACCGTTTAGGTTACCATCAATAAAATAGGACCTATAGGTTGTTAAAAATTCCCATTTAAAAATATTTTTTGTGAACGTTGAGTACTCACAGAGGAATACTCAGGTTCTCATTTTCCTGAGACCTATATCGTGCTACGGATGGATTGTATTTTCTATACAAAACGTCGATTCTTCTGTAAATAAAATGTTTAAAAAAAAATAGATTTTCATTGCTCTTCTCTCCATCATGTTCTCACAAAATTCAATCTGTTGAATATTAACCTCTGAAAAAAGTGTCTGAGTAAATTTTAGTAATACACCAAGGTTCGCTGGTTTCAACAACAACACAGACATTTATTTCCCTATTTTTACGTTCCACATTAATTGGCTTTACACGTGGTACTTCATCGACGTTACTGCATCCTCGACAATTCTGTACACGTCCACATATCTCAAACTTTTGAATAATCCTAACAATTGTAAAATGTGACAGAATGGGTCTGTTTTCAAATGCAGCAATAAACAAATTTATTTTGTCTTTTATAGAGTGACCTCCAAAAGACTATTTTAAAAATCTGTATTTTTTTCTTTACTATATATAGTTCATTGTAAATTGAAGGAATATATTTTATTTTAAATCGTTATAGATTTAATAGGTACTAAGTACTACGTGAACTTTGTGGACAATGGCTCTGATTTAAATTCAAATTGTGCATGTATTATTCCTATTATACTATATCCAATTTATTGTAAACAATCCGTATCTGTATATTGGTTTTTGGAAAGCCATTTTTTTATTGCTTTGAATTTAAATAGTTTTATGCAGAAAAAATTAGATCTGCAAATATATTTTTGTATGTACCTCGCAACAAGATAACTAATTGTAAAAATTATTTCTCTTGTATATTCATGTTCAACATTTCAGTATAAATTGTAGATTGAAAAGAATATTAAGGTAATGTTAGTAGCTTGTTTATTGTGTACTGTTTGGGTACAGTTTTTGCCGTATTTTTTGTTTTAAAATTGTTGCATAGTAAGAAGTTGAGGCTTATTTTTTTAATTTTATTATTTTTGTTTATTGTGTGTTCATAATTTTTATTAATAAAAAAAATATTCATGTATGATTTTTATTAAAAGATGTAGCAAATTATATATTTTTTGATTTCAGAACATCAGATCTAAACAGGATAATTTGGAACCTAGGAAAACCAATAATTCATTTAAAAAATCTTCGATATCTGTACATTCCAATACTTCTACTGCCTCAGGTCTGTAAATAGAAAAGAAAAACATCACACCAGAAAAGTAGACGTATGTTCAAGGTTCATTTCTGTCCTATATAAAATTAATTTGAATCAACAAACCGTTTGAAAAATATACTCAACATTAACATATCCTAATTTTGTAACAATTCATTCATTTTGCTCCGAACTTCACGTGCTTATTTATTTGGCATAAATATGTAATGTATACTTTATGTTTAAGGTTTAGTAGCATGTATGGACCTTTTATCCAGTTTTTTGACAGCATTACAAGTCATATATGCACTCCCTTTGGTTATCTTTTATTCTGTAATATGACATTCTTCGACGTTCTCTATTATCTTTCTCATTGGTCATTACTAATTTTCTCGATGTTCATACGTTTTCTGGCGCTATTTTTAGTTTGGCTCACATATTTTGTATTTTTCTTAGAATACGGATTACACTGGTAAACAAAAATCCACTTGTTTTTTGTGACATGAACAAAACAAAGTGTTTATTATGTAAAAATTGTTACAAAAGCAGAATATAGCTACAGATTTCTTCTATCGCCTTTAGTTTTTTGCTATGGAGGTATTTTTGTTTTTTAAGAAAACAGCGATAGATGTATTATTGTTATATTATTTTATTAACCAAAAAGTACCTTAAAATGTTACTGTCGATGTTTTTGGAGTATCCCTTAACATTGTCCAGCAGTAATCGGCAAGCAAACTAGCACTCCACTTGCCTTTCGTTACCGTTTCACCATAGCAGAAATGCCTTGGTAGAACCGTTCCCCATGTTCGTCACTTACCGCCCCTAAATTTTCGTGGAAGAAATCCAGATGGGAGTCCAGAAAGTGAATTTTAAGGGACATGTTACAACCCATTTCTTTATAGGCTTTTACATTTCCAAGAAAATTTGCAACAACGCTTTTAAAAGCACTCCAGACTCGTAGTTCAGTTTCATTGAGCCTTTCCTCAAATGTTTTATCTTTCATTACTTCTCTTATTTGCGGACCCACAAATATGCCCTCCTTAATTTTTACTTCACTGATTCTTGGAAATTTTTGTTTCAGATACAACCTCTTCTATTTCTGTCCATTGCCTTAACAAAATTCTTCCTTAAACCCAATTTAATATGCAAAGGAGGTAGTAATACCAACTAGAGGTTCATTGACATTTTTTTGTCCCGAAGTTAGTGCCTGATGTACTGGCCACTGATTCTGTACATAATGACGGTCTCTCGCACGGCTGTCCCATTCGCAAAGGAAGCAACAATATTTCGTATATCCAAGAAGAAGGAGTATTACTTTTAGGTCTCCACATATTGCCCAACCGTACTCATGATAATGGATGTGCTCTAAAAGAACTCTCATATTCTCATATGATTTCTTCATATGAACCGCATGAGCTAAGGGCACAGATGGATATTCGTTACCGTTATGAACCAATACCGCCTTTAAACTAAGTTTAGAGGAATCAATGAATAGACGCCAATCACGTGGATCATGTTTCTGTCCCAGTGCGTTAAACAAAAGGTTAACTTCTGAACAGTATACTAGATTCCCTTCTTGAAGAAAGCAATTTGTGAGGTCTTTCTGCCTTTTTCTATAAAAAGTAATCTTTACATCACTTTGGAGAAGATTCCAACCTTTTAGTCTGGATGCTAAAAGTTCGGACTGCGATTTTGACAGGCTCAGATCTCGAACTAAGTCATTAAGTTCACCCTGTGAAATTAGATGCGGCGCTGTTGAACATCCTGGTAAATCAAATAAAGGATCGGTTGTCATTTCCTTTGCGGTTTCTGTAACATCACTTAAAGAACCAGTCGATTCTAGTTCTTCATCGAGATTCTGGTGCTTTTGGAATAGGAACTTGTTCACTGTGTTTGACAGGTCTTAAAGCTGATGGTAAATTACAGTACTTAACCGTATGTTTAGACTTCGGTCCAATACCTTTAATATTGTTACTTTATAAAAGGAAACCTCCTTTTCTAAAGTTTTTTTTTTTTTTTCTTACACTTTTATTTATATTTTTTCCTTGTAGTTCTTGGGATTTTAGGTGTTGGTTGAGGAATGAAACTCGTGTATGTGGGTAAAGCTTTCGGCACTGATCAGTGCCTTCTTCAGTAGTTTTTTTTTTTTAATATTTGTACATTATTTAGTACATTATGGGGTGTGTCATTATAGTTGTTAAATGTTTTAAATCCTTTTCGTTTTATATTATTATTATCTAATTGTTTTTTATCATTGTCGTGTCCGGTTTTGATGCTGTAGTATCCGTTGTTGTCAGTCTCGATAGTACATTTATATGATGTAAAGCTTCGCCATTGGATATATTAAAATAAAAGCAAAACGTTAAGGCTTAATTTTTAATGAACATCACTTTAGAAGATAAATTTTATCTGATAAATGCAAGAAAAATATATAACCTTATTATACCAGTTACTCGACCTGTTAAATTATAAATTGAATAATACGTACTAAAAACACTTGTAATATTAATTTTTATGATTAATATGTCTCTAAAGTTATTAACACTATAACAAAAATATAGTAAAAACTTCAAAAGTAGCATTTTAACATGCAAAACGGGCATAACAAATATTTACTTCGAATATAAGTCGTGCACAATACGGACAGCTTCACATATCTCCTTTCACCATGCCTAGTAACCCTGATTAATTTTAGCCGCGTTTTCTTTTCTTTTTAAATGGGAGTTTGTTTAGCTCGGTCCTAGAAAACTAAAAAGTAAACAACATAACATTTCAGTATTTTTAAGGTTTAATTTTCATTGTTTTCGTGGTATTTAATTTATTTCAAATTATTTATTACTTAAAATATATGCCTTAGGTTGATATAATTATATAAGTAGTGTTAGAATGTAGGTAAAGGTAATAGGTATTTAGAAATAAGAGAATTTTTGAAAATTAATTATTTTTCATCAAACCATTTGAAGATCCAATGTCGAAATTCCTATAATTTTTAACTTTTAAATATGGAATAAGGAAAACAAATTTTTAATATATTATCGTAAAAATTAATAATATATAGTTTTTTTATCTTACAATTTCAGAAAAAAATAAATTAAAATAAACCATTATTTTTTAACAATAGTTTCATTTATTATTTAATTTTTTCCCGAGATTTTTCTTGTAACAGTTGACAATTTGCACCTATTTAAAAAAATATATGAAATTTACATTTAAAAATAATTTTTCTTGAAATTACATTGTATTAAAAGAATACTTATTATCTGCCAATTTAAAATTAATAACAAAAATGCGACAGACATGAACCTTAACTGTAGTGTTTCCATTTGAACCAGCATGTGTTCCGCACTGATATGACCACTTGAGTAGTACACCACTCATCATTAATGTATAATTATCATTTACCTAGGTGCTCTATTTCTTATTTAATTTTATTTGCCTGCAGCCACATCAGACTCCAACCAAAAGTGTCCTTCTTATCTCATAGCTGTACATAGGAAGTATGTAAGACAAGAAACTTACTTCTTATCTCAACAAAAGAGCAAACCCAGTCTATTTGGGCTGCCCATACTATTAGGTTTTAATGAAAACAGCACGTGTCAAAGCCTCTACGAAGGTGTTTGGAGTCAAGTAACCAGGTTACTGAGCCCTTTACCTCAAAGCGACCAACCAAACCATGCAACTGACTGGTGAGTTAATTTTTGGGTTTTAGTAAAATATATAATATGTTAAATACAGGGTGTCCCAAATAAGAGTGATCGATTTTAAACGTAAATGCACAGCTTATTAATTGCTTTCGTTTATCCAAAAGTTTTTTTTAAGTTTGTTCACATTTTATCACATCAATACAGGGTGATCCACTAATGTTGGTCAACTTGAATGGAAAAAATCTCAGAGTAAGTAAGTAGTAAAGAGAGGACAGTAAACAATGTTTGTGTCACCATGATAATATGGTCGAGAATTCTAATTAGAGAGAAATAGATTAATATCTCTATCTCTTTGTTTGTATTTGTCAGTTTTACAGAGCTTTTCTCAGACAATTATTCCAGTGTTTAATTTAAATTTGTTCGTGTTGTGGTGTTAAAAGTAATTGTTATTAATATTATATTCATAACAAAAAAGTCATATTTTGTTTTCACTTCATTAAAAATGCACCTACCTACCTTTTAAAACATTTTATATTCTATTTGGTCAACATTTTCGGATTTAAAATGACCCAGCGAAATTGTTTTACGGTACGCTACTGCTGAGAATTCTAAAACGAGTGAGAAAGCCTTCATTAGAAAGAGAGATACTGATTATATGATAGCGAGATTAATATTGTATAACTTTATGCAGTGGTGGCCTATCTGCTATTATATTATCTAAGGAAAAAATATGTATTATTTTAAATGGAACACCCTGTATATTTTGATGGCATTCAAAAGAGAGATTCATCCACTTTTTAAAAATGTATAGTTTGATATCTTTTGTTTTCTTAACAACACAGATTTTCGAGTTTTTAAGTAACACTGCTGTTTTCTTTATTTAAAAACTGACATTAAATAAAATTAAAAAGAATTTGTTCAGTAACAAAACATAACAAAAATTTAATATAGATTACAAAACAATTATTAATAATGAAGGATGTAAAAGATACAACAAATGCTGTATGTGCCTATGTATACCCTCCTCTTCAATACACATGCGTAATTGAAATTTAACACACACAAAATTAACCGAACATTAACATTTGGTCTATCTCTTTCAAATTCATTAAAAGTAAATACATCTGTCTATTTCATAGGAGAGTAAAACACGTAGCCAGATTTATTTGAACATAATTTTATACATAGTAAAATAAATCAACTCTTGCTATGACAAGAACTCTTGCTATGACAAGCTGACAACAAAATCAACAAATTTGACAATTCATAAAAACAGAATTTAATTTACTGTCACAAAATGATTTATTCAGTAACTGAAAAAGCTCAAACTGTGTTAATTTATGCAGAAACTAAATCTATCTCTCGAACAAGGAGAATATTCAGAAGAAAATTTGGTAAAAATCCCCCTTCTGTGAATATTATTAAAAAGTGACGTAAAATTTAGCGAAACTGGTTGCATTGCGCACCTAAAAAAAACTAAGAAACGCTGATGCTCTTTTTGAAAAGTTGTTGTCTATTAATGAAGTCACATACTTTGATTTTCTTTTACTACACGGAGAATGGTCGCACTGCGCAGCTTTCTGAGTGCCTTTTAAAAGGAGATAGAAAACTCCGCCATTTTGAACCCTTATTACGTGTTGCCTACATCTTGGCGCAATATTTTTAGTAGGTGCGTTTTAATCATCCGCTTCTGCTTCAGAATTGTCGGTTTTCTTGTTTTAATCTGACAGGTTAAAACGACTAAACCGACAATTCCGGAAGCAGAAGCGGATGATTAAAACGCACCTGATATTTTGCTTGCTGCTGTCAGTGTCAGTGAATATTATTTTTGGAGTAACAGTTTATTGCTAAAGAATCAGTTAGGTCACTCGGACCAGTTGAAAGTTCCAAAATAACATCCACTCCAGGGATACAAATCCAGGATACGCAGAAGACTGCTGTTTTATTATAGGCGGTTGTCATATATTGTATTATCCGAGTTGCGCAGTGTATAAACTGGAACATTGACATCAAAAGTGCCGACGCAGAGTGAGCGATCTGATTCTTTAGCTATAAATTGTGTCATAGGGTTCAAAATGGCCGCGCCCTATGTTGGGCGTGTCGGACCTCTCTCTTGCCTCGTATAGTAATCAAAGTATGTGAATGAAGTGCTGCAAGCTAACAGTTACAGAATTTCGATTAGAAAGATTGCTGGAATTTTAGACATTTCCAAAAGTGACGTGCAAAGGTGTCTAAAAATTTTAAAACTGACTCCATATAAAATTCAGACCTACCAAAAATTGTACCCGTCAGATTATGAAAAACGACTAAGGGTATGCGAGACTTTACTAGATTTATTCAGGAATGAACCTAATACGTTATTAATCATGTCTGATGAAGCAACCTTTTACATTAGTGGAATGTGTAACAAACAAAATTGCAGAATATGGGGTTCTGAAAACCCCACTTCTTTTAATGAATTTGAAAGAGATAGTCCAAAAGTTAACGTTTGGTGTGGGTTGTCCCCTAGAAAAATCTATGGTCCTTTCTTCTTTACGGAACCAACTGTGACAGGTACAAATTACGCGGATATGTTGGAACAGTTTTTTTATCTACAATTAGTTCAAGATGGAATTAGAGACATCGTTTACTTTCAACAAGATGACGCACCACCTCATTTTTCAATGATAGCACGTTATTCGTTAAATAATTTTTTAATCAAAAGTGGATAGGTCGAGCTGGACCGATTGAGTGGTCACCGCGATCTCCTGATCTAACTGTCCCAGATTTTTTTCTCTGGGGGATATGTGAAGGATAAATGCTACAGTCCTAAGCCTAACAACGTAGAAGAACTAAAAGATAATATTAGGAACATTATCGAAAATATTCCGCCAGATGTGTTAGAAAAATCGTTTAAAAATTTAAAATTTCGCTTGCGTATGTGCATTGAACAAGAGAGTAGATACATACAGTATTTAATGTAACTTTTACATCCTCATTATAAATGTTTGTTTTCTAATTTTTAATAAATTTTTGTTACGTTTTGTTACTGAATAAATTCTTTTTGTTAATTTTATTTAATGTCACTTTTTAAATAAAGACAAACAGCAGTGTTACTTAAAAAGTAGATGAATCTCTCTTTTGAATGCCATCAAAATATACAGGGTGTTCCATTTAAAATAATACATATTTTTTCCATTCAAGTTGACAATTAATAAGTTGTGCATTTACATTTAAAATCGATCACTCTTATTTGGGACACCCTGTATATAAATTATTCGTTTTAATTTTTTTTTTTTAGTGATGACTCTCTAGGCTACGAATTCCCATTCTCGCTAAAGGCCGTTCTTCAGGGTGGTCAGATATGCGCTATTTGCCATTGGACCCAATTCTGTAGGGGTTGTTTAATTCCTTTATCTGATGAACTCCTCGTGAGCATTTGCAGAACTAGCTTAAATATTGGCATGTGTGTTTCTATTGATTGGGATCCAACTGCTTTGCATCTGCGTTATCAGACCTGCAGAGAAAAGGTAAAAATTAAATTCCTAAAACAAAACAAAAATAATACGTAATATACAGGGTGGGTGGGAGTTGGGGACCTGTCACTTGCCAAACAACAACAGCTGGGTACAGTAAACGCCAAATCTAAAGAACCAAGGACGCGCATTTATAATGTTACGAACACGCCTACCGATGAACAGAATTGGTAGCTTCCTAGAAAGTTGTAAACCAGGGGCGCGTATATTTTAAGACGTAAAATAAATGGAAAATAGTGAATGATACGTTCATACCTACATATTGGTTAGTGTTATTATTAGTACATAATTCTATAGGCAATTAAAAAATCATTATTTTTAAGTAAGCCGACTTTAGGTTAAGGCTGTTCTACCTACCGCTTTCCGTTCGGTATTTATATAAAATTCTGTTACGGTCAGGAAATTATCCTTATTCAAATAAATTAAATTGTGGTAAAATTGTATATTGGTCAAACGGGCCGTAAAAAAAAGCTATTTAAAACATTACAATAGTTATACTAAAAACAAAAATAATTCTACAAAACATATTTTTATCTGAAAATCTATCGTTTATGCAAAATTTGTTTCACATTTTGAGAATAAAGGCATTAAATTTAACCATTTAGAAACACTTGAAATAAATAGATTTAAAAATTAAAATATTCTCTTAAGTGATCAATTAGATATTAATAACTGAGCTTAATTAAATCTCTACCTGTTCTTAGTTTTCTGTGAGATAATCCCGGTAATGATATCTTATTGGAATTTTATTAATATATTTCTCTTAAGTACCTACTTTAACTAATTAGTTTATTTTGTATATATATTAGAATGTTGAATTTGAGGGTATAAATAATACACGACCAGTCTTGTGAAACTTAGTAAAACAACTACCTTTATTATATTAGAAAGGGATAGGGATATCTTGACAATAGTTCCAGGGAACAACAACAGATGGCGCAACATGTGCTGTTAGAATAATATATTTTAGATATATATTTTAACACTCCCACTTATCTAAAATATTATTGTCACTTAAACCCAATTCTTTGGTAAATTTTAAGTGTTTTGACGAACAAAGTGCTTTAGTAAAGACGTCCGCTGGCATTTCATTTGTTGACAAATATTTAAGGTTAACCAATTTATTTGAAATAGCTTCTCGAATAAAATGGTAGCGTACGTCTATGTGCTTGGACCTTTTATGACATACAGGGTTCATAGCTAACTTTTGAGCACTTTGGTTGTCATTGTAAATAGTAATACATTTAGATATACCTAACAAACTTGACAACATATTACGAAAATGAATGGCTTCTTTTGAAGCCTCAGTGACAGCCATGTACTCAGCTTCAGTACTACTCAAAGCTACGGTGGTTTGTTTCTTACATTCCCATGAAACAGCGCCACCAGCTAATTTAAAAATAAAACCGGTATATGACTTTCTGTCACAAGTATTGCTCGCAAAATCTGAATCAACGAAACCTGTTAAATCTGAATCATCATTTTCATATTTTAAACATAAAGATTTTGTACCTTTTAGATACCTTAGAATTCTCTTAGCACATTTCCAATGCGATTCTGTATAACAATTGTTAAACTGGCTAAGAAAATTCACGGCAAAAGTAATGTCCGGTCTTGTTAATACTGACAAATACATCAAACTACCTAGCAGCTGTTGATAAGGCAGATCCTTTCTACATATGTCTGTATCTGTCTCATCAAAACATACATTTTTGTCCATGGGCGTGCCGACAGGCTTACACTCGCTCATATTAAACCTATCTAAAACATTGTTTATATATTGTTCTTGGTCTAACTGAATTTTATTTTTGCCTTTGTCTATCCTAACTCTCATGCCTAAACATTGCTTAAGTTGTCCTAAATCTTTAATTTTAAATCTTGCAGCTAGCTGCTGCTTCAAATTATCTGATTCCTGCACAGAGTTAGAAAAAACGAAGAAATCATCTACATATAAGGCAATTATGGTAATAAAACTGTCTTCACGTTTAATGAAAATACAAGGCTCATGGTCACTCTTTTTATAATTTAAGTTAACTAACACAATTTCAACTTCTTTGTACCAAACCCGAGAAGACTGTTTTAAACCATATACCGCTTTATTCAGTTTTAAAACTTTATTTTTGTTGTTAGGAGTTTCAGTATTAAAGCCCTCTGGTATTTCCATGAATACAGTTTCCTCCAATTTTCCATTCAAAAAAGCTGTAACAACATCTAAATGGTAAATATTTAATTTGAGTTGGACAGACAATGCCAAAAGTAACCTTAATGTTGAATGCTTAACTACTGGGGAAAAAGTTTCATCGAAATCTATACCAGGCCTCTGACTAAAGCCCTTAGCAACTAATCTAGCCCTATAAGTTATACTACCATCACTACTGACCTTTTCTTTAAAAACCCACTTGCACTTCACTGGTGACTGACCTCCCGGAAGGTCCACTAGCTCCCACGCACGGTTTTCACTAAAACTTTTCATTTCGTCTGTCATGGCACTTATCCACTTGTTTCGGTTTGGCCCTGCAAGGGCCTCTGCTATTGAAGTCGGATCTCCCACTGAAACTGGATTTTCTTCAGAACTTTCTTGCTTTGCTGAAGTAAAATAGGTCACAAAGTCTTCAAAGTTTTTAATTTTTCTTTCTCTTTGTGATCTTCTCGCATTTTCAGGAAGGTCGATACTTTCTTCATTTTTAGGAACATAGGTTTCGTCATTAAGCTCCTCTTCAGAAAAAACTAACTCATCTGAACTTGAATCTTCACTGTTCGAGCCAAATTCCTGGTTTTCCTCGGGATCATTTTCATTTTGATTTTCTTCTACATAGAAATGAATATAATCACTTTTTGTTTCTTTTTCTATTATATGTACATCTCTACTTGTAGATATCTGGCCCGTTTTTGTATTATAAAGTCTATAACCCTTTGTGGTTTCAGAAAATCCAACTAAAATCAATTTTTCAGATTTCTGATCCCACTTTGTTCTTTTTTGCTTTGGAATGTGAGTCATTGCTGTACTGCCAAAAATTCGTACATGACTTAAATCTGGTTTACGGCCAAAAAACATTTCACATGGGGTTTTTGGGATATTAGACACTGCAGACCTATTTCTTAGGTAGCAAGCTGTGTTCACGGCTTCAGCCCAGAAGCGTTTTTCTAAACCTGCTTCATACAATAGACACCTAGCTTTCTCCACCAATGATCTATTTAACCTTTCTGAACGCCCGTTTTGTTCGGGAGTATACGGGTTGGAAGTCTGATGAATTATACCCTGTTTCCTTAAGTAATTTTCAAATTCTGCACTGATGTACTCACCCCCATTATCTGAGCGTAGAACTTTGATTTTTCTTCCTACTTGTTTCTCAACTAAACCTTGAAACTCTTTAAATTTTTCAAATGTTTCTGCTTTTGTTTTGACAAAGTATACAAAGGACATGCGACTGAAATCATCTTGAAATTCCACATAATACTTTGAGCCACCAATGGAGGGTGTCTCCAAGGGTCCCGCTAAATCTGTGTGCACTACATCAAGTAATCCAGTTGCCCTAGTACTTGAATGTCCAAATGGTTTCCTAGTTTGCTTTCCCATACAGCAGACTTCACAATTTTGTAGGTTAATTTTTAATTTGCCATTATAGTTGATTCCATCCACTAAACCATCTCGCATCTTATCTAGATAACTGGAGTTTATATGACCTAGCCTTCTGTGCCATGTTTTGCCAGTAACTACAGCTTGTCCAGCCAGTAAACATCTTTTGGAGGTATCTATTTTATATACACCATTACTCAAGAAAGCTTCAGCTACTAGAACTTTATTACTGTTTAAGATCTTGCAACTTTCATTGTTAAATTCAACTGAATTTCCATTTTTCAAAAGCTCACTTACTGACAATAGATTTGTGGCTAATTCGGGAACATACTGAGCATTTTTGATTTCTACTTCAAAGTTTTCTTCACCTACTTTAGTAAGAATATCTACTTCGCCACTCAATTGCACACTGATTTTGCTATTATTTGCAACCATAATGTCTTTTACGATTGGTTCTCTTTGATTTAATAGCCAATCCTGCCTGCAAGTTAGATGGATACTCGCCCCTGAATCCAAATACCAATCATCGTTATTAAAATCAGCACTGAGGAAAACAACATTAAACGCATTTTTTGTTTGCTTATCAGTTAATTTGTTTTGGTTAAACTTAGGGCATTTTGTCATAAAATGACCTGGCTGTTTGCATCTAAAACAAATTATTTCGTCTTTGTTTTTATGTCGGTTGTCATTTTTACTTCGGTTGTCATCTTTCCGATTTTGACTTTGACGTTTATAATTTCCAGCTTTACCAGCGAACGCACCCCCTGATGAACTACTGCCGCCATCTAGTTGCATATCCAGCAACTTTGACTTGATAGAATCGGTGGTAATATCGATTCCGCTATGTTCCAGCGCCATTACCATCGGAGCAAATTGTTCGGGCAATCCTGCCAAAAGTAAACTTCCTACCAATGACTTGTCGAGTTTGAGCCCTGTCCGATCGAGTTTCTGGGATGTCTCGATGACCTGGTTGACATATTCTGCCATTGTTGAGTGATTTTCTAACCTTAGGGAAATTAAGTATCGTAGAAGAGAAATTTTTCTTGTAAATCCCTTGTTTTCGTATAGATCTTTTAGTGTGTCCCAAACTTCTTTAGCTGTTGTAGCCTCTTTCACGTGTACATACAAGGAAGGATCTAGAGACAACACAATCTTTGCCTTGGCTTTCGCGATTTGTATACTATCGGTTTCCGTTCCAACTATGCATTTATCTAGGCTCTCTAATACGAGGAAATTTTCCATGGCAAACGACCATTCCTCATAATTGTCGCGGCCTTGCAACTTTGGAACACTGGCAAGATAGTTGTTGGACGCCATTTTTGCACTGTCCACACGACGCCAATTACGAAAAAAACTTTTCCGATTTACGGGGTAGAAAAAAAGAGTGTTCTTTAAGTCACAACTGAACTGTAACGCGTGCTAACTTTATTTAAACTACTGGAGTACGATTAAGGCGCGCTGGGCCCAAAACCTGTTGAATTTGAGGGTATAAATAATACACGACCAGTCTTGTGAAACTTAGTAAAACAACTACCTTTATTATATTAGAAAGGGATAGGGATATCTTGACAATAGTTCCAGGGAACAACAACAGATGGCGCAACATGTGCTGTTAGAATAATATATTTTAGATATATATTTTAACATAGAAATGTAAATGAGTCACATTTGAAGAAGTTGTACTTAGAAACAATTGTCGTGCAATTTTAAATTTTTATTTCTTTAAATAAAAGTGAAAATCTACCATGTTTGATTTTTCTCATTTTAATAATATGGATTTTCATCAAGTAAAGGCCGAAACTATCAAGAAATTAAAATGAAATGGTATTAAATACTTACCACTTATATAGCCTATAAGTAAATATAAACAACGTAAACAGTAAATCACAAATAAATAATATTCATATGTCTTCGTCAGATTCTTCGTTGGAAGAAGACTCGTCACTGGAATCCTCATTAGGATTAATGACGATAGGATTAATTTCCGAACATAAATCAGTTTGTATTTCTCTTTCAAAATATTTATCTTCTACCTTTATAACATGATCGCATCTCTTCCATTCCTCCATACCGATTTTGTTAAATTCTTCTTCTGCTAATTGTTTTACGTCTTCTAATTTAAAGGTAACATTCCTTTAACTGATATTATTCTTAACGGTTGCCCAAATCAATTCGACAGGGTTCAAGTCGGGGTGATATGGGGGTAACCGTAAAGCGGTATTGCCGTATTCTCGACACAACTCATCAAATTCATATGTTACATGTCGGTCCTTATGAGATTTAATCAGTTCATATAACTCTGGTTTCAAACTTGTTGGATTAAAAGGTATGTTGTATTTTGTCCACCATTCGATCATATCATTCTTCAAAGAATTGGAATTAGTTGCTCGATTTGTCTGTACATTGTGATAACTAGCATTGTCACAAACAATTACTAAATTAGGTGAAAGATTAGGTATTAACTTCTCTCTTAACCATTTACCGTAATTTTCCGAATTCATTTCGGAATGATAATCTCCAGACTTGGTCCCTGATTTGAATATCAACAAACTATTTTTGATAAAACCCATTTTTCTCCCACCGTGAACTATAATAAGCCTTTGGCCTTTAAAAATAACAGAAAACAAACCTTTTGTTGAGTCGTCTGTCCAATTCTTGGACGAAGTATGTCCGCTGTGTATATATGTTTCATCTAAATAAACGATTGGTCTATTTTGACTTCTAAAATATTTTATCTGTCTCAAATATTTTACTCTTAAAGTTCTTATTTTCATTTTTTTCCACCAAAACTTTACGATTATTTTGTGTTTTTCTCCATTTAAATTGTAGTTTTTTAAGGACTCTTCTTAATGAAGTTTCTGATATGTGGATATATAAATCTTCCTTAATTTTATTATTTAACCTTTTAACAGTAACACGAGGCTTTTCTGTTATATGAATATCGTAAATTATTCTTCGAATGTCCCTCAATTGATATTCAGGGAGTTTCGCAGTGGTTGATTTTTTGACGAAGTTTTTCCTAGGTGTGGAAAATGTAACTCCTTCCTTTTTTGTTGCGTCAAAATATTTAAAAACATTGTATATTACTTCACGACTTTGTCCGTTAATAACAGATCTGCGCTTTTTTTCACTCAGAATAGAAGACATTATCAAAAATAAAACCAGTCACTTTAACCATAACACAGAAACAAGAAACAAACAATGATCTAGTCGTTACGCTACTGACCGTAAGCAAGGACAAGGTTCAAATTGTGAATGGGCGTGGCGATTTTTAAGTAAACGAACTTGAGCATTTGCGCTGGTTCATTAGATTTGGCGTTTACTGTAATAAGATATTAAGATAATGGGAGATTCTCTATGACAGTACATATTTCCAAACTTTTTCGAATTGCTAAAAGATAAAAATAAATTTACAATGGGGGTAGCCATGTGCGAGTATATAAGGGTAATTTGGAGGCAAAGAAAGAAACAGTCCTTTATAGCTTACATGATATGTATATTTTAATTGCGATCAGTTTTGAAGTTTATTACTTCATCTACTGGAACACCATTCTTACGTTTGTGGTTTTTCTTGCTGTCATCTCTCTTACGGCTATTGACACCACAAGAAGTTTCAGCTATCATTTGTCTTGGTAGATAGAAGTGTTATTTTCTGTGGTTTTTCATTAGGCGAGTTATGAAATATATACATATGTACTTCCTTATTACCAAATTGTACCTATATTCACGCTTGTTTTTCTAACATATCTTTTTTGCTTAGCAAATTTCAGGCTATTAACTGTTAAAGTTATGGGAAATATTTGTTTGGCATCCTACAAATTGAACTATTTATTTTTGTACAGAGATTCAGCAAATTTATATATTTTTATCTATCTCGTATACGGGACAAAATTTTTAAATATTTATGCAGTTTATATTAGGTTTTGGATCATACACCAATTTTTATCTAGAATTTCATTTTCTGGTCTATAATAAAATAGTAATGTTAATGTTATAATTCGTTTTCAATCAAAATATTTCATGTACTCTTTACCTGGCTTATTCTGTACACTATTGGATGCTTAAACGACGATTATAAATTATTGTTTTTTTTTATTAGATGTGGTCAGAACACGAGTCAGTAACAACTTGTAGAAAATTACATGCAGAACCTATCGATTTGGACTACTGCCTGAGAGCCTTCACCTCGGAAGAAAGATTAGAAGCTAAATACCACTGTAGTAGCTGTCAAGACCTTCAACCGGCCACCAAAAAAATGCAGATATGGAGGTTACCCCCAATACTCGTAAGCATAAATTATTATTAACAAAGTTAATCAAATTGTTCTTACTATTTTAGATTGTTATCGATCTCCTTCTGGAGACATTAATGTGTTTTTAAATACAATTTCTAAGGTATTAGATCATATATACATCCCACATACTCAGTTTATTTTAATGGGGTGATTTTAATTTTGACAAATATTCAAATGATAGTTTTAATGATTTGTGTATGCTTTTGTCCTATTTTGACCTTGTGCCAATAGATACTTGGCCAACAAGAGTCACTGAAAATTCCTGCACATTAATTGATCAAATTTTCGTGAGCAGCTGTAAATACAATGTTACGTATTGTGTCAGTGATAACGAAATTTCAGATAATCTTTCAGTTTTTTGTGATTTCAATACCTTTAAAGGTTTAGAAAAGGATTCAAAAATGGATGTAGCGAAAAGAAATTTTATCGAACATAATATAGTGCAGTTTAAACAAGCTCTTTCCAATGAAGACTGGACAATTTTAAATAGTATTAGTACTCTTGATAATGCATTTTCGTACTTTTATGACATTTTTAAAAATCGTTTTAATTTTTACTTTCCTAAAAAACAGAGTAACTTACAAAAAAAAAACAAAAAAGTTGGATAAATGCCAAAATTGCTGCCTCAAGTCTATCACTAAAAGACCTGTTTATATTAAAGAAATGAATCCCCATTTTACCGAAATATATGAAGAAGAAGAAAAATCATTCATTTTTATTACAATCAAAGAAAAAAGAACACTTATCAAAAACGTATTCTAAGATCAGACAATACTTAATAGGCTTGTTGGAATGTTGTATCAGAAATTACGAATAGGCAAAGTTCTGTCCCAACTATTGTCATAGAAGAGGACGGGATGTTATTGGATGAGGTACGGGAGGTAGCTGCAGAGTTTAATAGTTTTTTAAATATGCTGCTGGTCATTTGGTCGACAAAATAATAACAAAGTCTACTAGTAACATCGAAGGAATCACATCAAATAAAGATTCTTTCTTCTTTCCTCACTCCATTTTCTCACACAAAATTATTAAATTTATTACTTAGGAAAATTAAAAACAAAAGGTCATCTGGAGCTGATGACGTACCATGTTTAATACTAAAACAAGTTTTAGATGTTCTCTCTGAACCTTTAACATATTTGGTAAACTTATCATTTGAGATGGGCAGTTTTCCTCAAGCTTTATAACTGGGGAAAGTTTTACCATTGTACAAGAAAAATGATCGTAGACAAATAGAAAACTATAGACATGTTGCTATGCCCTGTGGTATGTCTAAGATCTTTGAAGAATATGACTTTCTTGATCGTCTTCTTTCTTGAAAAGGTACAACATTATAACAGGAAATCAGCATGGATTCTATGTTGAAAAATCAACACCAACTGCTATGCTTTCATTTTTCAATAAAATTATTCACCATTTGGAGGAATCTGAATGCCCAGCTGCTATATTTTATGATCTCAGTAAAGCATTCAATTGTGTAAACCATGAGTTGCCATTAAATATACTGGATAAATATGGAATCAGGCACTGTTTTAAATTGGATCTCAACCTTTTTACGTGCTAGGAAGCAATATATTTCTTTAAAAGTACAAAACGACAACAAAATCAATACTATTAATTCTGATACACTAGACATTAATATGGGAGTTCCTCAGGATTCAATTTAAGGACCCATATTGTTCATACTGTATGTAAACAATGTTGACTAATTAATAGATGATAATCATTATGTAAGATATGCAGATGATTTCTCGGCTATAATTTCAACTGAAAATACGGATCTACTAAACAGAAAGAGCTCCAACATCGCTCAAAAAATGTCAAGTTACTTTAATACCCTTAATTTATTTTTTAAAGCTAATAAGACTGAGGTACTTCGATTTCATAATAGGCAACTTAACGTTAGCATACATTAAAATGCAAATGTGCCCAGCCAATGAGAACGCTCCGGCATCAGCCGGGGCGTGGCCTATGTACCGCCAAATTCAAAATTCCAATTTATGTAATTATGCGGAATTCTGTATCAAGGAAATATTTTTAAGGAGGTTCTGTGATGGATTCAAATATGCCGCCAAATTCAAAAAAAAAAGAGCTGCATTGCGTACATAAAGTAAATTATATAGTGCATTCATAAAGTGTGGAATCCCTTATCTTACGAGTTAATTATTTGCGGAGACAAAACAATTTTACTTCCACTACCTTATAAAAGATATGACCTTCGAAAATAATGAAGTCTTAAGATAATGGAGAGTTTCCATACTTTATGAATAATAGAATGTAATTATTAGAATTAATAATTAATATTTATTTTGATACCTTTACTGATGGTGAGTTATTTTTTTGATATGAATATTTTTAAATAAATAAAACAAATAAGAGGGAAAATGAAAACGAATAGGTACAATAGCATATGTTTACTAGGTTTATTTAAAACATTTAAATACAAAGACATTAAAATACTAATTTAAAAAATATATATTATGTATATTTTTTGAAAAGATGCATGGTTATATTATACATGATAACCTAATGGTTAAATAAAGTTCAATACATTTTTCTAGGTATCAAGCAGTAAATATTTGGTCTAATATGCATTAGGCATTGAAACTTTTCTAGGTCTGGCATCTAACGGTCACGGTCCAAACGTATTCAACACATTTTTGTAATAAACATAAAATAAAAATTACTGTTCTTTATACAAGTTAATAGCATATATACTCACAGGGGTCTTCCCTTCCCCCAGTCCTTTTTATCAAATGACAATTACTTCAGCACCCTAAAAAAACGGTAGAAAAATATATTGGGAGGACACAAAAATTGAATATAAAATATGGAACTTATTTTGTAACTAAATGTAATTTTTATCTAGAATAGAATACCTGAAATATAATTGTGGTGGCATGGCTCAGTTTAAAAAATTAAACAATATACACAACATTAAGAAAAATTCAATATTAAAATGTTTTATTACAAACTTATTGACAAAACACCTTTCCAAACCATATGAACCAAAACCTTACCAAAAACCATAAGTAGTATTATAATAATAAAGCACTACAAAGAAAGTATCCAAAATATGAAAAAAACCACAATCCAATTTGTTATACTTGTATACAAAAATCAAGAATGGCTAAAACTTAAGAAAAATTAATATTATTAGTTTTATTTTTTATTTGAATAGTATGTCTCTTTCCATTTTTCGTTTTTTATTAATGCCCTGACAGTTCTCTTGTTCCAAAACCATTCTATTTCTACATTTTTGGAAATCAGTCATAAATCTAGCAAATGAATTTTCATCTAAACTTCTACCAAAGCTACAAATTTCTTGTCTTGCAATCTACAAATTATATAGTATGTAATAAAAATACAAATTATATTTTGTTTTAACCACTTCTCACCTTTCTTCAAAATTAATTATTGAATTATTAACTTTCATTTTCGAACTCTCCTGAATAAAGTGGGTTACATCATCTTGATAATTTAACTGACTAATTGTTGTAGGCTCTTCGACACAGAAAACATCATCCTCTCCAGTATTTAAGGAACCTAAAACACACTCGCTTCTCTCCTCAAACAAAGCTACATCATGTATATGTTTACACAGTACTGTTTTTACATCATTCTCTGGACACTGACATTGATATCTATGTAAACATATTTTACATTTATTACAATACCCAGTACATCATTGTATATCACATACTTCATTGCAAGACACTACATATTTATTACTTACTGAAAATTGCACTTTAAATTTTCCAAATTCAAAAACTTCAACCTTATCATTCATATTTTCTGCTATTTTATGGGCTTCTACGACAATTTTGTGTTGATAATTGTTTGCATTTTGCCTTTCAGCATTAATTTTCCTTTTCAACATCTCATCCAACAAATCCAGCAACTTTTCAACTCTAAAAAAATTTGAATTATATTTTTATTTTATTATATCAATATTTTTCATTGCACATTTTGTCTAAATGATAAAAGTATGTTTACCCAAGATTACGTCGTCCACTCATTTTATTACATTTTAATACTTTATTTAAACTTTAGCCATATTTGTATTTATTCCTACATTAATTCTGTAACAATGGGCTCATGTTATGATCCTTTCTTCGCTCTAGAAATAGTAGCTAAAAACAAATATGACTATTTGATTTAATTTATATAACCTTTGTTCTTTTCTTTTGCAAGTATTTCAGAAAATCATTTTCATCCTCCTCTTCCAAATGCCTGAAATACTATAAAATTTGTAATATTAGTTTCTTTTAATATTCTCTTCATTTCTTGTCTATTTTCTGCCTAATTAGGTTTTGATCTACCTTGGATGTTCCAATTCTTGATTATATGCCATGAACAAAGAAGTCTTCTGGGGTTTTCATAGGAATTCATAACCTTGATCCATGCATTATAGTATTTTGGGTCATCATCACTCATATATTGTCTGAAGTATCTCCCTCAGTCTTGTTTGGAGTGCCCTAAAAAAATTTCTTGAATTGTTTGATCTAACCTGTTTGAAAGTAAAAATGACACTGGGAATCCCATATTATTCTCGGCCTTAATAAGAAGTATTGTAGATCCAAATTTCTTCGGTTTGTTCCATGTGTTCCATCAATATAAATAATCTTTTTAAAGTCTCTTAATTTTTTTCCATAACACCATTCATATAACCCACTGCAAGATCTTCATCCTTTAATCCAGGGTAACTTTCACCTGAAAATAAAAACCGAACCTATACCTGCACCATCTAAACCTTAACCCTATAAAAATTGCATATTTTTAAATGTATTTTTATTGTACATACCAATTATTTTGAATAAAAATTCATGGTTTTTCCTTGCCTGTCCCATTCTTCAATTTTCAAAGTAGTAGCCCAAACAGCACAGTACGTCTTAAGTACGTACATTTTTGGTACTGTACGTACAGGACGTAAAATGTACGTTTTAAGTACGTACACAACAGTACGTACCAGTACGTACAGAAAAGTACGTACTAAGTACGTACCTAAGTGTACGTAATCCTGGTTGCATACCTATTTTATTAAAAAACCTATGTTTTTACCAAATTTCTGTTGACCGTAGGCCAAAAAATGCACAGAAAAAAGACGAATTCCAATTTATTTAACCTAACCTAAACTCTAAACTAAACTCGCTCGTTTTTGTTAGTTTTTCATGTTTAGGATTTAACTATTAAGTGTTTCATTAAACAAATAGTTGTGTATAATTTATTATAATTGAACAAGACAATTATTTAGACTTTTTAGTGCGTGTTATAAGTACGTAGTTTCGTCATTTTATTCTGGTGAGTGGTTTCATTTTAATTTTAAAAAATTATCTGTAATAAATATAATTTATAGATGTCATCCCATCCCATAGTAAACATTACAAAAATGCTACAAAACAATTAAAAAAGTTTAAGGAAATGAATAAACAGGAGGTATCTAATATTTTAGACAAAAGAAGTGATATTTTACAGACCCTAATAATTTAATTTTGGATTTTGTCAAAAGGACTATTGCTGGTGCCTTAATAACTAATAAGCTGGCAACAAATTATAATTGGCTGCAGTTGAAGTGGGTAAGATGTTTTAATTTTTTATTTTTGCATGCCAGTTTTCATAAAGTCGTTGCATTAAAACCCATCTATCTAGTCACAATTATTTTTGTATCTAATGAAATTGTGTACTTCCAACCATTGAACTTTAAAACTGATGGAGATCTAGCTTAACAAAAGGCGTTCCGATATTATAGAACAGTGGCAGGAACGAATTGGATTTCAAAGGCATAAGGCCAAAACAGGTGGATACAAATAAGAGAGGTTTAGATCCAGGAGTATATTGACAATGATAATTTTTAGCTGTAGAAACTATCGCTTACTTTACTCTACATCTTTTTGTTGTATTGTTTTTATTATATTGTTTATTATAAAAAGTACCAAAGTTAAGTTTCTAATTTGATATTATTTCTTTGCAGGTGCTATAAAAAGTAACAAATACAAAGAGAAGAAGTTTGTAGAACAGGAAATTGTGAGATGGCTAAGAGGAGCTGATGATAGCCTAAAAACTTTCAAAAAGATAGCAAAACTTTTTAAATTATTCTTTTAATGTAAAAAATTAAATAAATACAAATTAACTTGTTTACTTTTCTTTTTATTGCACTAATACGTACATTATACATCATAAGTAAGTACCAATAAGGATGTAAAGTACGTTTAAAATATATACTCTATTGGAATAAGTACAAACATAGTACGTACACAGTACGTACATGAGGTACGTACAGAGTACGTACATTATGTACGTACAGAGTACGTACATTATGTACGTACAGAGTACGTACATTAGGTACGTACAGAGTACGTACTTTAAGTACGTACTAGGTACGTACCGTCGTTTGGAAAATGTACGTATTATGTACGTACTATGTACGTACTTCGTACAGTAAAGTACGTACATGGTACGTACTTTACGTCCCATCAGTACGTACATAGTACGTCTTATGTACGTAAGTGTGTTTGCTGGGAGCTGTCATATCATCAGGTCTCTTTTTTTTTTCAATATTATATTTCCTTATTAAATATGCTAAGTCTCCTCTCGTTATCAAGTTTATTCTTTCTATTGTATTATTTTGAATTTTCCTGGCATCTTGAATTACAATATTTTCTTCAGCCTTTGACAGTCTCTTTGTTCTTAACTCATCTGCATGTCCGACATGAGTTTCAAGAAATTTTACTTGAACTGATCCTAATAAAAAATATTAATAAAATAAACAATATTAAAATTATGAAATGAATACTACTAATTACCATATGTTAATACTTTCACTAGAATTCTTGTGAATACTTCCCCCAGATTTTATGTTTCGTACTTTACATGGGCCAATAAATCCTAAAAATAAATGTATGAAAAACACATGTTTAACAAGTTGATACAACCTTTGAAATCACTTCTATTACAATACCACCATTTTTAAATTTGTTTCTTGTCTGACAAGCATAATTAACTTATTCTCCTGTGCTCTGTAAGATGTAAATTCTTCAAATTTCTTAAAATTTAAAATAGATTCTTTAATAGATATATGGTGAATACAATGAATTGTGGTTTGGAAGGGTATCATTTTATTTTTATGCCATTATTTTAACAGAGACGTCATTTAAATTTAAATACCTTTTTTTAGATAATTCACCTAAAGCGCTTCGTTTACGTCAACAAAAAATGGGTTAAAACTCAAAAAGTCGTCAATTTCCCCTTCAAAAATTTCGATCCCACGTCATACCTTGCTTCGGTTCCGCAAGAAACTATTCTCAGGCATAAACAGTTGCTTGAGAAGAAAAATGAAGATTTAGATAAATCCACTGACAGTCAACCGGACCGAATACTTGAAGAGAACGAAGACTCTGGAGTAGAAAGAGATTCAAAATGCAATGTTGAAGATACATGCAAAGGTGACTGTGTTAGGAATTCTAACGTTCCTTTAGAAAGCTGTAAATTGCTCAATGACACTGATAAAGGTGGGTCAATTTCCTAAAATTTCACTATTGAAGTTATTATAATAGTGATTATTACTGTAAAACGATTTCAAATTTTATTTTTTAGGGTTTGCTACAAAGGGAAATAAAGTAGGAGATAAAGTGACCAAAGTTAGGGCAAGATTAGAATCAACAAGCTTATTGAAAACGCCTATAATTGACGAGCATCTAAAGGATTACCATAATCATCAGTTGCTACCTGGACAGGATCCTTTCGATCTTAAGTATCAACTATATGCCGCAGTGGTAAGTTTACCTAAAGTACAGGTTGTTATTGAAAATTACATGTACATATTAAAAGTGACGAGAGTGTATGATGTTCAAAAATATTTTTTTTATTATTATTATTATTATTATTAACAAAATACCCTTTATGGGGTTCTTATTACATTTTTATATTAGAAAAGGTCAATGGGTAATTTAATGCTAACCTAATGGACTACAGTTTTGAAACTTTTAAAACCAAAGTATTACTCAATAGTGTTCTTTAGGATCTAATAAATTAATTACACTCAGTATTTAACATCTTTCAATTATTGGTATTTTTCAAAATAATATTTTTGCATTTTGTAGGAGAATTTAATATGTTTTAATATCTACATGTATTTCAATAACCCTCTCTATGACTAATAATAATACAAAAATATATTTACAATATTTTATTCTCAGTGTCATTCTGGAATGCTCAATGGTGGCCACTATATATCCTATGCATGTAACCCTAACGGTCACTGGTACTGTTACAACGACAGTTCCTGCCGCGAGGTACTCCCTGACCCCGAAGTCAATTGCAATAAATCTACCCTCTCTGTCAACTCAAGGACCTCGTCGTGTACCCCTTTAACCAAACGGAAAAACCTTCGAAAGCTTAGTGCAGGAAGTACAGCGTCCGAAGACCTTGACAAAAAGGAAAAAGACACGAATACCGGTTCAACGGAAACTCTCAATAGCTCTAGGTCGAATTCCGTCAGTTCTGTCGATAAACTGGGGACGAACTTAGAAAATATCAATGAGAAATTACTGAAGGAGTCCCCTTATAGCAGTAGGAAATCATTAAATTTTAACTGTCCATATAGGGACGTCAAAGTGCCGAAAATTGATACCAGTACGGCTTATATTCTATTTTATGAGAGGTCTGGTCTGGATTATCAACCATATCTACCCAAGGTTTGTATTTTATATCATTCATAAAATAACAATAATATAAGGAAATATTAACATTAACAGTCCTTTGTCTTAGTATTGCAGTAATATCATTAATAATCAACAACGTGGCTTTATATAGCCGGTAAATGTACAGTTATCAATATTTCTAAATTTTATGAAAATATGCCATTTGCACATAATATACTCTGATTTTTAGTAAAGGTTCTGACTTTATTGCTATTAAATTAAAAAAAGTTTGACATTTCTGACTTGGCTTGAAAGCTATTTAAAAACAGATCAAATGGTTAGGATAGATAGATAGTCTAACACTATATTAAGCTGTTTGGAAGTTTTTCAAATTTAAAAATCCGTCTATTTTGCGTTACCCTGAATGACAATGACTATTTGATGAGGGGACCTAATTTTGCGTTACCATAAAGCAAACAGTTTCTTTTATCCTGATACCAACATTTTATCGACGAAATTATAACTTTCTGTTCATTGTATCAGGATAACAGAAGAGCGAGGAGACAAGGGTCCAAGGCAGAACTTTCATACCTTGGAGCTTTCTAATATTATTTTATTTATTTATTTATTTTATTTATTTATTTATTTATTCTTACATTCAACGGCCAAGGCCTATTACAGAATGCGCACTTAACATTAATAAACATATATTTATAAATAATACAATAAAAGCAAGACAAATTTTAAAGTAAAACTATAAATGAGATTGTATGAGTAATCTGAAAAAAACTCCAGTGGAGAAAAAAGGTTACTCACACATATCGCATGCGAAACAACTAATATATAAAGATGAAATTAGATAC
Source organism: Psylliodes chrysocephalus (assembly GCA_927349885.1). Taxonomy (NCBI): domain Eukaryota; kingdom Metazoa; phylum Arthropoda; class Insecta; order Coleoptera; family Chrysomelidae; genus Psylliodes; species Psylliodes chrysocephalus. The sequence continues at coordinate 86,457,843 of OV651816.1, read as the reverse complement.
AAAAACATAAAAAACTTAATTAGACTAAATTACATTACACTAAATATTTTAATTAGGAATATATGGATATAAATCAGGAATAAAGTTTTTTAATCTTTGAGATGGTAGTACAAAATAGATCAATTTCTTTACTCGAGTCATTAACCGTGGACAGCATATGGTACAATGGAGACTGACATAATAAGTTTGTTCTGGGAGTGGGAAGAATGAATGTGCAGCTGTACCTGGAATTAATTCTTGGAACTAGGAAGTTAAGCTGAGCACATAAAGCCGGGCATTTAATTAAATGGTGTACTATTTTAAAAATGAAAATAATTGAAGATATAATTCTTCGTTGAAATAAGCTCTGCATTCCAAACATTGTTAAAAGCTGGTCTTGTGGGTATCCCCTCTCAGGGTAAGTTCCATGAAAATAATAATGAAGACTCTTAAGGAAACGTCGCTGAACCTTTTCTAAAGTTAAAACGTGCACATTATAATTAGGGGACCATATTATTGAGGCATATTCAAGCTTGGATCTAACAAGGGCACAGAATAACAATTTGCACGTATCTAGATTATTAAAATCTTTGATAGATCGTAGAATGGAACCTAGAACTTTATAACAAGATGCGACAGTTATGGCCAAATGATTAACAAATGTAAGGTTTGAATCGAAGACAACACCGAGGTCCTTAATCGTGTCAGGTCTCTGGAGGACGACACCTACTATATTGTAATCGTATCTTATGCAGTCACTCTTTCGCGTATATGACATTACGTTGCATTTTGCAGGATTTAACATGAGCTTATTATTTATACACCAGTTTTGAATTTTGTTTATATCGGTTTGCATTACGATACAGTCATTGTTGTTATTAATCATTGAAATAAGCTTCAAGTCATCAGCGTAGAGTAAATATTGTACATTAATATTCTTACAAATATCATTATGAATTAATCACGGTTACAACATGGTTAGAATTTTCTGGTGTAGATTATATCAAGACTGATAGGGTTTGGGCAAAGAGTAGACTAGAAATAACAAGAGAAGAGAGTCAAAGTGAGAAACTAAAATCGAGAGCAAAGTTACACTCCATTTTAAAGGGATTTTAAATGGGTTCCATAGGATGTTAGTACTAGTGTCGGAGATTCCACAAGGTTTCCATTTGGGACCTAGACTAGAATTTTTATTTATAATTTTAAAATATCTACATGTCATAAAAAGTATTATAATTCGACACTACCGGGTCTTCGTCCTTTCGTGTGGGCCCTGGGACCATGGTGGAAGCTCCACCTATAAAACCTTTTTCTGACTTCTATACTCTGTTTTTAAACTAGGAGGAGCGAATTGAAAAGACGCATTTACACAGGGAAAAGTAACTAGATTTGTTACTAAGAGCGAGTTTCGAAATATAGTCGTGTTCAAAATTTATGAAATAATTATCTTTATCGGCCTTAGTCGGTAAACGGCCAATGAGCGGTTAAGAAACGAATAAATGTCATAGAAGTAATTTTTTAATTGGTCCCAGACAACGATCGCAAATTTCACATTATTGTGATCTGAAATGTGTGTCTAAAACGAAATGTCACTGTCAAATTAAAGTCAATATGCATATGGTTGTTGATTGATGTCAGAAATACTTTTTTCTTGCTTTTGAAATCGACTTTTTGAGAATAACTATGATCTTTTTAAAATGGATATTAAATATTTAAGAAAATTGTTAATGGAATATCCAGATGTAGCCAGGTTAGTATAAAATATGAAGATCTGTTTACATTTTTAAAGATATATTTGTTATAGGTATAAAAAGTAAAAGTTAATCAGTGGATCACACAGTAACTGGTATCTCTTCTATGAGTAATGTGGATATTATGGCTTATTTAGTGTTAACCCATGGTTAATGCGCTAGAGGGCAAATAAAGGCATTCAAAAGTTTACAGGCCTATGAGTCAGGATTTGTTTTGAAAACTGGAACCAACATTTTCATAACACTACATGTCAACATATATTTTTTAAAGTGAACTATTCATACATACCTATGTATTAATTTTAAGTATTTTTAAAATATTTTTTGTGAAAGTAATGTTAACTCATTGTGCCAAATTAAGATTATCCCTAAAGTAGTAGATGGTGTTTTAAATGTTATAACAATTTTGTAAATAGTTTTATTCTAATAAATAAAATTTGCTTGAATATTTAGTTACATTTTAATCATTTTTAAAAAATCAGTAATAAAATTATTTTTTTCTAAAATACTTCGGAATTCATCTCTTCATGGTAATCTCCCATCTTTTTACCTTCAGAAACCAATAATGCATTTTCTACAAAACCTTCATAATCAGCATGTAAAATAATAAGGTGACTTCCCTTTCTTGTAAGGCTTTTCAGGAATTGCTACCTTTAATAGTACTCAGTGTAGAAGGATCCATAATTGTAGATTTTCATTACAATTGCTTACTGAAGAACTATTATTTACGAAATAAAGTAAAAAACTAAGTAATGGATGAGATATCAAATTATAAAATGTCAGAATTGTCAACAATATCAATTATTAGCTGATGTTCATGCTAAAAAGTAATGTGTGAAACTGACTGTAATCTGACCAATCAGAAGGCTACAGAATTGCCAACTTAAATTCAAATCGCTCCTCTTAGTTTAAAAACAGAGTATAGTTTGGTAAATGTTGCAGCCCTCACTCCTTACCGAATCGGTATTATTGAGGGATTTTGGGTGTTTTGGGATCGGAAATGGGAATTTGTTGTAGGGATATGTCGCGTTTTTGTTTTGTTTAGTTTATGGGTAGTTACTACAACTCACAGGCTGAGTGATCGATAAACCTTCCACCGAGGCAAAATTCGCGCTTGTTGCCTCGATGGCCAATCTACCGATCGGTCCGCCATTCGACTGGTTTGCATAAATACCCAGTTGGCGGGAGCCGTTATTTAGTTTGTCTGGGATAGTTAAGGAGGAGTGTTATTGTCTATTTCGATGTCTGTATATGTCCAGTTTAGCGTGTAAACAGCCGTGCTTTCTACGTACGCCGTCCCCCTGATAAATGCTCAAGATATCATCTTTTACATAGTCAGGGAGACACCGCATGTAGAAATCCTCGGCTGTTTTTAGTATGTAGTCTTTAATTCGTGGAGTCTCTGTTTGTATGTGCATGTCTTCGATTCTGGCATAACGGTCGTAGCACAGCGCTAACCGAAGACATCTATTTTGTGCAATCTGTAGTTTGCTGTAGTGACAATTTGCCATCGTCCATATGTTAGTATAGGTCTTAATATGGTCTTAAAAATTAAGAGCTTATTTGACATGGTGACTTTACTCCTTCTGTTCAGGATCGGATACAAAGTTTTAATTGCTATGTAATTTTTTGCCACCCTGTCTTTGGTATGCAAATTGAACGTTAGTACCCCATCTAGTTGAAAACCAAGGTACTTCATTTTATTTGTCGTGTCTACCTGTTGACCTTCTACATTTGGGGGTATGTGGACCCCTCTTGACCTACGTTTGGTTATGAGCATGCTCTCGGTTTTCGAGGGGTCGATTTTAATTTTGTTTTTGACTAGATAGGGGACTAGTTTCCTGTTTATATGGATGTCCAGTGTCTTGAGGACACTTTCGACTGAATGATTACTTTTATACAGACACATGTCGTCGGCGTACAGTGCCGTTTGCACCCCATTATTACCCATTGGCATGTCATGGGTCATAATGGTGTACAAATGCCGCGAAAGTACTGGGCCCTGAGGCACTCCCGCTTGCGCAGTGAATGGTTCTGTTATTGTGTTATTAATTTTAATGTTAAATTGTCTGTCCATTATGTAAGAGTGAATTATCTTTACAATGTGTATGGGAAAATCATTCACAAACATTTTGTGAATTAGCCCGCAGGTCCAAACAGAGTCGAAGGCCTTTTCGAAATCAAGAGCGACCAGCACCGTTTGTTTGTTAAAATTTGTGGTCTCTTTGGCATGATGAATGATTCTTATTATTTGTGCAACGGTGCTATGTCCCCTTCGAAAGCCATATTGTTCCTGCGGGATAAGTCTTAGTCTGTCTTCTATATTTTTGAGTCTGTCTACTATTTTTGCAATTGTGTTTAGCAGCGAGATTGCTTTCTATATTTTTGGGGTTTTTCCCAGATTTTAAAATGGGGATAATATTTGATGATATTGAAGATATTTTTCAGTATAGTAATTTTATACCTTTTGCTGATAACCTAAAGATGTAAGGCCTATTAATAGTGTCAATGATTGTTACCTTTTACAAAGTGATATTAAAGAACTGCATGATTGAACTGTGAAGAACTGTATGTCACTTAATATCAACAAGTTTTACACAATTACTTTTGGTAGAGGACATGACAAGATTGTATTTGATTACTCAATTACGGATTTAAGTCTTAAACGTGTAAATGAGATAAAATTTTTAGGACTGCTCTTAGATCAGCATCTATCGTTTATTCTATACAACTCATTCAATAAAAACTGTTGATTTTATCTTAAGGAACAAGAATTGAATTTCATTAAACAATTTAGTCAGCTTATCTTAGGTCATCATTGGAATATGTGTTGCCAGTTTGGTCTCCATTTTATAATGTGCATATTAAGTGTGTTCAACACAAATTTCTCAGATTAGATTTACTATTTAGCTACTATGATTATGGTTAATTAAACTTAATGAATCTTGAATCTCTAGAAGTTCTCGAAGATGTAGATTTATTGGTTTTGTGTAAATTAATTTCAGGATCTATTCATTGTTCCGAACTTTTAGATTCCATTTAATTTAGAGTACCAGTAAGATACTTGCAAAATGATATATTCTTCATTCCATTTTACACAACTGTTTATGGCTTATTTAGCCCTCTAATAAAAATGCTACAGAAGTGCAAATTCATTAAATTTGGATATTGTGAGTATGTCTTTCAATAGCTTTGTAAAAGCTGCAAGAAATAGACTTTTTTGATATTTTAAATATTTATATTCATTATTAATGATTTTTATTGATATTTATAATTTAATAACAAATTACCTCATATTTGACATTAAGTTTTGGTGTTTATTTGTTTGCTTTTAAAAGTTCATATAACAGGAGGCTAATTACCTAAGTTGTGGAAGTCGAATACACCAATAAAAAAAATAGATAAATAAAAATAAAACAATGGATTTAATCGAAATCGGACAACTTCTAATGTACTATTTGTTAATATATTTCTTTATTATAGGTAATTCCCAATGGTAAGCAAGTGCCTATCGAAGACCTGGATGAAAATGAGTCTGACTTAAGAAAACAAATGTGCGCGATACAGTAACAAAAGGTTAGAGACAGTAAATCGAATAAATAGTTCAATTGTTGATTTTTATTTTGGTCTTTCAGTTTCCAACCGCGGGAAAATCTTTAAAACTACTTAGCAGAAAATCTGAAAACATTATTTATCAATGCCTACAAATTTTCTATTGTAAATTTGTTTTACAAAATCTAAACATTACTTTTAAATTACAAGCACGTATATTACAAAGTAAATTATTGAACAATATTAAAATAAACGAATTTTAATGATTTAAACATTTATTTTACAAATTCTAAAACGCGTTTGCTGTTGGAAACTGAATTAATCGACCAATTTTAACATAAATCAGTTCGTTGTTTAGTTTTGAAATTTTATTTTATGATAGAGTTTTATAAATAATATGCTGGATTCTCTTATTAATCGAGTTAATGGTCATTTGATTACACAAAAGCTTTCTCTATATCTTTGAAAATGAGAAGTATCAAATAGTCATTGACATTTTTATGAATACATAAATATTCAGAATATAATTTTGAAGGAAATGTGCACTTTACGCAAGTATATTTAAAAAAAAAACTCATGGCAAAAATATTCTGATAAGATAAATTACGATGGTTAAATTATACTCGGTGAGGTTTTACCAGTTTGAAATAGGTTTTTATTAATAGGTTCAGTAATGAATTTAATAGAAAGGAAACTTTTGTCTACAGGAAAAATTAAATTATTATCGAATCATTGCCATTAACTCTACTATGGTACCAGTGTATAAACAATGTCATCATAAGAATGTTTACTTACCTACTGTAGGTCATAATATAAATGAATGAATAAGTAAATTGGTTCCTAAAAGTTATACAGTTATCCACATTATAAAATAGACCTAATCTTAATTAGAAAGTAATTACTTTTCAATTATTGTAGTTTTTAAAAACGTACAAAATTTTGTTTAAGAGTTTATAATTTCTCTAAGTTTCCAAGGGAAACATAAGATTAAGGCATTACGTTAATAACATTAAATGGAATTACTGAAAATTTGGTATTATGTCTGGTCCACAGGCTCAAAAATCTTTTTCGTTCGAAAACTTTTCCTATCAGGAATAAGATCAATAGATAGATTAATAGAAGTAAATCACATAAGGTAAAACAACATCATTTACGTCATAGTCCAAGAGATGATGACGAATTTGGGGAAGGTATTTTAGCTAATTTGAAATGATAAAAAACAGTATTTATCTATATCTGGAATCAAAAGTCTGGAAGGGCACTTACGATTGTACTGCTATTGCAAAGCATGTGACATTAGCAAAAATATATAAAAAAAACAAAAAAAATTCCTTTAAATATCTTAGAATTATTTTAATTTATTACTTCAGCATTTGTAGAATCTAGAATTAAAAATCCCAGACTATTTCAACCATTTTGGCTGCCAATTTTCAAAATGTCTCGTCCTGCAGATCCCCTATAAAATTTAACATAATTGATTAAATATTGTGATAAATAAGGCCTGACACGACTCTCATAACTTTAAAGGAATGATTTACTTCTTGATTCATTAGAAATGTTTTTTAGATATTGATTTTATAAATAAGGAAAAACTGTTCCCAGTTTTTATTTAAAAATATAATTTTTAACAGAATCCAGCATTAGAGTCGACGAAGTCTTAATTTGTAAAAACTCTATTAGTTCCTTGCGTTTGTTAAATTTATTAGTTATATTTTTATATGTGCCAGAAACGTGGGGTTATATTTTCAATTAGGATTGATTAAGCTAAGGTTTTAGTATTTAGCCATTTTGAAGATCTACTTTATCCCCAATAAGTTAAAAAAAAAAAATATAATTGTGATTAATTAAACGATGAAGCCTATACATATTTGTATAAATAAATTTATTTTGAAAATGCTATAGGAGATATTTTTGTTTTTTTTTTTGTTTGTATAGTCATGCCAAAGATAATGTAAAGAAGAAATTTGTGTTTTTATCGAGATTTATGGTGAGATAGTGTGATCTTGTCGGAATATTTATAATTTATATAAGTTGTGTACATTTTCCTAGTCTGATATTTTGATTCCATTATTTTTTAAGGTATTTTTTAACTTGTTATTATATTTGACACGAGTTATTCCATTTATGTATATGTATGTTATAATAATATACAGTCAGTTATGTATGGTGCCATTTCTAAATAAAGCTTGTACATTGTTTATATTCGTTTTATTTTATATAGAACAAGTTTTAAATGTAGTTAATTGAGGTGTTTAAGGGCTAAAATCACAATAATTTATTTAAATTTACTCAGTAAAGTCAATTGTTCAACAATGAACCACCCTATATTTTGATCACTTGTATCCTACCTATTTAAGTTGCATTTCTGAAATTATGTATACATATAAAATAAATTTTATATTTTTGTATTTCTAAGCACCACGATAGTTAAAAAAACTACAAGTGTTGAAACTGTAACAATTTCAAAAAATCAGTTATTTCAGCAATTGATAACTAAGAAATGATGGGACTTGGAATGGTCTTTAATAATATCTCCTCAACCTTTCTGTCTTTAGTACAAATTAATAATGATGTATTGGATAATCCATTAGATATTTGTAGAGCATTTTTCAAACAATTTTACATTACCAACACGTACTATCGCATCTGTTCAATCACTTCTGTTAATTTACCTATTTTATCTATAAATCATGTATCTGATAAAGAAGTGGTAGACACTATAAAAAGATTAAAGCCAAAAATGATAATGTGCAAAGAAAATGTATGAAATCCGCATCATATTTTCTAGACTATCTATCCTGCTAGAGGATTTCCTCATGATCAACTGTTGTCGAGCTTTGGTTTAATGGAACTGCACATACGCCGTAAAATGCAGTTAGTTTCATTCCTATGGGATATTTTACATGAAGGGCTAAACTGCATTGAGTTTCAGGATTATATCAACATTAAAGTACCCCGCTCTGGCTTTAGAATATACTTAAGCTTTTACTTGCCAGCTGCAAATACAAATATTTTGAACGGTTCTCCAATTTTTCAAATGATCAATAATTATCATCGCCTTCAAGACAGTTTGGATATTTTTAGTTGTAAGAAAATAGATATTTTTAGAGCTATTACCATAGAAACTGAGTAGGTGTTTATCCTGCTTGGTAAGTTGTTAATTTGATAATATATCTTTTGTGTGTATTTATTTTAATATAATTTTTTTAAATTTGTTTTATGCTCCTTTAAGAACTTAAATATAACTGAATATTTTACCTTCAGTTTTTCTTAAAAATAGGCTTTATTGTACTTCTTATTTGTTTCATGTTCAGTCATATCTGATGTTCTTAACTCGTTTGTGATGTATATCATTAGTATATTGTATTTGTTTTTAATTTATGTTTATGTAATTGGTTTTTAACTGTTGAATGGTGTACTAAATAAATAAATATGCAACCACCTAAAGCCGACCCTGATTCTCTCGCCGTTACAAAGCCGATACCGCCGTCTGACTCTGAGGAGAATTTCTAGAGAGTGCAGACCGTCGAGAATGTACTAGAGCAGAGCTGGTTTTATATACCGCGACTTTGTCGGTAGAAGTTAAGTTTCAATATAAATGTTTTATAGTAAAGATAAATTGTAATAAATTAGAACTGTGCCTAAGTATTAAATAAATTAAATAGGGGTCTATTCTGCAACAATTCCTTTATATTTAACGGCCTTTAAAAATATTTTTTTCTTTACTTCTGTCATTATTTAAACGGATTTTTAAAAAACATTAGAGGACTATCTTAAAGAAATCTGTTTAAAAATGACAGAAGTAAATTAACGAATACGAAAATGCTTTTAAAGGCCGCCAATATTTTTAAAGGCCGTTAAATTTAAAGGAATTGTTACAGAATAGCCCCCATAGGGGTCTATTCTGTAAAAATTCCTTTATATTTTAATGGCCTTTAAAAATATTTTCTTCTTTAATTCGATCACTATTTAAACGGATCTTTAAAATACATTAGAGGACTATCTAAAAGAAATCTGTTTAAATAATGACAGAATAAATTAACGAATACGAACATATTTTTAAAGGCTGCCAATATTTTTAAAGGCCGTTAAATATAAAGGAATTTTTACAGAATAGGCCCCTTTGTACGTTAAAAACAAATTATAAAGGAACTATTTTTAAATTAAAGAATCAGTAGATTGGTATTAGAAGTGAAACTGTAAATAAATAATGGACAAAAATGGCTAAAAAACTGTAAAAAGTAACCGAGTTACGCCTGGAACTAGAAGATCGCGAGTTGGAAACGACAGGGAAGAAAGCATAGCTGGCAGAACGGCTTAAAGAAGCAATGAAAAACGAAAGTTTGAATCCGGAAACGTTTTTATTTTCGGATGATGCGTCTTCTATAATTTCTTCCGATATAAAAACCGAAATATCTTCTGTTAAAAATGAAATCTCCTCCTTGGAAACTAAAGTTTCTTCTGACATTACTTCCTTAGGAAGTAAAATTCCGTTTAACATCTCTTAGAAGAAAAGGTGGTTTCTGACGAATCAACTCGTTAAAATAGAAGGAATATGTTGGCTTGTGGATTCCACCCTTCGAACATTGCATAATTTTTGTTTTGGGGGTATTAACTGTTAAATAATTCAATGATGGGTGGTTAAATTCTATAAATTTACCAGAAACATATCAATAAATTAATATTTCTCTTCTACGTTTATTAAACTACATAATCATCAAATATTTTTTTAAGCTTAATGTTAAGACAAATCACAAATAACTTTTTAAAATAAAGGAAAATAACCACCTGCATGTGCAAATACGGCCCAGTTTCGTTAAAACATTTCCAACCATCCGTGAATACTTGACAAACACGTTTTTTATAGTCTATCTCTCTTAGCGCAATTAAGTCTCATCCACTTTCACTCTCTCTTTCTCTAAAGCAAGGGACCTTTTGAGTGTCTAGTGCATAGGTAACACACCCCAAGTGACGTATTTATTAAGTCATGCAACACCTCATTTGCCAGAACAACCTCCCACTACGGTACAAAAGATCTATTGCGTCAACTATGCACCGGACACTCAATTCGGTCTAGAGTCGAGATAATATAAAACGAGATCGTCTAGTACAACTAGTGATAAGAGTCAGAGGAAAGAAATATACAAGCTTTCGGAACGAGACAGTGGAGACACGCGTTAATATTAAATCTCTTCATAAATTCAAATTGGCAACGATCAAATTAGTTGTGTACGTATTAGTTAAGAAGTTCTATGTTCAACATTCTTTGTACCTCATGTGTAATCAATAAAAACACATCGTTTTCTACTAAAACTCTCAAGTTATTTATACAAGAAGGACCCAATTTTCCTCACACCAGCGACTTACATACAGGACACATATCAAAAAAATATTGGAAATAAAACAAGTATTTTTTCAATGTGTATTGTTCCAATATTTGAAAGTTTCTTGGATATATCTACCTCGGAATGTGCACACAGAACTAGATCGTCAGCGTAATGTCAAAATATCATTTTTATCGTCATTGTTAACACTATAAGCACCCTTTTTGTAGAAAAAAGATTCTACGTCTGCTATAAATAATGCAAAAAGTAGTGGACTTGTAGGCTCGCCTTGTAGCACACCCGTATTTATATCAAACGTTTTAGTAATGTGGGATGTGTTTCCCTCTGGTACCATAGCTATTTTGTGGAAGAGCTATTTGTATTTTGTTTTTAACCGACTTCAAAAAAGGAGGAGGTTCTCAATTCGTCGGCATATATTTTTTTAATGTATGTTCAGCGATAATTCTTTAAAACGGTGTCCGATTTCATTGATTCTTTTTTTGTTACAAATGAGGTACTTCAGGGGTGGTTCCACGTAAATTTGGTTAAAATCTAATAATTGCGTCCATGAGAAAATCCTCAAAATCTTCATTTTTATGTATGTTTAGCGATAATTCTTTACCACCTTGTCCGATTTCTAGGATTCTTTTTTTGTTAGTAAGGGGTGGTCCCATATAAATTTGGTTAAGATGTGGTGATGACATCTGCACGATTTTGAAGTCGGTTTTTTTTTAATTTTTAATTTTTATTACTTGTTAAATATGTTTACTAAATTTAAAGGATAAAAGTTTGTCATATTATTCATCCCCGAATGAAGCAAGAGCAGGTAGCGCAGTAATAATTAAGTAAGCATCATCAAGAAGCGGAATATAGGACTGAAGAATTTCAGACTACTTCAGTAATGATAAGACATAAAACTTATGTTGTCCTCAAGACATACCGTTAAAAAAGAACTTCCTCAATGGTCAAGGACCTAGATTTTTAATTGAAGGCGACTTCAATGCAAAACACACCCATTGAGGCTCCAGACTAAGAACAATTAAGGGCAAAAACCTAAAAGAAGTAGTGACAGCTAAAATGTGAGTTGCATCAACTGGCAAACCAAATTGGCCCACAGATCGAAATAAAATATCCGACTAAATAGACTTTTTTTGTTGTATGGAATATTTTAGCAAACTACATTCAAGTTGATGAGGCATGGGACATGAATTCAGATCATTCGCTCATTCTTCTCAATCTTAGTGACATCATTATCCAAAAGGAAAACGCTCTTAGACTAATAAATAGGTAAAGCTTCAGGAGTTCCGTTAAGAACAACAGCACAGCTAGAAGAAGAAGTAGAACATACAACAAGCACTATGGGATAATACCCCACCTGTTGCTCAGCGAACAACAGGAAATAACTATCCTAATGAAATAAAGGACATAATCTCTGCAAAAGGAAAACTAAGGAGGACATGGCATCAGATCAGAGCTTTGTCAGATAAAACCAACTTTAACAACGCTTCCCAGCAGTTATAAAGAGTTAGTTGACAAACGATAAAGCCATTAATTATAATCTATGGAAAGCCACAAAGCGATTGAAAAGGCTCACTATGCAGAATCCTCCAAACAGGAATACAGATGACAGCTGCGCTAGAAATAACATACAAAAAATTAATAGATTGGCAGAGCACTTCCAAAATACCTTCCAACCAAATGAAGGAGAATATTTACCGAACCAGGATCTTACAGAGAGAGGACTCAATCATCAGACCAACCTCTCCAAAATATATCGAAGGAAATATTGATCCTAAGAAAGCTTTGATTTAATTACAGAGCAGGTTTTAAAATAACTGCCGAAGAAAACCATAATTAAACTTACACATTTGTTTAATGCCTCATTCAAACTAAGGTATTTACCTAGATTGTGGAAAGTAGCTGAAGTTATTATGGTCCCCAAATCAGGGAAACCTCCAAAAGAAGTTTCATCATATAGGCCAATATCTTTATTGTCTATGTTATCTAAACTGTTTGAAAAAATACTAATAAAAAGACTGAAACCCAGCATTGAATAAAACGGGAAACTAATTCCAGATTATCAGTTCGGCTTTAGAGAAAAGCATAGAATCTCAAATAATGCGATTGAAAAGGCATTAGAAAATAAAGAAGTCTGTTCAGGCATCTTCCTCGACGTTGCTTTTGATAAAGTATGGCATAAAACAAACTGAATGTGCTACTTATTTTCACAACCATACTCAGAGCACTGGATTGATATATTTCAGATAGATTCTTTAGAGTAAAAAAAGATGAAGCATACTCTGAATTGAAAGAAATGAAAGCAGGAGTACCACAGGGAAGCGTCAAGGGACCCACTTTATATCTGTTGATGGATATTATACTTGTTTGGCATAAATTACGATATACCAGGTATATTTAGTACATTTACTGTCCTCTACGGCTTGAGTGGGTGCGACCACTTGGACCGTAGTTTGAATAGAAGAATGTATGAACTGAACGCATGGGAAGGGCATCAAAATGGTAGGCACAATAAGCCAACTGCGCTTCAGTACCACCATGCGAATCCCAAGAAGAGGGAAAGCAAGCTGGACCCCAAGCCAGATTGAAGGAAGCCCTGAACAAGCCTGATTAGAAGGATCTGCCCGGAACCCCTCAGGGGGAGCAGAGGAATGCCTGAAATGAAAATAAAAATGTGATGCTTGAAATATTTATTTTTGTTGGTGGATGTTGTAATAGTATAGACTTGGGTTCAGGGCCTGTTACAAAACCTGTAAAAATTGTTGTAAAGTAACACTGCTTTACACGGTACGTTACAAATACAGATGAGAGTTAGCTTTGTCGGTGGCAGAGACAGTTTATTCTTTATTCTCTTGTTGTAAAATGCAAATAGTAAAAAGGGCGCTCTTCTAAAAAAAAACCTGTTTCCTATTATAATTTATGATGGCACTACCTAAATAGGTACAGACCACAAATCAAGTGCCTCGGTCACGGTCACGGTAGAGAAACCTTATGTTTGACTTTTGACTAATTCAGTCGCAGTTAGAAAAAAGAAGATTTCTATTTTGACATATATGTCAACTTCAACCTAAAAAAAGTGTCAATACAAAAATGGCTGTTTTGGGAGGAAAAGGTTTGTTAGCATTTTTAAGAATTTTAATTAAATAATCCCTCAAAAGGTTGGAATTATGTTGCAGGTGTACCAGAAACGGACGAACAGCAGAAATATCGTTTTCAAGTAGAACTAGAATTTGTGCAATGCTTAGGAAATCCGAATTATTTAAATTGTAAGTGTGCATTTTATTTCCTCCTAATAATTAAATTACCTTTAATGAAAATGTTTTAGTTTTAGCTCAAAGAGGCTATTTTAAAGACGGCACGTTCATTAATTATTTAAAATATCTTCTCTATTGGAAAGAACCTGAATATGCAAAATATTTAAAGTATCCTATGTGCTTGTACTTTTTGGATTTACTCCAGTATGAACATTTTAGAAGAGAATTAGTAAATGCTCAGTGTTCCAAATTTATAGACGATCAACAGATTTTATTATGGCAACATTATACTAGAAGAAGGAGCAGGTTATTGACTACGCCTGTTCCAAATGGTAATATGGAACAAAATAACAGTAACCAAAATAATCAAAGCAATGGACATATGAATTCTAAAATATCTTAGTAACTTATGTAGTGGTTCAAAAAAATCTTTATGGACGCATATCTAATTTATATATAAAATAGGTTGTATGGATGGTAAATTTGTAAGAAGTTTTTTACAAGGGATCCTTTAAGATGTTCATTTTTGTTGTTTAGTGCACTTATGTATGCAACTGGATTTAGGGTATTTTTAGAATCTGAATGAAATGTGAAATGCTTCTTAAATTGTTAGTTAGGTTATTCCTTTGTTGAAAAAATTATCATAAAATAAAAATGTATTACTTTGTTAAAATAACCTGAGGATATGATTATATACATTATTTTTTATGTTACCTTATTTTTATACAATGCATGTCTTTCAAACGGTAGGTATATAGTGAGTTGATTCAGTTTATTTGAAAATCTTGCAGATTACAGTCATCTCAACTCATTCTTGTTTTCAATTGACAAAATTAAGAGTAAAGATATTTCATCTTTATAAGATGTAAGGTAAAATAGACATTTGTTTTATAATTTTTTGATAAAAAATATAAGATAACAAACATAGGTATTTTTTTTATTTAATAAATTACTTAAATTACATTTGGCACTATAATTATTACAAATACAAAATTAATGGCTTTAAGTTGAGGTATTAATTCTGTGACGGGAAAAAAGTTTTACCATTTTATCTCTTGACAGGTAACAAAATGTCACTTTTTTCCTAGATACAGGGTGTTTCTAAATCCATGCGACAAAATTCAGGAGGTGATTGCTCCTATGAAATTAAAATGGGTCTTTCCCATAACAAAATTTCTTCAGTCCATCCCTTTCCGAGATATCACCCTTAAAAGGTGGTGACTAAAATTGAGTTTTTATTTTTTTTTTCTAACATTTCAGTAAAGCTAGAAACTTAAATTTTTTTTATTTTCGTGTACTGGCAAAGGACTAACCACGGGTATTTTTTCAATATTCCTGTTACATTATAGGGGGGTGAAATTAGCAACCCTTACTTTATTTCATAAAACTTCATCTCGAAAAAAAGTTTTGTTATGAAATTGATTGAAAAATCTTATGTGCATTTTGAGCAAAAAGTTCGTTGCAGTTTTCGACATGTTGCAACTATCTATCTCAAGCGGCAAATCATCACTTTTCGCTCTTAATACACAAATAGCTATTTTCAATATTAAATCCCTTTTCCCGTTACAGAAAAAATAGTGTATATACACTGGTAAAAATATTTAGATTTTTAAAATCTAATACTTTTTCCATTAAATAATAAATAACTATCCTCCCAGAAATAATTTTACAAGAAAGCAAAAAATACGATTTTGACTTTTTATTCTCAATCTTACAATTTAGGTACAATTTGGGAAAGAGAGATCGATACAAGCTACCGCGACAACACTTTTAACACAGGATCTCCCGTTCCCAAATTTTACATTATGGCTATTTTTTAAACAAAAGTGTGTTTCACTCTAATTATCTCCATTTGCATATCACAATTTAAAAGACTAACTTTCGGATTTAATAAATTATTGGATAAATTGTAACTTTTGATGTGGCGCAAGCTGCTATCATTAATCGTCATCTTGGCGTGGATAACCTTCATTTTTCTCTCTCTGTTTAGTTCATGTTCACTTCAAATTATGTTTCTTTTTCGATAAAAGTCAGTATAAGAAAATTCACAAGTTCTTGATTAATAAAAATCCTGTATTAACGTAAATAATTGAATTTTCACTACTCCTTTAATGGCATTTGATTAATGACTTGTAAATGATAAATCTCGGAATAATATGACAGCAATCAGATCTTCTAAAGGTAATTTTTTAAAATTCAAAGTAATCATCATCGCCTGTACCATCATAGTCATAGTCTGCTCCTGGGGGGACAAAAACTCCATTCATTGCTTCGGATATTTGTTCTCCAAATCCTATTCTTGTTGCTATACCATAAATTAATCGCATTACAGCCAACCTGGAAAAATAAGTAACTATAGTAGGCATAGAAAAACTATAGTAGGTACACGGCATGGTATAAAGAATAAAGGTTCGCGGGTATTATTAAATTCAATGGACAATATTTTATGGAAAACTACAATTTATAATGTTGAACTCCATTTTAACGCGCATTTATACGTAAAATTAACCCAAAATTTAGGAAAGTGCTGAGTATGTTAACGAAATTTTGCAATACGTCGGGTTACTGCTTACTGCCAAAACAAGAAAAGTACATTTTTAATTTTTGAGTTAAGAGCATGTCTAACATTAAAACTGTTGAAACTATGTACTGACAGAACCAGATAATTGTATTAAACGCGGTTACGTTGATACGCATGGGCACATAAGTGCATTACAAGAATTGTATTGGCAGCTAAAACAAGACAAGTGCATTTACGTTAGGTTTAAAAATGATTTCAATTTTACTTTGTGTTTAAGAAAATACATGTTTTGGGTAAAGGACGTCCTCTAAATGCAAATGAAATTAAAATCACAAAAGCGTACAAAAGATGTATTCCTATTTCAGTTAAGAAAAAATAAGACCTACTGAAATTGTGTAAAAGTGATGTTCTCTGTAGAATACCATCAATATTACAAATCCTTGCCTATCTCTAACGAGGTAAACGATTTAGTTCCAGAGCCAGCAACAACGATTCTTTAAAAGAGCAAGATAAATGAAAAAAAAAAACAAAACAGATACTTATACATCCAAAAGAATAAGTGCACAGAAAAGTTTTTTCTGCTGAATACTTTGGTAGTTTTTAAGTTTTATGATAAATGTTTCTACTGTTTAATATCCAATTGTATTAAAATTCAGTTACTAAGTAAAAACGGAGTTTTTCTTTTATACCTGATTTTTCCTCAAATGTTAAAGCTTTAAAAATTAATAACTCAAAACTATAAAAATATAACTTGTCTTGTTTTGGCAGTAACCCGACGCAATAGTGCAATATGCGATTGCCTATTTGGTCAAAGAGGTTGTTTTTGTAAACACTTATGTGCGATCCAAGAGCGTTTTTTCGTTGGTGCTCAACACTTTGCCTTTGTACTGATTCAATTGGATTTGGCATCTGTGAATTTCCTTGGATATGGATGTATCAACAATAACTAACCCAGACAACACACCAAGTCCCAGAGATATCCACAGAATATATTTTGTGGATATCCAATATATCCACAGGATATCAGAAATATTCCGTGGAACTAATATGGATATCCAAATGTCCGTCTATATCCAGAATATAGAAGATATCCTATGGATATTCAGCAAAATATCTAATGAGTATCTCCAGACAATACAAGAAATCCCAGATATATCCATAGAATATATTTTGTGGATATCCAACCAAATGTCCGTCTATATCCCAGGATATAGAAATTCAGATAAATATTATTTTATAATTATTTTTAGTAGAGGTTCATAAGTAACCAATGGTTATTGAATAACGTCGAAAGAAAATAGAGGTAAAAAATATTCCCAACAATCTGCCTTTGATTTTGCCTACTAAGGAGAAAATCATCCTTATTAGGAATCTTCAGCAATAAATGGAACTTCTCGACTTCAGTCTCTAATGAAGTCTGTTTGTAAAACAATGTCGATCAAACTCAATTACGGCGGGTTAAGCATGAGTAGATACGAAAGTGGTATCGCCATCTATACTTAGGAAGCAAAATCAAAAATTACATCTAGTAGATATCCACGATGGTTTGCGTCCGCGCTTAGACTTTGATATATTTATATTTATAGTGGATGTCCATGGGATATTGAATACACCTTAAAAAAATTAATTTTAAATATCTCAACGGTACTATTAGCCACAATGGCGAGTACAATGGCGTAATTTTTTAATAATTTGCTATATAATTACAATTATTTATGGACATTTGCATGTCTATAAATTACATTTCATGGATATAAAATAGATATCCACCATGGACTGGACATTCAGTGGATATTGGGATATTCAGTAGATATCCAAAGGATTTGGTGTGCTGTCTGGGAACACTATTGGTGATACTTTTGCTTAATATCGAACATAAAAATGTACAAATGAATATCGAAGAATAGTCAAAACCCAAGAAATACTATTCACTACGTTTGATCCACTACATATACGGAAATCGACTACCTATTTTAATATCTAATTTTAGAAATTGCATTAAAACTCCAAATACCGACTTGACCAAAGCAAAGCATAAAATAAATCTTACGCTTGGTCAATTAACAACTGCTACACAAGTCCAATCATACTTTTGCCAAATACAAATCAAGAAAAAAAGATTATTACAACCGTGGACAATAAATTGTAGTATAGCCGCCCAGACAGCACACCAAATCCTTTGGATATCTACTGAACATCCCAATATCCACTGAATGTCCAGTCCATGGTAGATATCTATTTTATATCCATGAAATGTAATTTATAGACATGCAAATGTCCATAAATAATAGTAATTATATAGCAAATTATTAAAAAATTACTCCATTGTGGCTAATAGTACCGTTCAGATATTTAAAATTAATTTTTTTAAGGTGTATTCAATATCCCATGGACATCCACTATAAATATATCAAAGTCTAAAAGCGGACGCAAACCATCGTGGGTATCTACTAGATGTAATTTTTGATTTTGCTTCCTAAATATAGATGGCGATACCACTTTCGTATCTACTCATGCTCAACCCGCCGTAAATGAGTTCGATCGAATTTTTTTTAGAATCAGACTCTATTAGAGACTGGAGTCGAGTATTTCCTATTTATTGCTGAAGAGTCCTAATAAGGATGACTTTCTTATCAGTGCCCTTATAGTGGGCAAAATTAAAGGCAGATTGTTGGAAATATTTTTTATCTCTATTTTCTTTCGACGTTATTCAATAATCATTGGTTACTTATGAACCTCTACTAAAGATACCTATAAAATATTTTGCTGAATATCTGAATTCTATATCCATATTGGATATCCACAAAATATATTCTGTGGATATCTCTGGGATTTCTTGTATTGTCTGGAAAATACTCATTAGATATTTTGCTGAATATCCATAGAATATCTTCTATATTCTGGATATAGACGGGACATTTGGATATCCATATTAGATCCACAGAATATTTCTAATATCCTGTGGATATATTGGATATCCACAAAAGATATTCTGTGGATATCCTTGGTATTTGGTGTGTTGTCTGGGCGATATCCATGTCCAGACGTAAAATTCGACCTAAATTGACAGCTGGGGCGAAGAGGATTCAGTCCGGTAGATCCTCGAAAAATACACCTAATGCAAAATCTCACTAACTTTGTTTTTTTGTTGTTTGAATGAAATAATAAATTGAAGAAACAGAGGATACTTGCATTTAAATATTTTTAAACCGACAACAGCAATAAAAAATAAGCTAGTATACTAGGTGTAATGATAGAAATTAACTCACATTTGAGGATCCAATTTATAGTTGTAGTCTTATATAGTGAAATCCGTCTTTTCGTGAAAAGCCTAGGCATTTCATGAAACGCTGAACGCTGGCATATAGTGTAGATAAATATTACGCTCTCTGCCGCGGCTTTTCACGAAATGACTAACACTTATCGTCACATTGTGAAATAATAATAGCTACACGATCTGCCTTATTTGAAAAGTCGACGTTTCGTGAAAAAACCGCGCATTCTTTTTAAGCTGTATTAGCTATTTTCTTTTATTCAGATGAAAAAAAATATAGTATTCATTATTTTTCAAGTGCAAGTCGTAAAATTTTGTTTTTTTTACGATAAATGGATATCTACAAATTCACAATATTGAAATTTTGCAAAACTTTGCTTAGAATCAAACTGTAATCTGATTTGTGACGGTTTTATTACCATTTACATGTATACAAAGTACTACATAATTCACTTCATAATATAAGAATAAGTCTAGTAAGATTTTTAAATAAGTTCATCAATAATAAACGTTTGGTACCTGGAATGTCCTTTAAACCACATAATAAAACATGTACATATTTCTAGATGTTTTTGTAGCAACCAATATTTCCAACAAATTAAGTCATACACATGATAAATATTATATTTATGACGAGACTTAAATTAACACTAAATGAAACATAAAAACAGTTAAAAAAATCACAAATACAAAATCCACCCAAAACAAACACATGTAAATAAACAAACATCCTACTTATACGTGGCGCGCGAAAATTAATTTGAATCGCTACGATAAACTCATATTAGCTGTGGTCATGGAATCAGCCAGAGATAAAATGATTATATTAGCTTCATTCAGCAAAACTGTTTTATTCCAAGACCATGTGTTGAGTTATTTTTAAAATCTTGAAAGGCAAAAAAAATAGCACCGTTGTAAAAGTAGTTGTTAAACCGGTCATCTCAAAAAATTGTGTGTTACGGGGTCAAGTGGATTTTAAATGGATTTTAAATTATCAAGACCATTCCACGAATTATGTCTATTCGACCTTTAACACCCAACGAACTGTTAAAGTAGCGCAGAAACTTTTTAAAAATATTTTTGCAATTTGGTTGTCGGTCTATTCTCCAAAGTGACAATGGTCGTGAGTTTTTCAACTCAACGATAAAGTCATCCACACAGCCAAGTAAGTATGGAAAGAGTCAACCAAAACAAAGAGACATGTTGTAAGCTTGGATTAATGTCTATAAATAAACAGAGTGGTTAATAACAACTGAGGAAGAGATGGGAAACTTAGTTAATTAAATTAATTATACCCGTGAAAAATACTTTCCTTTTAGATAATGAACAACAAATAATAAAGGCTACCCAGACAACACACCAAATACCTGAGATATCCACAGAATATCTTTTGTGGATATCCAATATATCCACAGGATATCAGAAATATCACGTGGAACTAATATGGATATCCAAATGTCCGTCTATATCCAGAATATAGAAGACATCCTATGGATTATCCAGCAAAATATCTAATGGGTATCTTCCAGACAATACAAGAAATCCCAGAGATATCCACAGAATATATTTTGTGAACATCCAATATATCCAGTGGATCTAATATGGATATCCAAATGTCCGTCTATATCCCAGGATATAGAAGATATTCGGATATTCAGCAAAATATTTTATGGGTATCTTTAGTAGAGGTTTATAAGTAACCAATGATTATTGAATAACGTCGAAAGAAAATAGCAGAGGAAAAATATTTTCAACACTCTGCCTTTGATTTTGCCCACTAAGGAGAAAATCATCCTCATTAGTTCAGCAATAAATGGAAATTCTCGACTCCAGTCTCTAATGGAGTCTGATTGAGATACCAATTTCGATCGAACTCAATTACGGCGGGTTGAGCATGAGCACGAGCGAAAGTGGTATCGCCATCTATACTTAGTAAGCAAAATCAAAAATTACATCTAGTGGATATCCACGATGGTTTGCGTTCGCGCCTAGACTTTGATATATTTAGTGGATGTCCATGGGATATTGAACACACCTTAAAAAAATTAATTTTAAATATCTGAACGGTACTATTAGCCACAATGGCGAGCACAATAGCGTAATTTTTTTAATAATTTGCTATATAATTACTATTATTTATATCTATAAATTACATCTCATGGATATAAAATAGATATCCACCATGGACTGGACATTCCGTGGATATTGGGATGTCTAGTAGATATCCAAATGATTTGGTGTGCTGTCTGGGTACTGAACATTTGGGTAAACAATCCACCATCCATCCCCTTGACCCTCAGGTTGCCCAAACCATCGAAATAATGCAACTAAAGTTAAAATTAAGGAAAGCTGTTTCTCTTCAATCCTTATTTAAAGGTCAGTGATACTTTAAATGTCTACGTCAAATTTCTAAGGTGCAATGTAGAAGCACTAAATTCCACTATTACAAGGTAAATATTAAATGCAATTCTATGTGTCATAAGAGTGGTCCTTACATTAATAAGTAGGCATTATGCCTAACAATAATGTATTAAAAAACATACTGGCACCGACCGCCGGCGGTGCTTGCATTTTTTGAAAAGAAAACCGTCTTCCGGCGGCATGGTCTTCTTCATACAGGAAAGCCACCGCAAATCTAAACTGATTTGTTGATTAGGGCGGCATGCTATCAGTGAATTAAAAAATGCCGCCTGACGACGCGACCATTCTCCGTAGGCGAGTTCGGTCAGTCAGGGGCTGGAGCGGGACAAATTTTAGGGTGCTTTTAAATGACATTTAAGCGTGTTAAACTGTCACTAATCGGACTAAACCGAACGCTAAAAGAGTCGTTTGGAGTTAAAAGTGTTTAAGGAGTTAAAGGAACACGTGGCAAACCGAACGCAATGCGTATAGTAAAAGAAAATCAAAGTATGTGATGGTTTCACTGCGCAGCTTTCTGAGTGTCTTTTATGGTGCGTTTGATTTGATCATCGGAGATCTCCGAGCGCTGCAAACGCGTTTGAATTGATACTCCGAGAGATCCCTAAAGTGTTTGTTTTGCTTTGGAGCGAGAACATAGAGCGAGCTCGATGTTCTCAGAGCAGATGGATCGAGAAGAGGGAGAAATTTGTCTTTGTTTCTACCTATCTCTTTTTAACTAACTTACAAACAAATTTGAATCTCAAAATTAAAGACCAAACAAGAAGTCAACAAATGACTTAGCCGCTTTTGTCTTATAGCTAAAATAATTCGTCATTAAAAACACAAAATGTGTGTTTGGAAAATACATTTTCTCTGTCCAGATCTAATCACCAGTAATCACAGGCATGGAGTATGAGAGCGAAGCGGGCCTTTGTGGTATATGCTGCATTTCAGGGCCATTACCCCTTATTATTAAAAGTTTTTCCATTTTCTTTACTTTTTGCTCACTATTTTGACCTGTGATTTTGGGATTTTGACAATCACAAAAAGCGAGGTTATGTTTTTTACTCTGTTTTATTTGATTTGATTCATTGCTCTATTGTGACGTCATCACTTCTCGGTCTCCTCGACGCTCGCTCGAGTTTCAAATCAAACGCCCCTTTAAAAGGAGATAGAAAACTCCGCCATTTTGAATTCTTATTACGTGTTGCCTACATCTTGGCGCAATATTTTTTTCTTGTTTTAATCTGACAGGTTAGAACGACTGAACCGACAATTCCGGAAGCAGAAGCGGATGATTAAAACGCACCTGATATTTTGCTTGCTGCTGTCAGTGTCAGTCACATACTTTGATTACTATACGGGGCAGAGAGAGGTCCGACACGCCCAACATAGGGCGCGGCCATTTTGAACCCTATGACACAGTTTATAGCTAAAGAATCAGATCGCTCACTCTGCGTCGGCACTTTTTATCTCAATGTTCCAGTTTATACACTGCGCAACTCAGATAATACAATATATGACAACCGCCTACAATAAAACAGCAGTCTTCTGCGTATCCTGAATTTGTATCCCTGGAGTGGATGTTATTTTGGAACTTTCAACTGGTCCGAGTGAGCTAACTGATTCTTTAGCAATAAACTGTGACTTCAAAAATAATATTCACTGACACTGACAGCAGCAAGCAAAATATTAGGTGCGTTTTAATCATCCGCTTCTGCTTCCGGAATTGTCGGTTTAGTCGTTTTAACCTGTCAGATTAAAACAAGAAAACCGACAATTCCGAAGCAGAAGCGGATGATTAAAACGCACCTATTAAAAATATTGCGCCAAGATGTAGGCAACACGTAATAAGGGTTCAAAATGGCGGAGTTTTCTATCTCCTTTTAAAAGGAACTCAGAAAGCTGCGCAGTGCGACCATTCTCCGTATAGTAAAAGAAAATCAAAGTATGTGGTGTCAGTGAATATTATTTTTGGAGTCACAGTTTATTGTTAAAGAATCAGTTCACTCGGACAAGTTGAAAGTTCCAAAATAACATCCACTCCAGGGATACAAATTCAGGATACGCAGAAGACTGCTGTTTTATTATAGGCGGTTGTCATATATTGTATTATCTGAGTTGCGCAGTGTATAAACTGGAACATTGAGATCAAAAGTGCCAACGCAGAATAAGCGATCTGATTCTTTAGCTATAAACTGTGTCATAGGAATCAAAATGGCCGCGCCCTATGTTGGGCGTGTCGGACCTCTCTCTTGCCCGTATAGTAATCAAAGTATGTGATTGACAAGAATTCTACCCCACTCCAGTTCATTGGTGGGGACTGACAGTTTAGATATGGCAACCCTGTTGTCATGTTGTCATTAACAGAGTCAATGATACACAGGGCCGCCGAGTCCAGACCGGACAACAGGACAATTCTCTAGATCGGGCCTCGTGACAATTCTATAAAAAATATTATCTCCTCTTTTCTTAAATTTCTCTAAAAAAAAGATCTTCAAACAAAAACTTTTCCTCCTCTACTTGAATTGAATTTTCTAAAAAAAAAAAGATCCCCAACCAAAAACTCCCCCCTCTTGTCTTGTGCCGAACTTCTGAAAGAAAACAAAAATCCTCGCCACGGTTGCCGGGCCCCCCTTATCCCTTATACCGCTGCCGGACCCCCATTTGAGTCCGGGCCCCGGGAATAAGTCCCAGCTGCCCCCCCTCTAGTCGGTCCTGATGGTACATATATAGTTATATAGATTGTTCAAAGCTGGTCGTTTGCGAGCGGCCATATTGCCTGGCAAATATTTATTAATTTGAATTGGTTTAGCAAAAATGTGTTTTAAAACCAATTTTCATCCTTTATATATTAAAAAAAAAATAATTGCTTACATTTTTACTTCGATGTATAAGCTTATGTTTATTTTGAAAAATATGGATGATCAATCTACGCATCTATCTATTTCATTAGCCTTGTCAAATCACCAGGCCTGCAGGGTTGCCATAATTTTGCCATATCATAACCTGTCAAAACCCACTGGTAGCCATTCAGTTTGGAATGCCTAATAATGTAAAATAATTTAATAATTTATTTGTTTTTGTGTTAGTAGTGACTATATTTTCCTATATATAACAGGGAATAACTAAATTAATGTTTAAAATGCCGGGCTGCGCGGTGGAGATATTTCCGAATGCCACAAAATATGGGTAAATTCTTATCGAAGAAAGGACCAAACTTAATTGAAGTTGCCCTATCCACTTTGAGGAAAGTAGTTGTGGGATTCCTCTTAAACATAGACGCAAGAAAAGGAAACTGAATTCCACCAGGTGCACGGGACTCATTAAGCAAAGAAAATAAATCGGTATTTAAAAATTTTAGCAGATAAAACAGTAGTTTCCTGTCCCAATGCAACGGTCCTTTTGAAGTAATGCCATGCATAGCAGGATAAGAATAAGATAAATGGAAAATTCGTTTTTGAGTATTTTCAAAGTAAACTTGACAAAAAATGTTTAAATTTACCAAATAAAAAGTGATGTTTTTGTGTACTTACTTCTTGTAAATAAATAATTTGTTTCTGCACACTTATTTTTATTTCACATAATAAGAAAAGAGATTGCAAGAGAACTACTATGGCCAGAAAGTACAAATTTGAGTCAAACTTGTATTTTTAGTCTATATCTTTTACTGATCTGATGGCCAGGTTATGGATTTTGTCACAAAATACCTATAATTTATGAGAAAAATTAATAATTTTATTAGTATTATTTACCTTAAACCTTCATATTTGTAAACGAATATATTACAAAATAACCAATAAAGCTTAAGTAACTGCATAAAATCCACATACTTTGATTACTATACGAGGCAAGAGAGAGGTCCGACACGCCCAACATAGGGCGCGGCCATTTTGAACCCTGTGACACAGTTTACAGCTAAAGAATCAGATCGCTCACTCTGCGTCGGCACTTTGGATCTCAATGTTTCAGTTTATATACTGTGCAACTCGGATAATACAATATATGACAACCGCCTATAATAAAACAGCAGTCTTCTGCGTATCCTGAATTTGTATCCCTGGAGTGGATGTTATTTTAGAACTTTCAACTGGTCCGAGTGAGCTAACTGATTCTTTAGCAATAAACTGTGACTTCAAAAATAATATTCACTGACACTGACAGCAGCAAGCAAAATATCAGGTGCGTTTTAATCATCCGCTTCTGCTTCCGGAATTGTCGGTTTAGTCGTTTTAACCTGTCAGATTAAAACAAGAAAACTGACAATTCCGAAGCAGAAGCGGATGATTAAAACACACCTATATGGAGGGTAGAGGAGAGAAGAACAATCTCTGTATACAAAAAGTGTCCCTCAAAATTTATACAATTAAGATGGCGCTTCTGTGCCCAGGGGACGCCGACAGTCGATAATTCAGATCACACAATGACACCAATGATGTATATAGTAATAAATATTGCTCAACCATAAAAAACTAAAAACTACACCGTGAAAAGTGACTGATCGTAGAAGAGTAAGTGTTCTGTGATCGTAGATAAATTTTGACAATACACAACAATAGTCAAATTTTATTGAAAAATAATAATATAAACAAATAATTCTTATGAATGAGCAATCTATATGACTATATAGCATTGGATTTTGTCCCCTGGCTACACGAGCGCCATCTTAATTGTATACATTTTGGTGGCCACTTTTTAATATAAAGATCCATATAAGATTGTCCTCCTTTTTTCTACCCTCCATAAACACACCTATTAAAAATATTGCGCCAAGATGTAGGCAACACGTAATAAGGGTTCAAAATGGCGGAGTTTTCTATCTCCTTTTAAAAGGCACTCAGAAAGCTGCGCAGTGCGACCATTTATGAAGTGTGTAAAATATTTTTTCTAATTTTGAAATCTAAAGTGACACTTTTTGTAATCGCGGGTTAAAATGGTATACTTTACGCAACCAGTTGCATAATGCTAAACATCATGAAACTGGTTACGAAACAGCTATATATGCAATCAGTTATGACCATCTTCCAAGTTTTGCTTTCCTCGTTTTAACAATATGTATTTGCATCAATCAAGAACACAATTTTATAAAAAATAATATAGTCAAAATTAGAAAGAAATATTGTATGTAACGCGTTAGGAAATGTCCTTTTATGTACATATACAACAATGTATTTCTTAACTAGTTGCAAAAATAGGTAGGTATTGTTATTTGTGACTGAAATTGGGACAATCGTAAGAAATTTTATTAAAATTTAATTTAGAATCACTGAAATAGGTAAGTTTATTTAATTACCTTATAAAATTAACAGGATTTGTTTCTTTTTCTTTCTTAACCATCTGTTTACTATTTTTCTTCTTTTTCTTAGCTTCAAGTTGACCAAAAATTACCATCACTATCACTAAAATGAAAATGAACTTCCAAAATTGCTTCATATTTGAAATACTAATTTAAAAGATACTACTATTTAATGTAATATTGTTTTCTACTGGAGATCTTGCAAGAAAGTGGGATTTTAGATATAAATATTTAAAATGAATATTTATTCTTAATAATTGTTATTAATAATATACAAGATGTTAAGTTCGAAAGGAGTAAATGACTGAACTTTTTCGTGCGACTAAAATAAAACGAGTAGGTATCGGCAGAATTTTAATTGAAAAGTACAGTTATACCTAGAGGTCTTTAAAATATATCAACTTTACATTTAAAGTAGGTTATCATATGGTTTTTTTGTGTCATGCTTCTGCATCTTAAATCCTTTTTAGTTCGTGAACACACATGAGTACTGAATAAATTATTGAGACTATTTTGAATTTTATTGATTAGTTCCATTCTGTAAATGTAATTGGATTAATACTTCAATATATGAGGTAAAGAGGCTGAATCTGACTGCCCCCACCCCGCAAACGCAACCTGTTCTTTCGGGGCATCAGGGGTTCACTCGTAAGGGGGTGTGAATTATAAATGGAAAGTATTATAATTGATTTCTAATTAAAGAAAAAGTTGGATTAAAATTTGTTTTGCTAGAATTTTTTGTAGATTTTATGTGCTATTAGTTTCGAGTCGTGGAACAGGTAGAACGTATGTCTAGTGGGTTACCAATCTAGAATTAATTATACCACTGGACTAGGAATTGAACTTGTGAACTCTCGTATGCAAAACACACACGTGCTACGGATAAGCAACGGCAATAAATCAAAACGACGATTATTATAATCTTCACACAGTAGTCTCATACAGCACATATTATTTCAGAAATGTTTCAGAAATATTTTAAACGTCTTAAATATATAACATTTCTAGCACAAATATTTTTAAATATTTCCCTGAAAAAGTTTCATAAATATTACCTCAATTTCTGGATAATTGTATTTTAATAATCACTCTTCCCCTAATATAAGCATGGCAAAGAAGGAAGATAGTATGTTGAAGAAAGCATTTAACAATTTCTGAAACCAGTTATTTTGTGCACATATACCTACTTACCTAATTAATACAACAATTAAAACAAATTAAAATTTTAAAATAAATATCTTAACGGGTTTTGCAACACGTTTACTTAATTAGCTATTCTTAGACAAAAATCCATATTGTACCACCTGTTTTGGTGTGGCAGCTTTAAACAGTTGATTTCTGAAGTGATAAAAAAAGAGAATATAAAATTTTATATAAATATTTATTAATTTTTTTTAAATTATCTTATTCATTTTGTATCAAGACATTTTTCAAATCTTAAACCTTTACTAACACATTGGATGAATCATTTTATATAGTAAG
Organism: Psylliodes chrysocephalus; assembly: GCA_927349885.1. NCBI lineage: Eukaryota > Metazoa > Arthropoda > Insecta > Coleoptera > Chrysomelidae > Psylliodes > Psylliodes chrysocephalus. Next base: position 86,428,992 of record OV651816.1, on the reverse strand, counting down.
TAGGTAATAACCCAGCTAGCACATAATGGGTAGGTACTACTAGCGGCCTTTGATTTTGCTTACTTGGAACAGATGGCGACACCATTTCACTACTTGAATTCTTATTCTTTTCGTAACTAACATTATTTTATACTAGTGAAATGTGTAACATTGTTTAATTCCATTAGAGACTGGAATTTCTTGCTGAAGAGTCCTAATAAGGACAAAAATGGTCCAAGAATATAAGCAAAAGTGAAATTGTAAATGTCACAAAAAAAAAAGAAAATTTCCGCTTGTACATAGTACATGATGAATGAATTAAAAAACTGTCAGCGACTAGGTACAGGAAAAATGCAGCGACATTTTAATTTTGTATATGCACCCACCATATTTTATGTAGCAGTTATTTGTATTTGGTACATTTTTTTTATGTATTGTCACATTTTTTTTATGTATTGTCACAGAATAACGGTATTGTATTATATTATTTTTATTCAATTGTTTAATATAATGCATCAGGTAAATGAGTAACCAGTTGCAAATCCTAATGAGGTAAAAATTTCCGGCATATCCAGATGCGAATATTGTTACCACGATCCTCAGTTTCGAGTTGCGAAGATAGATACCCTTTATTTCATTATCCTGGTTATAAAAACTATTCTTTAGAAGTCGAATTTGTGTAACCAAAATAAATCATTAATAAAAAACTGTTCAAAAAAATATTTCTTTTATGTATGCATTTGCATTTATGTTCCTTCATAGTTCTTTCCATAACTATCCCATAATAATATCCATAGATATTTCATGTAATTTCTAAAATATTATCCATAATAATTATCAAATTTCTGTAAGTAGCATATATTTTCCTCACACTTCGTCAGTATTTTTAAATTCGCGCCTATACAAACTCTACGCGTGATGTCGTGCGCGCGGCCGTCCTATTTTTGATACTGTTGATATCCTACCTTTTATTTTTTATACCATGTTGGTCTTTTCACCTTCAGATAAAGTGCCAGGTAATTTTTATCTCCCAAGTAACTTAAAAAGTAATCTTTTCACTTCTGGATAAACCTAACTTCTGAATGATAACTTAACTTAGTTATGAAACTCCTGATAAAATACTTCACTGATGGATAAACAGGTAGCTACATATCAACATAAGATTAAAAACTACTGGATACTTACCATACATATTATTTATTTGAAAAAACAGAAAATTAATTATCTGACAGATAGTAACTCTCAGATAATATATCCGTCAGTTAGTTATCTGGAACTTTATCTGAAGTTGAAAAGACCGAACCGAAGAATAACGTTCTCCTTAGTGAGCAAAATCAAAGGTAGAATGTTGAAATTTCAGTTCCATATCTGCTGTTTTTCCTTTGGATATAAATAATTCAATACCTGCTGCGGCAAAGAAGCCAAACCTGAACGGGCCACTATGAAGCTCCTCCAATATATTTCTCATCTGTGACCTCGACAGTATCACTTGGCGGACTACATGTACTCCATCGGGGCTCTCCCACTTCCTGTGCAATAGGCCATCGTGAATATACAGGGAATCCCACTGGGTCCAGTAGCCTTTTATAGTTCTACTGTATTTGGCTATCTCTTGTCAAGTAGGTGTGACTTTATTTTTAAGCCTTTTTTTGGACAACCTTTAAGTCTGTCCCTGTCTCAGACTTTCAAGGGTGATTTCTTCTTCGTCGCCCTCTGGCTTGATAGTGGTTGCCCGAAGAGTAACTTTATCAACCGGTTCTTCTCGTTCTTCGAGCCTTTTACCATACCAGCAATGTTCCATTGTTCCTCTAAACGGAGTTGCCCGAAGAGAATGTCTGCGTTCCTATGGAGACCTCTTCGATGCTCTACTTTCTGGTTATTGTTAGAAAGCCGACTCATTGTGGGTGATTGGCTTCTTCGGGACGCATAGCTGCTGTAATTAAGTCTTGTTGGTCTTAGTGATGGACTTGGAAAGATTGATCTATATGATTTTCCGGTCTCATTCGCTAATTCTCGATTTATAGAATGAGCCATGCTTCTACAGGTTCTTTGAAGATGCCCGATTCTTCCGCAATTGAAGCATCTCATGCATCCATTTTGGCTGTTTCGTTGCATATTTCGTAGGATATTTAAGATTTGGGGAATAGCATTAGTATTGGCCTCCTCACTTTCCTGAGATTTAATTTTCATCACTTTTGCGCGAGAAGATCTGAATAGGAGTTTTACCGCTTCATATTCCTGGGCTGCAATCAGTTTCTCCCTACCAATGAATGCCTCTATTCCGATTTGTTCTTAGACATCTTTGGATGCCTGTGGATAGGCCAGATGAATCAATCTTTTTATGTCGGCCCCGAATTCCTGTAGACTCTCATTATGTTTCTGACTACGAATTTTTAGCTGGCTTTGAAATAACCGTTTCAAATGCAGCTGGCCATATCTTGTCTCCAAAGCTTGGACGAGAGATGAATAACTGGGTTCCTCTTGAGGAAGTAACTGTAAAACGGTTGCTGCCTGACCTCGCAGTGACACTATCAATGAAGCCGCCATCTCTTTCTCGGTCCAGCCATTGGCTCTAGCTGAAGCTTCAAATTGGAGTCGATATGTTTCCCATGTTGTCTGACCGACAAACGTGGGTGACTTAAGGGTCTTGCTAGTATAGTTTTGTGAAACTGGGATTCGAATGTGGCTTGGTTCGGTTATGGATGAAGGTGAGGTAGTATTTTCAGTTTCTCTGTTGTTTATCGAAGCTTGGCTACGAATTCTTCTTTTTAACTCAACCAGTTCAGTTTTAATTTGCCTTTCGAACTCTACTTTAGCCTTTTCCCGTTGTTTTAAAATCTCTCGTTGTTGTACTAAATTAGTTTTTAAATGCTCTTGCTGCTATTCTAAATTAGCTTTTAGATGCTCTTGTTGTTGCTCTAACAGATCTACTCTAATTTTAAGCTGACTAACCTCTTGCTTGAAGGTTTTCTGGATTTGTAGCAACCCGTTCATAATTTTAATCGCTTCTCTTCTACGCCTCTCTTCTCTTTTTCTTCATCCATCCTGCGTCTTTCCTTCTCCTCTTCTTGCCTTTCCTTTTCTTCCTCTTTTTCCTTCCTACGCCTTTCCTTTTCCTCTTTTCGCTTTTCCTTTTCCTCCTCTTCTTCCTTCCTACGCCTTTCCTTTTCCTCTTCCATCTTCAAAAACCATGCTGGTGGGTCTGAAGTATCCATGCCTGCTTCGCACTCGTGGATCTAGTATTTACCATGAACTTTTACTTTGTATCCCACCGCTGTCACCAATGTTACGCAGGATTTTGGTATCTCAATTTATTTCAACTCAACTTTTACAATAACAACACAACTGACAACATTAAGATATACTATATCTTCTTTTACTTGTACTTTTACTTATGACGACCGCAGCATACTGTAGGGCGATGAGTAGCATTCCACTTCTTTTTCTATTCGTACGTTTTTTATATCAGTCGCAGGCTACTGCAGGGTGCTGCGTAACATTATAGACCATTTTCAAAATTCTGGTGTATAATTTTTTTTTCTCAGCATATAGGTATTTCTTTTCTAAATTGTACATTTTAAGAAAATCCTAGCTAAATTTAAAACATATAGGATATGCAAGAATAATTAGTTATGGCCTAAAAATTATTGAATACATTTTTATTTATTGGACCATTTAAGTAATGAGTCGTTATAGAGATTCGTTAGTTATGGAAATACATAAAATATTTATTGGACTATTAACTAAAGGCGTGTTAATGTCCTATTAAAAAAACAGTTGAACAAATATTGTGGACACCTGCCATCTTTTAAAAATTTAAATTGAAAAATTATAATCGAAGTTTTTTTTATTAATATACATTAAGCAAGCGTTACAAAAAAATGTATCCTAATTTTGAGAACTAAATCCATTGCTTTTCTAAACAAATTATTGTTACCCTTATGTTTTATGCAACTGAATTATTTTAACAAAAAAATTAATGAACATTCTTAAAGTCGGTAGGTACCATGGGCAGAATAATATTCCAATTTCCAAACACTCTACCGTAAACGCACCAGATTTGGAGGTTAACTTATGACCAATATATTATTAGATTATATAGATTATATAGATTTCTTATTTATATGTAAATCGGGCATCGAGACATATTTGAGACGACATAAACACTATTAGGCATTCCAAACAAATGAATTACCAGTGGGTAGGTTTGGTATATCTAAGGGTGGCGACATATGGTGTATTCTATCTACTTTACGTAAAATCATGAATAATAGATTAGATTTAAATATTTTATGTCAAACACAATAAAAATAATATTTAAGAAACCCACCTATACATTTCTTCATAAATTGGCAGGCTTGGCGAGTACTACTTCGAATAAAAATAGCGTCCAAGTTGGAAGACTATGTATACTTTACTTGTACTGCCCAGCTGTGCGTAGTGTTTTCTTGTTATTAAGATTTTTACAGATTTAAATGTACATTTTATAGTTATAATTACCATTGGGCTGGTAGAAGCCCACCAGATGGCCACTTCAAAAAAATGGGGCAACTAGAGAGACCTCTCGGCGATGTTATTAACCTGCAGGGCTTTGATGATCTGAGAAGATGGATGTCTGTAGTCTGTACACACCCCTCAGCGTCAACCAGCAGGCTTTTGACGGGTTGATAACCTGTAGGACTTTGATGAGCTATGAAAATGCACAGGGCCGCCGAGAGCCAGACCGGGTCCCAGGACAATTCTCCAGATCGGGCCCCGCGACAATTTTATAGCAAAAAAGCCCCTCAAGCAAAAATAATTTCTTCTCCTCTGCTTGAATTTCTCTACAAAAAAAGGTCCTCAAGCAAAAATTTATCCTCCCCTGCTTGAATTTCTCTAAAAAAAAGGTCTTCAACTAAGAACTTCCCCCCTCTTCTGTCGAACTTCTGAAAGTAACAAACACAAACACCACCGCTGGCCGGGCTTCCCTTATACCGCTGCCGGGCCCCCATTTGAGCCCCGTGCCCCGGGAATTAGTCTCGGCTGCCCCCCCCCCCCCTCTAGTCGGCCCTGAAGATGCAGCTGTCTCTAGATATGTCTCAGCGGTAATCAGCAGGTTTGAGAGGTAGGTTTTATATACTCCTAGAGGATAAACAATGGCCATAAGTGTTGTGGAAGTATCCACCTTCCCCAACTACAGATAGTTTATATTGTTAATTGAAACTAACGTAGGATTTTGGTATGAGATTAGAATCTGCATTTTGACAAAAAATATCATGTGGTCCTATTTATAAGATGACAGCAATTTATAAAATTAATTTTATTTAGTAATCAAGAAAACTTTGTTCTGCATAATTAATAATAAATTTTTATTATAATGATTAGTGTTTTTTATGTTTCATCGCTCAGATATTCACAATATGTCTCAGTTTGTGATTTTATGTGTTTGTGTAGGCTTTGTTACTGTTTTCCTGTGATAAAATTCTTTAGATCTCTTAATATTATTTGACGATATGGATACTCAACATTACAACACAAAAACAATATAAGTTTAAAACACCTTACTTAATATCGTGTCTTGAAGTAAAATAGGTCTTCTTTTTTTGTTTCTAAATATTCAAATGCTGAAATTTTATTTTAAAACACGTTTGGGCCAGAACGATTTAATTCAGTGAACACTTGGAAAGACGCTTTTCGTAGTCCTATTTAAATATGGGTGAGCAATCTTTTTAACGATATATATATATATATATATATATATATATATATATATATATATATATATATATATATATATATATATATCATTGGTCATATTGAAAAAAACGCACCGTGTTGCCAGATTTACGACGTTCAATAGCTATCGAGGATCGGAATGCCTTTTTACTTTCCTATCTGTATACAGATATAAGGAAAGTATAGGAATCATGATTTTTTTCGACCTCGAGTTTTCGTGCGTGTGTGTGTGTGTGTGTGTGTGTGTGTGTGTGTGTGTGTGTGTGTGTGTGTGTGTGTGTGTGTGTGTGTGTGTGTGTGTGTGTGTGTGTGTGTGTGTGTGTGTGTGTGTGTGTGTGTGTGTGTGTGTGTGTGTGTGTGTGTGTGTGTGTGTGTGTGTGTGTGTGTGTGTGTGTGTGTGTGTGTGTGTGTGTGTGTGTGTGTGTGTGTGTGTGTGTGTGTGTGTGTGTGTGTGTGTGTGTGTGTGTGTGTGTGTGTGTGTGTGTGTGTGTGTGTGTGTGTGTGTGTGTGTGTGTGTGTGTGTGTGTGTGTGTGTGTGTGTGTGTGTGTGTGTGTGTGTGTGTGTGTGTGTGTGTGTGTGTGTGTGTGTGTGTGTGTGTGTGTGTGTGTGTGTGTGTGTGTGTGTGTGTGTGTGTGTGTGTGTGTGTGTGTGTGTGTGTGTGTGTGTGTGTGTGTGTGTGTGTGTGTGTGTGTGTGTGTGTGTGTGTGTGTGTGTGTGTGTGTGTGTGTGTGTGTGTGTGTGTGTGTGTGTGTGTGTGTGTGTGTGTGTGTGTGTGTGTGTGTGTGTGTGTGTGTGTGTGTGTGTGTGTGTGTGTGTGTGTGTGTGTGTGTGTGTGTGTGTGTGTGTGTGTGTGTGTGTGTGTGTGTGTGTGTGTGTGTGTGTGTGTGTGTGTGTGTGTGTGTGTGTGTGTGTGTGTGTGTGTGTGTGTGTGTGTGTGTGTGTGTGTGTGTGTGTGTGTATGTCACATAACTCATGAACCGATACACAGAAAAACACCAAATTTTAAACTTAAGCTTTATTCCAGCGTCTAATGAACTGATTAGATTTTGGGCAGAGTCGGAATATCTGGGGGAGTACTTTATAGGTGGTCATTTTTATATTTTATGGAATATATCTCTTATTTATGTTTGGAGAAGAAAATCTTTCAAATAAAAGTTACTTCTAATATAATTATCTATAATTTCTGTTCTATACATAATTTCTCTAAAATAAACCGTATTCGAGATATTTGAGAAAATGTGTAAATTTTGAATTTTGAAGAAAACTCAAAAACGGATAAAGAAAAAAACATTAAATTTTAAACTTAAGTTTTATTTCGGCCTGACTTGAAATTATTAGATTTTGGACAAAGTCGGAACATCTGGGGGGGGGGGGGGGTACTTTATGGGAGGCGGTTTTTATATTTTATGGAATATATCTGTTACTTATGTTTGGAGAAGAAAATTGTTCAAATAAAAGTTACTTCTATTATTATCTATAATTTTGGTTTTATGTCTAAATTTCCTGAAATGGTCCGTATTCGAGAAATTTCACAAAATGTGCAAAATTCTTATTTTCATGAAAATTGTTGAATTAATTAATATAATTTTTGTTTATACATGATTTTTCTAAAATGGACCGTAATGGAAAAGTGCTAAATTTAAATTTTTCAGTATTTTCGTATCCAATGAATATCTATAGAAAAATGTTTCAAGGTAGATGTATGTGGACAATGTATATATTTAGTTTATCCTCTAAACATTTATAGAGATGCTGCAATAGGTTGTACAAAATAACCGGAAAAAGCCTATAATAACTAGATAAGAAAGTCATGTGTTGGACACATCAGATTTTTAATGGATCATTAGCGTTAATGAGTCTATAAATATTTAACGATCGTTCTTGTAACCGGCTGTAAGTGTGCTCTGCTGAAATTTATAAAATTTCTTTACTATCAAATCAAATCCAGGTTTCCAGTGATGTGTTTTTACATTCACGGATGCAATAAGTTTTTTTGATTATATTACGAAAATAATTCGGACATTATTTAATTAATAATTACTAAACAATAAATACCGTATAAAAGATTAATAAATCCCCCCCCCCCCCCATAAAAATCACATTTTTATCACTAGTTGGTGTTAAAGTCATGACGCACGTCCCTATGATATCCGTTTTAATTTTCGGACTCCTACGAGTTGCTAGTCGCGACTACGTCTAGCCTTATCGTAGTCGGCCTAAAAATTAACTTTTCGTCCATATAACAAACTATTATTTATAGTGTTAAATAAATCCGAAAAACTAAAAGTTTCGTCCTTGCTTCATGAACTACTAATAATTATCTAATCCAACTTTGTATAGTTAAATCAAAATATCTTGTAGATACCTTTAATTCTTTTATAATAATTAATTTTTTATTATCAACTATTACTATTGCTTAAACATAAAATATATAGAAGTGTTTTTATTTTATTATTAGAAAAAACTCTAGGGTCGAGAAACAGTGATGTCCTTTTATATGGTACCACTTTTGTTATTTAAATGACTGATATCTTTGTACTCACACTAACAAACTTACCTTACACTTATAATCAATCTATTATTACATCAAAAGCGTAAAAAGTGAGTGTAAGTAAGTAAACCATTAAACATTTTTTTTGCTCAGAAATTATATTGAATCTGCAAAGAGGCGTAGTTAGTAATAATACGATGAAGGAGGTCCAGACAAGATTAAGAATTTATAAATATAACTATTTAATATAAAATATCGTTGAATCAATTTGAATATCTGGTTAAAAGTGTCTTGCGATATCTACGACAAAGTTTTAGGTATTTCACAATCGCTGGCTTTGTGCAGGGAATTACATTATACAAAGATGTAAAACCATAGAAGAAAAATCCCCTTGCGGCGTTTGATGATCTTCAACTTTGATCTTTTTTGACGTAGGTAATTCTATTCGCTAGGTCATTGGTCTTGAAGGAATAAATTAGGAAATAAAACCAAAAATTGGAATACATATATTATACAGATGATGATTACAAATGCGGACATTAGAACACATGTAGGCAAAAATGTAGAGAAAATTAAACAAACTAAATAGAAGTAGGCTTATTAGTTAATGAAATACAAGCCAACTAAGTAATAATATTTAAAAATAAAAAATTAGAAGTAGATAATTATTAATATGTTGTAATTATTATAACGACTGCTTAGGTATTAAAGAGGTCGTTTCGCCGGGCGGAGGTAATTTGCCCACAAAATATTTAAAGCTGCTAATCCTATAGGTAATTTGCCCACAGCAAGTAAAAGGTCATCTTAATCCTGTTGGTATTTTGCCCAAATTTATTTCTAACTAAATAAATCATAATAGATATATCTTTCATTTATTATTTTTTATATATTATCGAAAAGTAAAAACACATTATTAATTAAACTAAAAATTATATTAAACACTAATTTTTATTATTATAAAAAAGTAAGTATACATAAGTTATATTATATTTTTTATATATTTAAATTTTATTTACATATTTTTCAACTGGGAGGGATAAATGTGATACAAATGTTATATACTCTAATCTGCTGATTTGCTGCAGATCAAATCGCTGTATAAATTTTTCTAAACACTGAATTTTTTGTTTTACACTTTTGTCTTTGATTTTCTTAGGTATACTTAAGCTTTGTATTGTGACATACGTGTCGATTTGAAAGTCTTTAAGCTTTTCTATAAAAATATATACAGAAGGATGTGTACAGTAGAATGAAGAATTAAACCTTGAATGAAACGACTCACAGGCATTTGTAGTTCTTGTAATTGAAGCTGTTTTTTCTGCCCATATACTTGGAGGAAATGTAGAATTTTCTTCAATATATGTTTCTAATAGGTAATCGGCATACCTATCGAGAACGGCATTTTCTGGTTTACTTGCCATTAAGTCAAACACAAAATAGTCTCCAACTTCATCGGCGTTTAAATATGTCAACCCAAATGATGTTTTAAGCCATTTTCCGGTATCACTGTTAGTTGTATATTCAGTCATTAATCCCAGAGACTGAATTTTACGATACCACGCTTGATGTAGATGAAATCGGCAGCCATTGATTACAGTATTAGGCCACATATAAATTAACGCCTTATGAATTGCTATTTCAAAATCAACGAACACTTTAGATGGATTTAAAGCAATACTGTAAGTTTCCAAAATTTTATAACGCAATAACGAAAACAAATGTTTGTATATATCGGTAGATTTGTTTGGTAATAAACAATATACCAGGGGCACATAGTGTCCATTACACAGCCCATGAATGGTAAATAATTGTAGGAAAAACTTTGTACAATACGAAAATGTTCCATCCATATACAAGACGCTCATTTTACACAAAGTACGAATATTTGTCTCACATGTAAATACAATAATATTATTTTCTCTGCTATTTATTAAAAGAAAATGTTCACCTTTACTGGTTTTAAATGTATTAGAATATAAGTCAACTGCATCATGCACTTCTTGTATATTTGTAGGTAATGGCCCTGGTAGTATTTTGCGACGACTGTTGTATATAGTTTTTCTTATGTAGGACACATCAATTGTAGTTAGTGACTCTGGTAAATTAGTAGCAAGTACTTTACGGATAATTTTAGAAGGTTTTTCCGAAATATCATCAACTGCTTTTCGCTTACACGAATTAGAAATAATTTTCCTGTTTAATTTCGGTTCATTTGCTTCATGTCTATGAATTAGGTTGCCTCTGGATACTAAAAGTTCAGGACCAATTGTAAATACAGTGGCATTACAAGCATTTGTTTTTCTTTGGGAGCATCTCCAAGAAACTTCTCCACTTTTCATTTCTCTATCTTTGGCAAACGTAAAATTCTCCAAAAGGAGTACATCTTTCCCGCGTGTGCTTTTAATCAATGTAGCTGACATTATAGAAATAATTATTGTTTATAAACACTCGAATTACAATCATCAACGTATAAAAACTGACTGAAATATAAACAGTAAACACCCAAAGTAAGTACCTATTAGAATTATTAATAATCAGGTAGGTACCTATTTGTGGGCGGATGTAATTTGCGGGTTTAGGTACCTGAATGCTACTGTGGGCAAAATACCAGTAAGATTAACGCACCCCTTTACTTACACAGGTAGAAAACAGAGATTTGTGGGCAAAAAGGACCCGCCGCTTTCGCCACCCCTTTCGCCACCAATATTAAATAAAAAATATTAGATTATGACTAAAATTTATTTTTTTTCTAATAGTTGAAGTCCTTATTTATCTAATGTTGAACTTTTAACTATACCTTACCGTGCAAATTTTTGAGATTTTTTTTTTTAAATGTGAGTATTTGTACCGTGTCTTACGAGAAAATAAGACCTCAACAACAATTCTCGAATTATATTATTATTTATTGATTAGATGAGTAGAAAAAAACTAAAAATAGGGTTTTTGAAATATTTAGGTTTTGTTTTTTACAATAAAATATATAGGTTACCTTGGAATTTATTGAGAAATTAATATTAAAAAAAAATTTGAAGTAACCTAGTTGAAAATTTTTTGTGATTTTTTAATATTAATTTCTCAATAAATTTCACGGTAACCTATATATTTTATTGTAAAAACAAAACCTAAATATTTCAAAAACCTCATTTTTAGTTTTTTTCTACTCCATCTAATCAATAAATAATAGTAAAATTAATTATAATTCGAAAATTGTTGTTGAAGTCTTACTTTCTCGTAAGACACTGTAAAAACACACACATTAAAAAAAAAAAAATCTCAAAAATTTGCACGGTAAGGTATAGTTAAAAAATCACTATTAGATAAATGACATCTACTATTAGAAAAAAATTAATTTTAGTCATAATCTAATATTTTTTATTTAACATTGGTGGCGAAAGGACCTCCATAATTATTAAATTATAATAAGTTATTTCAAACATATTTATACCTAGAATCAGCACTAGGAAGTTTGCCATCAGGCTTAATAAGGTATACGAGATAGAAGGTCGCTTGAATTGGAATTTTTTTTTAGAGAATTTCACGTAGATTCCGAATCCATTTCCAAAATTATTAAAAGCTATGTAGTTTTAGAGTTGTCAAACAATTAAAAATAGCTGATTTTGACATTAATTTGATATAATCCAAGGTGTTACATTCATAAAACACTTTTTAGAGAAAAACATTTTGAAACAATTTTCTTTTCCAAATTTTCTTCTGTTTTCTCGTCACTTATAACAACTTTATTATTTCTTATATCGATTTGGATTTTTAGATAATATTAATACTGTTCACACAGTAGTGTATGAAGAGAAAACAAAATTTTTAATATTAATCCAAATTTAAAAATGTTTAAACCAAAATCCTTCTCAACAAATTTTAATCAACTTTTGGAAATATCCGAAAATGTCAGGAAAAATCAAGCGTTGTACGGGAACGAAGCTTATTGATTTTGAAACAAAATCTGATTAAAAATGGGATTTCAGCTTAAGAGGAATATTTACTTGGCTTTAGAGCAGAGCATGCAAGGGTTTCGTAGTACCCCACTTTTAAAGTTTATTTTTGACTTATTCTGAAAGAAAACAATATGTGCTTCAAAATCTAACAGAGGCGCCACTTTCCAGACGAAAAATCTTGGAGTGTAAGGGTTTCGTAGTACCCCCCACTTTTAAAGTTTATTTTTGGCTATTTTTAAAAGAAAAAAATATATACGTATAGGTAAAGGTTAAATCTGTGCTCCTTTGGAGACACTTTTTCAAAAAAAAAAAAAAATACATACTTGTTTACCCAATTGAATTTTGAAAAAGTGGTTCCAGAGGAGCATAGATTTAACCTTTACCTACAAGTACATATTTTTTTCTTTTAAAAATAGTCAAAAATAAACTTTAAAAGTGGGGTACTACAAAAGCCTTACATCGCAAGATTTTTCGTCTGGAAAGTGGCGCCTCTATTAGATTTTTAAGAAATTAATATTTGTGAATGAAAACAATTATACTGATGTTTTACGATTGTTAAATAAATTTTACTTATTTGTACACCTTGTTTTACGTAAATCATTTCTGTAATACTAGGATCAACATATATAATATTCAAGGGTTTCATAGTACACCAAGTTTACGGATTATTTTTTATTTTTATTACAAGAAAAATTATGTAAGTACAGATAAAGGCTCAACCCGTACCCATCGTTTTTTTTTTAGAAAATTTGAATCGGTTTCTTTTGACAAAAATCCAAAAAGCTAGTAGGAAACAATATATTTAATTTTTACCTACAGGAGCATTTATTTTTCTTTAAAAAAAAAAAAATACGTTAAAAGCTGTTTTGTCTAGCTAGAGGGTGACACCAACAAAATATGAGAATGGGACGTTTCAGCGTGCCCAATTCGGCGTGGCCATTTCGACATGACCGTTTGGACGTCGGCCATTTTGGCGCCGGCCATTTCGGCGTTGGAAGTTTTGGCAAACTTACCAATATATTTTTTATAAATTTTAAATGATTGTTATATTTATTGTAATTAGGTTTATTATAATTAAATAATAAAACTGTTTTCGTGTCGAAAGGAAGACTAAAATAAAACGTCTATATACTATTACTAAAGTATATATATTTAGTGTTGCTACAACTATCATTGTTTTCCCATTCCTACTTTTCCAGAATGGTCCTAATATATCGATGCCTACTCTTTCGAATGGCAATCTTACGGGTATTGGTTGCAGAAAACCTACTGGTTTTCTAGTTTCCTGACCTTTTCGTGCTTGGCAGTCCACGTAACCTATCCCAATCCTATGCAATACCTCACTTATTTCAATACTTTAATCATTTCAATACTTTATTTATTTCATAATAAAACTTACAGCGGTTTTAACATACATATTAAAAAATAGTATTCCCGACGCCGAAAGGGCCGACGCCGTAACGGCCGACGACGAAATGGCCTGACGTCCAAATGGCCACGCCGAAATTTCCACGCCGAAACGGCGACGTCCAGATGTCCTAAACCCACAAAATATATATCATTTTCTACTATTTACAAATGATAAACAATTTGCAAGTGATTTGAATTTATTTTGTTTTATGTCTGTGCACTTTGTTATTTTTTACATACAGTAATTTCGCTCAATTATTTTAAATTAATTTTATAATTTATTTATTAAAAAAATATATTCGAAATTGAAAGGTATACAGTGAGATGTGAATTATAAATTAACTTTTATATTTCACGGGAGTTTTTTTTTAATGAATACATCTTCGAGTTAAGAATCATTAATTCCAGCATGTTAACAACTCTTTAATCTGTTAAAGTATTGTATATTTTTTCGAACTAAGTAAATCATTTTTCTTGCTTTCGTGCGTGGCTTTGATCTGTCGCACCCTTTGATACGCGTTGCAAAAGATTTTCTAAAAAGTTTGCCAAAGTCTATAGATGAGAAAAAAATTAATTTGACACGAGATCAAACTGAATGTGTATTGTGGCCAAAGAGGTTAGAAAGGGTAGAGGTAACATAGAAAGCATTTCTCGCTGCGCGAATTTTGCCAAAACCGAAAAACTGGGTGGAAGGAGTAGGGAGATGTTCTGGGCCGGACTTAAATATTTGTATTGTAGTACCTAATTTTGGTGGGTAATTAAAAGATGAAAAATTATAAGACGTTTGTTTGACTTTATTTGTTAGCACGATTCATGTATGACGAGGGCAATAACACTTTATCAATATATAATTAGCTAAGGGCCGATTCCACCGTTGTGTTAATCGAAGTTTAAATTATTAAACGAAGATTAAAATGACATTGTTAATGTAAAAATGTCATTTTAAACTCCATTTAGTAATTTAAACTTCGGTTTTGTTAATATAAAAATGTCATTTTAATCTTCGTTTAGTATTTTAAACTTCGTTTAACAAAACGGTGAAATCGACCCTAAGTAAAAGTTTATAAGTACTTTTTGCTCGAATTACACACAAGATTTTTTCTACGATCACACCAAAATAAAATAAATAACCAAATTTTATTAGAAATGGGTTACCTTTTCGTTCGTTATAATATTTTAAGTTTATTTGACATAGGCCTACTGTTCTAAGAGAAAAAAATGTTTTGGTACTTATATCCTGGTAATTATTTATGATTTAATTATTTACGGAAAATACCGTTCAATGAATTAAAATATTAGAAAGTCAATTAATAGTTATTTATGTAACCAGTTACGAAATGCCTTATTTTGTGTAACGAGTAAATATTTGCAAAACGAGCGGAGCGAGTTCCCGCAACATGAACGACTTACACAAAACGGCATTTCGTAACGTGTTTATATACAAGATTTTTTCTAATTTTGACTTGATTATTTATAAAATTGTGTTGAAAAATGATTCACCATCATTCTTGTGTAGGTACTTCCAATCAAATATTTTAGAAAATTGTTGTATTTGATTGCCCTACGACGTTTTTTTTTTCAATAGTAATAATAAAAATAAGGGACATGTGCAGTGTTGCCGATCTAATTTTTGACATTACCCGCGAGAAATTTGAAAAAAAAATATTTTTACCCATTATCCTTAAAGAAGTACGTCAAAATTTTACCCCCAACATTTCTGGGCAGTTTTCAATAACGGTGTTATTTTAAAAATTAAACGCAATTTACAGCTTTTCTTTTTTTGTTTTCTTTTTTGTTTTTAAACGTAATGTCATATTTTCAAATGTGAAATGTCACTATTCATTGCCTCTTTTTCGATATTTGGTTTTTTTGATTTTTCGTTTTTTGGATTTTTCTATTTTTTATTTTTAGATTTTTCGATTACTCGATTTTTCGATTTCTCAATTTCTCGATTTCACGATTTTTCGATTTTTCAACTTAGAAACCAAAAAAGAGGCAGTTTTATTTATTTTCATTTCGTAACTGGTGACATAATCAACTTTTCGTAATCAGTTGCATAGTGTTCTACTTTATGCAAATGTCCATATAAATATTCTTTAAATTTATTTAAGCCAAAAATTATTGCAAGGACCTTTCTTTCAATTTGGGAATATTTTTGTTCGGACTTTCATAAGGTACGCGAAGCAAAAGCTATACATTTTTCAATATTTTTTTTTTTTTTTTTAAACATGACATATCATGGCCCTTATTCCCACATTTGATGCATATACGAATAATTTAATCGGCAACTCAGGCTGAAAATGCACAAGAGCATCATTTATTTTTGATTTATTCCAAAGATTCCTTGCAAAAATTATCCCAAATCCATTTCACCCATAAAAAATTAATTAAAAAAAAGTCCTAAAGCAAAATCATATCCTCCTTCCTGTTAGTGACTTAAAAAAAATTACTTCCCAAAAAACGGTCCTCAAGCCAGGTCCCTCCATTTTGTGGCGATAGTACTGTTTTTTTTATTGTGATTATTTTCTTCGCGGAAACTTTGGCTTTACACTTTGAGTAACACTGTTATAGATAATTACTAAATAAATAGTTTTGAGAAAACTATTGAAACCAGTTGTGAAGTTTGAAACGAATAAATTGGCAACGAAATTGATATTTTTGTATTTGATTGTATGTTTCTCTTTTCACTTCCTAAAAAAAGATTCCCTATGAAACAAGAAATAGTAAACAGTTTATAATAATAACCTTTATTTGCTACTTATAACATGTACCAATGACCAAGTCCGATTCTGTTTATTTTCAAATCAACAAATATGGACGTCGACAGAATCTTTAAAAATTAAATATCTCACCGAAATAAATATAAGTTTCTTTTATCTCCGTCACATTTCGCAGGTTTATTATAAATAAAGCTTTTTACAACACATCTTGGCATTTTCAACGTTAATTTCCAAAATTTAAGTCACTAAAATACCAAATTAATTCTCGTTGACACATTAAATTTGGATGGACAACGGTCTGACATGTGATGTTCTCAACTGTGATTGGTGGGTGTGAATCATTTTGAAATGGGATTATGCGCAGTGTCTTATGTTCCATCTAAGGTTTGTATAATCTAAGATTGTGGCACATTGAAAGACGAAAACGTGTCACTACTTCAAAATTTGGAGACATTTGGAAAAAAAAAACGAAATGTCTTCTTTAAAAAATCTTTTATTTTTTGCTAAAGCCACCCAATATGGCATGGACAATAAATCCAGAGCAAAATAAGATTTGGAAATTTATTTGCAAGAAAAAGTTTTTAAATGTGTATTTTTTTATTGATTCCGAATTTGATTATGTTGCTGTAAGTCCGTATGGAGTTTAAGACAAAACTCTATGATAGAGTTAAATTGACCATATGGAGCTAGAGTGCTGACTGTAGAAGAAGGAATATGCAGTAGAGAAATAACTTTTTGACAAAAGGACAATACTATTAAGGATAACCACAATAAAAGTGGAGAAAATTCCTCATAATGACAGCTTTTGGGAAAAAATTTTTTTTAAATAAAATTCAAAATTTTTATATGCAATATGCCTTAGCAGAACTAGTTGACTGTATTTGTTACTTTGGCTTTTTGAATCGAGGACATTGTGGTACAGGAGCGAATGTATTGCTAAACTATGGACGCTTTTCGACTCTCAGATAATCAATTATTGTAAAATACGTATTATTGTGTGCTATTGTGGAATATTTTTCGGTTCCTTTGTCTCAACTTCGTGCAATAGAATTTAGAATTTATATCACTCTTATCTACAATCAATTGTTAAAATTATGAATGAATTCTGATTTTGTAGTATTACCCTTAGGTTGTAATTGAGATTGACCACAATGTAGAAAAGATGACTTTTTCATGATCATACCAATATTTTCCAAACGATGAGCAGCATCTCTATTCACTCTGTCAAGCACAGTAATATCACAGCTTATACAATACAGCTCCACAACTCCGTGTCGGCGTCTTTGATCTGGCGGTCGAGAACCAAGCAAGACGGAATGGTGCTATCTCTGTTAGATTCGAGGGAAAAGTCGGGCCCGGATTAAACAATTTTTTTATTATTGAAAAAATTGAAAACCTTGGCGTAATAAGGTTGGTTACATGCCATATTAAGTAAGTTTTGGAAAATTAAATTTTTAATTTGTTTTAAATCTGTCAAATATAATTAGAAACATTATTTCGGATTAGAGGTAAAATAATTTGTATGTGGCTAGTAAAATCCTGGTTAACAAATGTTTTGAGCTAAAACAGTCACTTCACGACAAATTGTGGCTTGGATCCTTTTTACACCAAGGGCTTCAATTGTTAAAGAATTGTGTCACGCTCGTGGATGCAAATCAAGTGGTACCCCGTGTCTCTGGCAAGTGTTACTCTTCGCGCAAAGGGTTTATACCTAGATAAACGAATGCTTCGACTGAGGTCTGGGAACTTTATGGTATTTTGGAATTATAAAGAATTTGTGTTTTTATTTTAACAAAATTGGTTATATTTAGATGTATTCTTATTAATTGAAATACAGATTTGTAATATAATACTTTGACAGTTTTTAATAATATAATATATTCAATTTTTATCTGACCATACCGAAGTAGGGAATTTTGAAACTTATAGTAATGTGAAATTTGAATTACAATATTACACGATATTACATAATTAGTACTTATTTTAGGTAAGTACTAAATTTGTACTTGGAGAAAGTAATATCGATTTTTACAAGAAAACTTGAAAAGTAAATTAATTTAGTTCCTATTTCTGATGTAAAACTTAAGTTTTGGTTTAAACCAAGAAAACAAATAAATTATAGTTTGTTCAACAAGGGTGGATATGATAGAAATATCACACAAAGACGAAGTTTGAGCACGACGTCGTAGGCGGAGTACTCAATCGTCTGATTGTGATATGAACAATCCACTCGATATGGTCAGTATATTTTTTCTACGACCCACTAACGAAAATCTACAAATTTAAAAAATTATTTTAGGTTATTTAGACAAAATAACTAATTTTAAAATAATTTACGAAGTTGACTAATTTATAAAATAAAATAAACATGAAAAATTAATTAGTCCTCGGCCTAGATTCGATCCCGGGCTTTTCGCGTGGAAGGCAGATGCTCTATCCTCATCTTCACCGAAACTTTCAGGACTTTAGTTTTAATACTCGTAATTAAATTAGTATCATGTAGTTTAATTAAAATTTATTTTTTTTAAATGTGGACACAATAAAAACAAAAATGCTATTATTTATCGAGTCTACACAAAAATTTTAATGTATATTTAATATCAATAACTAAAATATATATTGACAATTAGTTTAACAGAATTGTCACTTATTTAAAAAATTTTAAATAATAGGAGTTGGGTGACCAAAATATGAACTGTGATTTGTAGATTTAATTTTGTTAAAGTGTTCTCACTACCTAAAATGGATATGAAATATATTCGTAGTTGAACGCAATAACATACTTTTTCGTTTTGTAGTATGTGCGTAGATTGGCTAATATCCATGCACAGATTACAAAACGAAAAAGTATGCTATTGCCTTCAATTGAACGAATATATTTCATATCCATTCTAGGCAGTGAGAACACTGCAAAAAAAAAATAAATTCGCCAATCACCGTTCATATTTTGATCAACCGACTGCTATTATTTTTAAAATTTTAAATAAATGACAATTCTATCAAACTAATTGTCAGTATATTTTTTAGTTATTGAGATTAAACATACAATAAAATAAGTTATTCTTTTGGAAAACGTTAGCATGGATGACTAAAGGGTATTGGGTTAATTAATTCTAAAAGTGTGGTACAAATGTTATTTTTTGTAGCCAATTCTTCAAAATTATTTTGAAATATCTTTTCAATATTGAATATTAGTTCTACAAATTCATCATTTGACAGTTACAGATTTCCAAATGTATCTGGATTGGCGTTATCATATGCCTTTAAAAAGCAATGAAAAGAAAAATCATCTAATTCGACGTGATCTTCGTTATATTTAAGACATGTATCGCAGAGGAGTGGATCCGCAAGGCTTTTATTAAAAGGTAACCACACACATACCTGAAAAAATTTTTCTGTATCAATTCGTCTTTACAATAATTTAGGGTGTTAATAATTTTATCATAAAATACAAGGTGTTCCATTTAAAAAACATACATTTTAATTTGCCAGGCAAAAACGTGACACTCTGTATATCCAAAGATATTTTTAAAATATGTAGGTATTTTTCAAATCCATATAACTTTTATTTAAAACTTTCTTGCGTGTCTACAACAAAATAATGAACAATAACGCACTAATGGGATACCCTGTATAAATTATATTTTTAACAATGAAAATTTCTTATAATGTGGTACTTATCGGTTTGGGTCCTTGGGAAAACTAAAGAATGTTTTCTTGCAGGTATAACCCTTATTAAAACAGCTTTTGACTGCACAAACAGAATGATGTCTTTTTTTTTCACTCATTCTACTCACAGCTAAAGAGTCACCAAAATAATAACAGTACCTTTAACTCAAACAAAATCAACGAAATTATAGGCTCCGAAATTATGCAATCAACGAAATTATAGGCTCCACGAAATTATACAATCAACGAAATTATACGCACGACTCAACATCTTACCTAAATACGCTTCTGAACGCCAAAACCGTCTTTTCCCTTCGAAGGCGGAGCTTAAGCGATGTGCGACGAAATCGAAGCAAACCGTTGCCGCCAAGAGAGTGTTTTAGCTGTATTGTATAAGCTGTGGTAATATATTCAGGCTGGAATGAAGCTTGCATACCAATAAAGTTATTATTCAGTTCTTGAATAAGTATTCTGGCATACTAAACCCATATCTTCGTCTGCGTTCAGCTACGTAATCATGTGATATATTTACTGTTGGTTAAACCCGAGGTGAAATCGGAAATTCAATTTTTAACCGTTAAACATTATTTTTTGAATACCTAAACAATTTTAAATTGTCTAAATTAAGCAGATTTTACTCTATTTTATAGTTTAGGAAACATAAATAAGAATTTTAAAATTTGGCAAATGTCAAATAATCAATTTTATTAAATGAATTAATGGAAATGATATTACTATAAAGTATAAAATGTTTAATAAACACTTTTAATTTATTACCTACTCCAAATTTATTATGTCCTTTTCATACAAAATAATTCAAAAAAATAATCTTTTCAAATACCACTCGTCCTTTTTAAATTGTATCTAATAAATTTTGAGTTTCCATACTCAAACGATTTTATTTCAGGCAAAACCACTCAAACAAATCAATTTAAGACTAAATCGGTTTATTTTCGTGGTTTTTCGTGGAAACTAAAAATGTAATCCATAAAATTTAGAGAACTCGTGGTATTACCCAGACTATTTCAATTTTTTATTGATATGCTTATCAAATTTAAGGTCTCTACGCATATAATTTAAAGAAGATTCTACAATTTCTTAAAATATTGTAGATGTCTTATTAAATATTAACTTTATTAACTTATTTGGTTGTTAATTTATCAATGTAACATGGAATCTTTCGTTTTTCGAGTAATTAAAGTGTACATTTTAATAAATAGCTCTAAATTGTACATAATGATTAAAAAAAATTTCGGATTCGAGTTTTTTTCGTTTCTTTGCATTTTCTGAGAACATTTACCATAGTAATGTATATATTTTTTTTTCACCATCCGAAAGTAGAGATTTCAATGAACAAAAATCCCACCGACTTTTTAAAAAAAACAGATATTTTGACATGAGAATTTTCGATTGATAATAAGGTGCTTTTTCGATATTATGTCAAAATAAGGTGAAAAAATAAATATTTTAAATCAAAAAATTACAGTGTGTTTGGGACATAAAAAGGTAAGTTTTCACTAAATCTCGTAAAAAAAAAGATAAAAATAAAAAAACAAAAAGTTGGTTATTTGAATTTTTCACATAAATTTTGAGGTTATGTGAAAAAAGTTGTAGATCTTTTTATCACCTAACACTTTGCTATTTAACTTTTTTCCATAGGACTTTTTTTCGGAATTCGAGATAAACCGTTTTTTTATCCTTAAAAACTCACACCCATCCATTTCCCGACCTCAGATCGCCCGTGAATTATTTTTCCTTTCATTTTTGTTATATTATCTTCCTTTTTCAATGGGTTTCATACTACTATTATTTTTTTACTTTTTACCATTTTAAAAGGCTTCAGCCTTGGTCTATCAATAATTAAGCGAGACTCACAATAATAATTGATTTTATCCATTTCAGATCTTATGACCAACTTTTTATCTGGTGTACCTGGAGATATCTGGGGTACCTAATTCAAAGCATATTTATTTGATACAAACTCAATTACAGAGATATCTTAATTTTATTTTTAACCGACTTCAAAAAAGGAGGAGGTTCTCAAATCATCGCAATATTTTTTTTATGTATGTTCAGCGATAATTCTTTAACACGGTGTCTGATTTCAATGATTCTTTTTATGTTAGAAAGGGGGTACTTCAGGGGCAGTCCCCTATAAATTTGGTCAAAATCTAATATTAGGTCCATGAGAAAATCCTCGAATTCTTCATTTTTTATGTATGTTTAGCAATAATGCTTTACCACCTTGTCCGAGTTATATGATTCTTTTTTTGTTAGTAAGGGGTACCTCAGGGATGGTCCCATATAAATTTGGTTAAGATGTGGTTATGGCATCTGCATGTTTTTGAAGTAGTTTTTTTTTAATTTTTAATTTCTAATACTTGTATACGGAATCTTCGAAGTCAGATGTTTACAATGCAACAGAAGGTTTATATAACATACTACCTACCTTAAGGGACACCATGCAGATCGGACAAGCAGTTAGAAAAGTTTTATGTCAAGTAAAAAACGGGTATCTATCACTTTTTCTGCTTACTTTTTTTGAAAATATAAAAAACGTACCTACATATTTTATTTTAATCCCTTCGTCACAGTACCTTAACACTATTTTTAACGAAAAATCAAACAATGTAAAACTGAATACTAGCTATAAACTGTTTCTTTTACGAAAAATTTAATGTGTTACATCGATTAGTTAACGATCACAAGAGTTGTAAATCATTTTCGTTTACCCCTTCTCCCTTTGACATAAGTAGCACTTTGGTTTATTGTATTCTTCGATCGAAAATGGTACCATTCATTGTTCAATCTGTGATAGTGTTGCGGTCGATCTGTGTGTGATTTAACTTTTACTTTCGTTCTTTCGTTCAGGTATTGGAGGATACGCATAGTTACGAAGAGGTCGATTAAGAAATTTTGGAAAAAGTGAGTGTTAATGACATAATTAATTATTTGGCATTTGGTTACTAATTGAGCGCATTTTAGTCAGAAAATGGATGATTATTTATTTTGTTTTGATTATTTTTTAATTAATCTTCGTCTGAGCTTTCACAATAAGCGTTGAGATAAAAGTATAATAATTTAATTTTGAAAAATAAATATATAATAGTTTCAAAATTGTCGATCCATATTTCTACGAATGATAGAACAGCCAAATAAAAATATAGTTTGCTTAATAAAACCATTGCCTAGAAACGGTTATTAATAAATCTACAAACAATAATTTTAAGAAGTAATAATTAGATGCTAAACATATACAGTATGTCCCCCTAAGTTGGAATCATATGGAAAACTTGTTTATTATTAATTTTAGGAAAAAAGGTGTTCTTCTTAAAAAGTTTTGCATTATCTAAAAACCTAGAATACAGTCATCAAATATCACATATCACATATACGAGGTTTGTCAAAAAATATGAGTTTTACTCAGTAGTAAAATATCTTTATTCTTTATAAGACTGATAAAATTTGATATCTGATGGTTGTATTTTAGGTTTTAGACCATGCTCGACTTTTTATAAACAATAGATTTTTTCCCAATATTAATAATAAAAAATATTTTCATATGCCGCCAATTTACGTAGACTGTTGGTGGCATACAAAAGTTTTTTATTACTAATTTTAGGAAAAAAAGTTGTTCTTTATAAAAAGTCGAGCATAGTCTAAAACCTAAAATACAAACAACAAATATCAAATTTTATCAGTCGTATAAAGAATAAAGGTACTTCTACTTTTGAGTAAAACTCGTATACCACTGAAAAAATTTGATATATTTGACTGTATTCTGGGTTTTTATGAAGAATAATTTTTTTTCCTAAAATTAATAATAAAAAAGTTTTCCATATGATTCCAACTTAGGGGGACATACTGTACATACATAAATTTTAGTTATGTTTAATTCTGAACTTAAATTACTAAAAAAAAAACGGTTGATATTTCAAATGT
>OV651816.1:86376044-86404615 GCA_927349885.1 Psylliodes chrysocephalus | reverse complement strand
TTCTTGTATTTTGTTAATAAAAATATATAAGTAGGCAGCATACCTAGTGTACCTACACATTTAATACTTTTCTGTACAGCTATATATTTATTTCTTTGATTTAATTTCCACTTTGATACTAAACATTTTTGTAATTTACTATGTTTTTTTTGTTAATATTTTTACAATTTACAACACAACAACTCCGGTTGCTTATTGTATTGTTTTTACCTATTTTTTTTGAAAAAAAGTAAAATGTGTATGTGTAGTTGATATGCCAAAATTACAAAATATCGCCCTAAAATGCACGAATTGTTCGCAGCTAGCGCTAGTATCGCTTTTGATTCCCCTATCATGGCTTTGCACTGAGCGAATAGGATTATTATATTAAAAGTTTGGTAATACTGTTAATCCACCTGTTCGGTTTATGACCTAAAAACCTGCGAGAACAGTTGAAGAAAACTAAGTATTCTGAGGTAAATCAACAATAAATTACCAACTGATAACTAATACAAAATATAAATTTTCTTTGACGCGATTCCTTTCTTTTGCCGGATGAAAACTTTTACCTATATAATTAAAAAAAAATTAAACTCATCAAGAGTTCGTACTAATTGCTTAACTCGTTTCCTGAATGATTTGATATAATTACAATGTGGGATACACAGAGATACTTCTTCGTTGCCAGTAAAATATCTATAATAAAATTGAGAAAAATTTTAATTTAACTAATTTATTCTCAAAAAAATATCGATTATAGAAATTTTGTTATAGACACTATACGTCAGTTCCAATTTTTAGAGGACGTGTGTGGATTAATCCAAGAGATATTTCCAAAGCTGGACAATAACGGAAATCAAGAAGCATCAAAGGATTAAAACATTTAGAACAGGTCACTTCAAGGATATCGTCAGTAAATATTAAATCAAGAATTTTACCTTGAGAATTAGGAACGAGATTAATTTGCTGGAGTTCAAGAAAAAATATGGATTCTACTAAAATTTGAGCACTACGGTTCATTAAGTGAATGGGAACAGGCGTAACTTCTTATAAACACCAGTGAATCTCAGGAATATTAAAATCTCAAAATATAATAAATTTAGTGGATTCGAACTTATTTTTTATGGCTTCATAGTTGTCACAGAAGGACTGGTAAATATCGAGACAAGAATGAGGAGGAATATAAATATTACCTACAATAAAGTCAGAACCATCTATTTTTAGTTGTACCCAAATATCTTTATAGTTTGGGACTATAGGGGTAGCAATTGCCATGGCCTGAATGTTACTGCGAATTGCTAACAGAACTCCACCTCCAGGTTCACAATTTAACTCGTGGTATAGACGATCACGAAGCTAAATGAAATAAGAATTAGTAAACAACTCAGAATTACCAATATAGTCATTAAGCTACGTTTCTATTAGAGCAATCACTTCATAATCACAGACACTATAGCTTAGAAAGAGCTGATCGAATTTTGTTCTTAGACCTTTTACATTCTGATAATAAATGTTTATAGAAGTTTCATTTTTACATTTAACTAATGAGTCCGTGGACAGTGAAAATTTGGGGTAACAGGCATATTATGATTATTAATAAAGGAACCTGAGGACTTAATTACATCCTGACACAGGGATTTAATTAATTACATTTTTTCGGCATAAAGGAGCAGACCGTGAGTGATGAAATATTTTATAGGAACAAATTTAACATCAGTCGGCTTTTCCTTTGTAAGAGCTAGACAGAAAGAGACATTTTGCGCATCTATTACATCATTAAGTCTATGTCTATACAATGGAGAGCCGAAAACTAATATATTTGTAGAAGAACAAAGGTGTAATAGTGAAACAATGTAAATTATTTTTTATAGATTTTCCAGAGAGCGCCATTTCTGGAACCCAAAACATAATGACATAGTCTTCTTTGCTCATTCTGTCTACTAAGTTTTTACCACGTTTTATAATGGACTCGACTGTTGGTTTGATAAGATATTGACAGTTTATATAGAAACGACAGTTAGTATACTTTTTTAATAGTGGTATAAATCATTTCACATTGGAGTCTCCTATTACGAGGATTTGATGTTTACAATAGTTTGAAACGTGCTTATTACACAAACCTGCGTTTAAATACTTTGTAAAATGTAAATTGAACTTTTCAACTGAAATTGGGTATTTCAGTGACGCTGATTTCAAATCTGCTTTTAGTTTCTTTCTATCACGTAAGGTTTCTAAACAAAATACTACAAAAATGCAAAAAGTAAAAAATATATTTATAGATACTTAGGATAAAAAAGAAAATAATAAGCCAAGAAAACAAACAATAAAACCGGGAAAGTAGTTAAAAAATAACATAATCCTTTGTTTTCTTAAAAAATCTTTCTCTCATTTCGGAAAAGCTTCTTTTTGTTGTTTTTCGTGTATATTCTGCGGTAGGACGGTCCCTTTTAAGCATCTAACAGTAGTTGGCCATCATTTTGATATCCCAGTGCCCTTGATATCGCCGTTCCATCTTTTTTATATCCTGGTGAAAGCGCTTCCCTTGCTCTGCACTGAAATCGCCAAGATTATCCGGAAAATAGTCAAGATGAGCATGTAGAAAATGAATTTTTAAGCTCATGTTACAGCCTAACTTTCTAAATTTGTCCAACATGTTTTCAACAATACTTTCAAATTCAGGGTCTTTGTAGTTTCCTAGAAACTTATTTATAACTTGTTTAAAAGCTGTCCATGCTTCTTTTTTGTTTTCCTGTATAACCATCTCAATTTCATTAGTTTTCATCAACCTTCTTATTTGTGGCCCAACAAAGATGCCTTCTTTTAATTTAGCGGAAATGATTCACACAAATACTTAAAGCAACCACCATTTTTGTCTAGAGCTTTGACAAATTGTTTCATCAGCCCCAATTTTATATGTAGAGGGGGTAATAAAATTTTCTCGGGATCAACTAGACTTTCCCAAATTACGTTTTTGGAGCCAGGCGTTAAATTTTTTCTTGGTGGCCAGTTTTTTTTGGTCCAGTGGTCATCTCTTGCTCTACTGTCCCACTCACATAGGAAACATATTTCGTATATCCGGATTGTTGACCTAAAGGCAACCCTAAAATTTTAAGGTCACCACATAGAATCCAGTTATGTTGTCTGTAGTTTATTCTTAAAAGCAGTGCTACAAGATTTTCGTAATTTTCTTTTAGCTGAGTAGAATGACCAACAGGAAAAGATGCATATAAATTGCCATTATGAAGTAGAACAGCTTTAAGACTTCTCTTTGAAGAGTCTATAAAAAGTCTCCACTCGGCAGGATTGTATTCAGGAGCACCTATGTGAATAACCAAGTCAGATACATTTTGACAATATACTAGTGAACCAGCTGCGGCAAAGTAATTGACAAATTCAGCCTCACGATTTCTATACCAATAAAATCCCTGACTAACACATTCAGTTCTACTTGAGAAAATAGCTGCTGTTCACGGGTTCCTGAGGTAGATGGTTCAAAAATGTCAATTTCTGAATCTGTTAAAGATTCTGATTCGATAGACTGTAATACTTTAGGTGAAACAGGTACAGGTATATCAGCGTCATGTGGAACTGGTCTTATTGCAGACGAAAGATTAGGATAGTTAATATACTTTAGAGATTTTGTGTTATGACCTTTACTATCACAAAGACGAAAATAGCAGTCGTCAAGGTGCTTTTTAGTTTCTATTCAGACCATTCGTATTCCAAACGGTAGGGCTTTTCTTGCACATGTGGCGCCCAAGGTTTATCTTGATCTCCAAGTCTGACTTTAAAATATGCAAAATATGCATTTTTTACGAAATTAGCAATGTTTCTTTTAAACTTCTTCACTATAAAGTGTCCACAAATATAACAAAAGTCATCAGGCCTATTTATACAACACCTACTAGACATTTTTTTTAATAGAAAGTGCACAACGAAACACCGATAGAATTCGATAGACAACGCCTGTCTCAATACCACGGGGATACTAAATATATCATCCTCTTTTCTGAATAAATCGAGTCTCGGAGAATCCCAACAATATTCTAGTAAGTACCGGTAAATCCCCCTACAAATGCGCAAATTAAAAGGAATGAATTCAAATTAATTTGTTTGTGATGTTCAGGGATAATACACTTGATACTAGTTTACAAAAAAAGTTTACGTGGTAGAAAAAAAAGGGGGTTATTTTAGCTATATAGAAGTTGTAAATAGGTAAAAAAAAAATGGCTAGATCACAAAATTTTCGCTGGCTTGTGTTATCAGAGTCATTAGGAGCTTCTGCAGAGCTTGGTGTATGATTTATCGCTAATTTTAGTTCATCATGAAGAGGACATATCTCTTTATTAAGTATTGCATTATCCGCTTCTAAACTTTTAATTGACGATATCATTTGCTCTCCAAATCGTTTTGAGTCTAAGAGATCATTCTCAAGTTTTTCGGCAGATATGCATTTAATTTGAAAAACATTCTCTAGCTGTCTCAGTTGACTCTATAATGTTTAGTTTAGTAATAAGAGCTTCTTTCTAGTTAAGTATATCAATATACGAGTGCTCCGCTTGCTCTACCTCTTCTAAGAACTCACTTGACCATTTTCTTTCTTTGGTTAAGTTAGTTTCTCGCGCTGAAATGTCCTCGCAGGTCTCTTAAAGTTACTTCAAGATTGCTTATCTGTTCTTCATAAAGCTGTCCAGCGTTGCCTATTGCATTATCTTTTTTTTTCTATCAATTTGTGCAAGTCTAGAATCTGAATACGAAGATCGATTAGCGATTCTGTTTTCCCTAAATCTATGCATTTCGTTGGGCAGTATATTTTATATCCATCTAATTTCTAATGAATAAATTTTTACTGACAACTGTCAAATGTTCTTTAAACTAACCAAACTTACTCTAAACAAACAACAAATTTTAGCTAAACCGAACACATTTACTGTTAAATACACAACAAACGCTAAATCCTAAATTCGCAAAATATTCTGAATTCAAAAACGAAAACTCAAATTTAACACATCTAACGGTTGCATAGAACTAATGTCAATGACCGAATAAAATTAAATACGTCTTATGCGGATGTAGAGTTTTTATCATTATTTTTTTGCCGACACTTTAATTATTTCACTAATTCTGGATGATTCGTTACACAATTAATATTCATAATATTATAATGGATAATGTTATTTTATACCTGAAGTTATAACACAAATCTTCGAAACCAGTCGCGTAATAATGGATAACTATGAGATTTAACGAACATTTCTTTTTCCTCATTTTTTTTTTTTTTTTTAATAAATTTATTCCGCGACTGGCTGAATGGCAAGTGCCCAAGCCAAAAAAAAAAAAAAAAAAAAAAAAAAAAAAAAAAAAAAAAAAAAAAAAAAAATTTAAATAACATTTTGATTCAATTGACTCATTATTGATGTTAAAATTACTTACTCATTATTTATCTAAAAATTCAATTCTTTTTTGGCTCTGTAATATGAATGACCAGTTCTGCGAACTAAATGATCGACATAGTTTAGTCTTTGTTTGTTTCGCAAAACAAATATTATAAAGTCCTTGTTCGTTTCCTATTTTATTAATTCCAACACCGAGAATAAATAATTTCATGGTGTTTCTGAATCATTTTTATGAACTATAATATATTCTTTGGAAATGTTAAACAATTATAAATTTCTTCATTGAAATTTTCCATTTGTTATATCTGATAAACAAATTAATTTTTTTTTATGTTGTTGATGGTCCATCAATTATTTTCTTCTTCCGGCTATAAGAAGTCAAAAATATTAATAATTAATGCTATTAAGAAATAAACATAAATAATAAGATAATAATGTAGAATACCATTTTTTTTCCACACTACTTGTATCTATTTTCTGCAAAAATTACAAAATATCATAGGCAATATCAATCAGTCTGTTGAAAGGATATAATTGCACATCTATTGTATTAAAATATGAATCCACCAAAAAAAGTTCACATTTAATATCCAGCTGCCTATTCGTTTTCAAAATTTTAAATTAGTGAAAATGCTGAGAAGTTAATTATTAGTATATTCTTTAATTATTGAAATATAATACTAATTGTGAAGAATCGATAAATAATGGCAACATACTAGCACTAGATATTCATTTACACTAAGATAGTTTGAATAAAAAATATATATATATATTTTTTTTTTCGGCAAATAAACGTTTAATTTCTCAACATAAACTTCTTTTAGCGCCATACATTTAGTCCAGCGTTTTTTAAATTTATTTATTCCTTCCAAATAATAGGTTTTCTCAAGATCCTCAAAATAAATGCTTCATTTTTAGTTGACCTTTTCATTCGACCCAAATCTGTTACCTTCCAGCCATTTCTTCAGGTTTGGAAATAGGAAATAGTCGCAGGAGGCTAAATCTGGGGAATATGATGGTTGGGGTAGGAGTTCGTAGCCCAATTTATGAATTTTTGCCATGTGGCTGGCTACACACGTGTGCACCGGTGTATTATCTTGATGGAACAGCACTTTTTTCTCCAAATGTGGTCGTTTCTGCTTTAAATCAGTATCGAATCAGTCCAAAAGATCTGAATAATATTCTTCGTTGATCATTTTCAAGGTCATAGACATTAATGACACTGCGTGTATCCCAAAAAACTGTGGTCATGGCCTTGTTGGCCGACAGACTCGCCTTGGCCTTCTTTGGTGCACGTTTAACATGTAAACACCCACTGTCTTGATTATTCCTTGGTCTCTGGTGTGGTATTATAAATCAATTTTTCGTCCACGGTAACGTTTATGGTCACACGGTTGCCCTTATGGTAGAGTATGAGCAATCGTGGCACCCATCGCACGGACAGCTTTCTCATGTCTAAATATTCATGTAAAATGTGATGTACCTACTCAGTTAAGATGCCTACAGCCTCAGCCACCTCACGCACTTTTTATATCTGATCGTCCAATATCATTCAATAGATTTTATCGACGATTTCTGGTGTTACGACCTCTTTTGGGTGACCTGAGCATTCAGCGTCACTTGTGCTGATCGACCACAACGGAACTTAGTAAACCACTTCTTAACTATTGAAGTATTTATCAAACCTTTCCTTGGTTTCGGTAATGGTTTTTTTAATGCAAAAAATAATGCTTAATCAGCACACGAAATTCAATTTTTCCATTTTCGTTAAAATACAAGTTGTCTGCTTTCAGTGATTGTCAAATACAAACTAAAGGGCGCAGCTTGCTCAAAATTGCACAATAGTCTACTAAAAAATGGCAGTTGAATGGGACAATGTTGGTTAAGGGGGGGGGGGGGCAGTGTTGCATTTAAAGTTACTGCGCGGGAAATTCAAATTATCCTCATATTTACAAAGAAACTGTAATTTTTATCAAAATTAGGGGTTCTATTTTTTTTAAGGGTGGTATAGTGGTACCCGATGTTTTTTTCAAATAACTTGACAACCAGGTGACAGATCGCCATGTTTGTTAATGTTTTAGAAACGTCAGTCCAGTACAATTTATTTTCAAAAAAACTCCTCTGTTACGCTGACTCAACGCGCGTTCAGAGTGAGGTATCGTGGTCAGAATGCGCCTACCCCGAAGTATATTCGTTCTTTGGTTGCAAAATTTAAAGCCACAGAATCTTTGGTAACCTCTGTCCGTCGGAATAAGCCGGAGTATGGAAGCAATAGCAGCCGTAAGTGCCGACGTCGCGGAGCGTCAACAAGTTTCGGTCCGACACCGTGCTCAGCAGTTTGGCATGTCCTCCATGTCCATGTGGCGGTTTTTAAGGGTGGATTTGCGCGCCTTTCCTTACAAAATGCAGACCCCTCAACAATTATTGCCAATTGATAGGCCGCGTCGCATCCAATACGGTCGCAATATGCCGGTTAACCTGATTTTTGGAGCTGTTTGATCATGACCGATGAAGCACATTTCACACTGTGTGGCGTTGTTAATACACAAAATACCCGCTTTTGGGGCATTGAAAATCCTCAAATGATCTTTGAAGAGCCGTTGCATTCTCCCAAAGTCACTGTTTGGTGCGGTGTTTGTGCTAAAAGAGTCATCGGGCCGTACTTTTTCGAAGACGATAACGGTGCCACGATAACAGTCAATGGCGAGCGATATCGGGCCATGTTACGCGTTTTTGTGGCAAATGAGATGGACGAACATGATAAATAAGGGCGACTATTGGTTCCAGCAAGACGGCGCAACATGCCATACAATTGATTTATTGCGTGCCATGTTCCCGAATCGATTGATATTAAAATACGGCGATTTCAACTAGTCGGTTCATTCACCAGATTTGACCGCACCTGATTTTTTCCTGTGGGGATACCTGAAGGGAAAGGTTTATGCCGATAAACCAGCCACTTTCCAGCAACTTAAGGCCAACATACGCCGAGAAATCGCTGCCATTCAACCCGAAACACTCCAAAAAGTGATGGAAAATGCCAAAAAACAGGCCGATTTATGTGTTTCGTCCGGTGATTATCATCTTCAAAAAATTACCAAATAAATTGTAATGGATCCAATTTCAATAAAAAAAAAACATTTATTACAAAAAATTCACTGTTTGTCAAATTATTTAAAAAAAAACTTCGGATACCACTGTAAGATACACCCTTTAGTTTATCTTATTTTATAAATTAGTAAAATTTATAAATTTCAATCAATTTTTATAATAAAGAACGCTTCACAAAAAATGTTTCTAAAGTTGGCCACGACTGACAAAGACAGAGATACGAGTCATGGCCGTTATATCTAACTACTCCAGGCTCTGATTTAAATCCAAACTGATACTTAAAAAGAAGAAGAATTGTGGCTTGGCATACATGATTTTTTTTAAAGCCTACTTTAGAAACATTTTTTATGTATCACAAAAACTTTTGTTTTTTGTTTTAAAAAATACATTTTCTTCAGTAGGTTGTAGAAAAAAATTACTATAGATTTGAAGTGGGTTGATCGTATCGCACGATTAATCAATCGCCTTCTTTGTGCAATATGGCTACCATGTCCACATAACCTAAAATAAATGATGTGGTTGATGATTTTTTCTATTTATTTTAAGATTTGAATTTGAAGTAAGCTAAACAACTAATCTTGATGAACGAAATGCCGCTTGTCATGGGTCGTTATTGTTTCCAAAGGAGGCAATCCGATAATTTCAATTCCCTTTCTCGGGCCATCTCGTCCATAATATTTTTCGGGAAGTATGCAAATAATTTTGAAGTGGGACAAGACTGTAAAGCAAGCGTATTAGACGTAAATACTGATTTATTTATAAAACGAATGCTCGCTCCTGAAGAGAACATACTCTCACAAACCATCCCCACTCAAATTGGCAGCTGTCTCCTTCTTTCTAATGCAACAGCCGAAGCGATAGCTTTGCCTGTTTAATAATTAACACAATCTGAATGAATGAAATAGAAAAGGACCTAATTATGAATGAATGGATTAGTTTAGTTGTTCTCACTCCTATGAAACTCCTATGAAAATCACAGCCAAAAAATATATAACCAATAATCTGAAACAATAAAAAAATATTAAAGTAAAATTAAAATGACAGAAGCCTTTAAAAATGTATTTTAGAAAACTATTTAATTTTCTAGCCTCAGTTTCAGTTTTTGGAATAAGCCAGACGTCCGGTTAAAGCTGGACATGTCCTCCTTTTTTGGTAATTTGTTAATGTCCGGCCCGATTTTCTTTATGTACGGCTTTTTCCAATTGGTCAAACATAAAAACGTAACCAATACCACGCGAAAATGTTTGGCAATATCCTCCTCCTTTTTTGTCCTTGTTTAACTGAGGCCTCTTTTTAGAAGGGTCCGGGGTTGATTACAAAATAAGATGAGGACTTTTTTTTGAAGCTCGAATGCATAATATGCAAAGAAATGGTTTTTTTGAAAATCAGGCTTTTTGTTGAAAAATCAGGCTTTTTTTGTACAATTGTCCTACTTTTACATATTGTGGCAACCCTGGGAATAAGTCAAGCTGTAACCTGTCTTATTTTAACATTGACCGTAGATTACCATATAACTTTCAATTATAAAAGTGGATATTAGTTTAGTTTTAGTTCATTGTATATTTTATTGTTTTTTATCTTCACCACAATATTTTTTTTATTATTTGTTATACATTTTTATTTCTTCTTATTTATCGAGTGTACTTTTGTTAATTTTAAGCTACCGTTATTATTATTATAAAATATTATTATATTCTTGAAATAATGATAATGAATTAAATGTTTGTTTATTTGTTTGCGTAATCAACATAATTTATTTTTTGGTCAACATTACCACAAAACCCACCAGAACTTATGACATTGAGAAGTATTATTAAGAGTTTAAAATTATTTGGGTATCTATTATCTTTATCTTTATATTCAAGTTTAATTTTCATACCATTAAACGCCTTCGAAATGAATTAAGATAATAATAAAGATTGCCTAGTTGTTGTGTTTCCTATTATTGAAATAAAGTTGCGTCGTAAAACATTATTTATATTCAAATTAATATACATTCCACCATAAGTAAGAAGTTGCATTAGATATTTTGTAAAATGCAGATACATTTAATGATTAAATTCATTAGAGATTAAGCAGAATTAAATTCATATTGCAAAAATATTTTACATAAATTATATGCATGCAATTTTTTTACTTTCGGCTTAAATATTGCTACATTATGGCTTAAAACAATTAAACCGTTTTATTTTATTTAATGATTCAATTGCAAAATCTTTTTTATAAATGCATTTACAAGATGCTTCCTGTGAAATGCAGTTTGTACAATTAAAAATGAATTCCATGAAACATTCGTATACAATATAAAAGTTGACCACGCGTAGAGAAAGCGGGTGCAGTTGTCTTCGACTTGTAATCTCTATATAGGGTGGCCACTTTTTAATTGAAATGTATTGCCATTTCGTAAACCATTCATAAGTAACACAAAGTTAGTTAAATGAAGAAACAGTTGTATGTTTCAAAACCCAATCCAAGGAAATTTTAAAAACTAAAATATCAGGGCCACTTTCATATTCCACTACAAAAATAAACAAAAACCCATTCAAGATTGTTTGTTATATTAAGTGTTGGCGTATTTAATTATTTATCTGACGTTTTGTAAATGCAGGACCAACATCAACTTTTATTTATTTGAATATGGACCAGTGTTATTCCGACTGAATATTTTAATACATTTGCAATGCTAAATAAAATGGAACATCATTAGGTAAGTACAGGCCTGTATTTTTTTAGTTAAACATGTTTAGATTAGTATTATTGACTTTAGAAATTATAAATATTTAATACCAATGGCAAAATTTTAATTTTCGGTTACAATACATAAAAAATGTAAAATATAAAAATTAAACATATTTTTTTCTAAATTATTTTTGTCATTAGTAATGGAAGTAACTAAAGAGAAATAAATATACGTTTATCTATTAAAATGTAGTTAATTATTTCATATAACTTATAATACAGTTCCTACTAGTATACTTACCTGATGGTGTTCAAATCTCTCGAAATAATGACTAATCACAATATGTTGTTACATTATTGTTTCACTGATTATTCTCTATGGAAAGCCATAAAGCGATTGAAAAGGCCCACTGTGCAGAATGCTCCAATCAGGAATACAGATGGTAATTGGGCTAGAAACAACATAAAAAAAGTTATTTATATTTTATATGATTTTATATGATTTTATATGATTTTATATGATTTTATATGATTTTATATGATTTTATATGATTTTATATGATTTTATATGATTTTATATGATTTTATATGATTTTATATGATTTTATATGATTTTATATGATTTTATATGATTTTATATGATTTTATATGATTTTATATGATTTTATATGATTTTATATGATTTTATATGATTTTATATGATTTTATATGATTTTATATGATTTTATATGATTTTATATGATTTTATATGATTTTATATGATTTTATATGATTTTATATGATTTTATATGATTTTATATGATTTTATATGATTTTATATGATTTTATATGATTTTATATGATTTTATATGATTTTATATGATTTTATATGATTTTATATGATTTTATATGATTTTATATGATTTTATATGATTTTATATGATTTTATATGATTTTATATGATTTTATATGATTTTATATGATTTTATATGATTTTATATGATTTTATATGATTTTATATGATTTTATATGATTTTATATGATTTTATATGATTTTATATGATTTTATATGATTTTATATGATTTTATATGATTTTATATGATTTTATATGATTTTATATGATTTTATATGATTTTATATGATTTTATATGATTTTATATGATTTTATATGATTTTATATGATTTTATATGATTTTATATGATTTTAATTGATTTTATATGATTTTATATGATTTTATATGATTTTATATGATTTTATATGATTTTATATGATTTTATATGATTTTATATGATTTTATATGATTTTATATGATTTTATATGATTTTATATGATTTTATATGATTTTATATGATTTTATATGATTTTATATTATTTTATATGATTTTATATGATTTTATAGGATTTTATATGATTTTATATGATTTTATATGATTTTATATGATTTTATATGATTTTATATGATTTTATATGATTTTATATGATTTTATATGATTTTATATGATTTTATATGATTTTATATGATTTTATATGATTTTATATGATTTTATATGATTTTATATGATTTTATATGATTTTATATGATTTTATATGATTTTATATGATTTTATATGATTTTATATGATTTTATATGATTTTATATGATTTTATATGATTTTATATGATTTTATATGATTTTATATGATTTTATATGATTTTATATGATTTTATATGATTTTATATGATTTTATATGATTTTATATGATTTTATATGATTTTATATGATTTTATATGATTTTATATGATTTTATATGATTTTATATGATTTTATATGATTTTATATGATTTTATATGATTTTATATGATTTTATATGATTTTTATATGATTTTATATAATTTTATATGATTTTATATGATTTTATATGATTTTATATGATTTTATATGATTTTATATGATTTTATATGATTTTATATGATTTTATATGATTTTATATGATTTTATATGATTTTATATGATTTTATATGATTTTATATGATTTTATATGATTTTATATGATTTTATATGATTTTATATGATTTTATATGCTTTTATATGATTTTATATGATTTTATATGATTTTATATGATTTTATATGATTTTATATGATTTTATATGATTTTATATGATTTTATATGATTTTATATGATTTTATATGATTTTATATGATTTTATATGATTTTAAATGACTTTATATGATTTTATGATTTTATATGATATGATTTTATTAAAGTTTTGTTTTTGTAAATACAGATGAATGTCTTGTGAAATGCTATTATTTAAATATTCTTCACAAGAATTTCATTTTGATGTAGCCGATCAAAATGTAATCTAGTTAGAAAACAATATTTTTTCTGCGTCACTATCGAAAGTAGGCTTTTGGTTTTCGAAATCCAACCGCAAAGTTGACGTTTTCCGCGCACTGACATTAAGTGACAGCTTTGTCACTCGTCAAGAAATAAAATCGCCAGCTTTACATATTGCTCGCCTGATATTTTTTTCTACGATCACTATCCAATGTAGGCTTTTGCACATTCAAATCTAACTAGAAAGTTGACGTTTTCCTTGAACTGCCATAATTTGACAATATTGGCGCACACGTGCGCCAAAGTAACTTTGGCACACGCCAATTTCATTTGAATTAAATAAAAGAAAGCTAATCGGTATTTTAAAAACAAATGTAGACCAATCCAGAATATTTTAATTGATTTCCTAATATTTTAAATCTTCCAATAGTATTTTCCGTAAATAATTAAATGATTAAATCATAAATATTTACCGACATAAAACATTTTTTCTCTTCGAAGAGTATGGTTGTCAAATGAATGTCATAAATATCAAATAAATATCAAATAAATATCAAATAAATATCAAATAAATATCAAATAAATATCAAATAAATATCAAATAAATAAATGTCAAATAAATGTCAAATAAATGTCAAATAAATGTCAAATAAATGTCAAATAAATGTCAAATAAATGTCAAATAAATGTCAAATAAATGTCAAATAAATGTCAAATAAATGTCAAATAAATGTCAAATAAATGTCAAATAAATGTCAAATAAATGTCAAATAAATGTCAAATAAATGTCAAATAAATGTCAAATAAATGTCAAATAAATGTCAAATAAATGTCAAATAAATGTCAAATAAATGTCAAATAAATGTCAAATAAATGTAAAATAAATGTCAAATAAATGTCAAATAAATGTCAAATAAATGTCAAATAAATGTCAAATAAATGTCAAATAAATGTCAAATAAATGTCAAATAAATGTCAAATAAATGTCAAATAAATGTCAAATAAATGTCAAATAAATGTCAAATAAATGTCAAATAAATGTCAAATAAATGTCAAATAAATGTCAAATAAATGTCAAATAAATGTCAAATAAATGTCAAATAAATGTCAAATAAATGTCAAATAAATGTCAAATAAATGTCAAATAAATGTCAAATAAATGTCAAATAAATGTCAAATAAATGTCAAATAAATGTCAAATAAATGTCAAATAAATGTCAAATAAATGTCAAATAAATGTCAAATAAATGTCAAATAAATGTCAAATAAATGTCAAATAAATGTCAAATAATTGGACAACTTTCTGTCTCAAAAGGCAAAGTATCACTGTTTGCTCTTAATCCACAAATAGATTTTTATTTAAACGGTGTTTTGTTTTGCCCTCAGCCCTATTTAGTCATAACTCAAAAATAATTAACTATACTTACCAAATATCGCCGTTTCGACATTTATCATCGTTAATTTGCATTTTATTTAGATAATAGTAAATAATTTATCAAATAAAATAAGTAAGATTTAAACTACACAAGACACGAAGATAACATGTTCAATTTTGTTAACAAAAAATGTTACAAAATTAACACAACGATTAACAATAAAATACAATAAAATTTATTCTAGGTATACTTTATATTTTTCAAATTTAAATTATTAATTTTTGTCAACGAGTAAGACTGACTGCATCTTAATTTAGAACATCATTTAAATATCTATATAAAAAAAAAAGAATATTAATAAGTAGAATATATAACTAGTTTTTTTCTGACCTTAATTCCTTCAATGCATACTTAACAATATCCATAAACTACAAACCATAAACAATAACTACTCGTAAATATATTGTAATGTGCAATATTTATTATTTTTCACATCAGGACTTATGATTAAAGCCAAAGGATTTCTTTTATTTGCATACTTTCTATAGATACTAATAATTGTTGGTAGGTTTTGGGTCATTGTCGTTTGGAAATAAAGATGAATAGTTCGATAGCTATAATAAATCTATTACGTTGTGTAGATAAATTATTTTAAAATTACAGGAATTTCCACAAAGATGGGTATTTTGCATTACGCATTGACGTTCAGTTCTTCGAACTCTCTTTTGTCTGTGTCTCTCTTCCAATATTCAGAATATAAATCTTTAGTTTGGATCATGAATAAAATTTTAATTTTTTGAAATTTATTGTTGCATTAATTCAAAACATTAAAATTATTTGTGGGTAAAACCGTTACAAGTCAACCTTGTTTAGTTTCCGTTTTCCCCAATAAACAAAATTGTTACAAGTCGGTCTCGTAGGGGCTGGGTGAATATTTCGGGAAAGAGCGTAACAAGTGAAAACATTTAGATAAAAACAAGGGATGTCAGAATAAATAAAATTGTGACCCTTTTACGCTGCCGTATCAAATCTAACAATAATTATCGAAAA
This sequence comes from Psylliodes chrysocephalus, assembly GCA_927349885.1. Taxonomy (NCBI): domain Eukaryota; kingdom Metazoa; phylum Arthropoda; class Insecta; order Coleoptera; family Chrysomelidae; genus Psylliodes; species Psylliodes chrysocephalus. The sequence continues at coordinate 86,388,724 of OV651816.1, read as the reverse complement.
ATGGGTTGACATAGGATACTTCATACTGAGTTTCTAAGGCATCAGCACAATTCATAGAATTCACAGAATATGAGGTGGTGGTCAACTGAATATCTTAACTTCTATAATAAACTTCTTTAGATAAATTGTATAAGATATGGAACGGTATTATTGATTAGTTTGTTGCCTATATAAAAGCAAGATTAACTGTAATAAATATCCTAACTGGTTTACTCACGAATTAAAAAAAAAACCAGTAAAAGAAACGGTAATTTAAAGAAACAAAAAAAAACATATGAAAAACTTTAAAACAATTAGAAGAAACGGAAGAAACTAAATATTAGAATAATTTTTAAAATAATTTTACCAGTGGGGGTGGGTTGGATCAGTAGTTAAAATCATGACTTTGAGAAGGGTCTTAGGTTCGAATCCTGCAGGCGGCAGGGAATTTTATTTTAATTTTATATATTAAATATTAAATATAAATTCTAATGCATAGGTAGGATTCCCTATTCTACCATTCACTGTTGGGTTCTAATAAATAGTGCTATTCCTAAAATGGCGCTTGGAAACAGTAGCAAAGCCTAATTAGGCATTCCAACGACCTGTCAAACAATAGGTGCCAGTGGGAAATTCTTGTATATTTAAGGGGGTAGCGACATAGTCTTGTAACTTGGACGCTATTTTTATTCGAAGTAGTACTCGCCAAGCCTGCCAATTTATGAAGAAATGTATAGGTGGGTTTTTTAAATATTATTTTTATTGTGTTTGACATAAAATATTTAAATGTAATCCATTATTCATGATTTTACGTAAAGTAGATAGAATACACCGTATGTTGCCACCCTTAGATATACCAAACCTTCCCACTGGCAATTCATTTGTTTGGAATGCCTAATTGTGATCTTTTTAATATATTCAAAGGAAATGAAATATATGAACTTTTGACACAAGACATAAACAACAAATGACATTTGAGTAAGAGGTGGTCGTCGAAATAACCAATAACGGTTCCAACCGTTACACCCTTATGATTAAAAGATGTAGGTATTTTAGTTATGTTATGAGAGAAATATATGCTACAATGTATTGATCTGCTGACCGCTGGCCATTCCACTTTTACTCCCTTTTTTCATAAATTGTTAAATTACTTAAAAACAAATACATACGTATCTATTTTCTGTAAATGACATTGAAAATGTAAAAAACGTATTTCTCATCTATTAAATTGTTATTAACGATAAAGAATATTTTTAATTTATTAAAACAAAAATAAAACCTGAATCGATAACTTAAATCCTCAATATTTACGCGCCCCAGCAGCAACAGATTCTTCGCATCGCAATGTATGACGTCTCTGCGGATGCGTGTTTTCAATAATTAGAGTATGCGTGGTGTGAAACGATCCATGGATATTTGAATTACATACTTGCTTGGATGGACGGTTATGTCAACGAAAAATTAACGTATCGCACGGTAAGTTTTGGGAACTGAACCAAGATTTTCGAAATAAATTTGCACAATTTGCAATCTTTGTTCTGGCGTTGGTCTATTTATGGAAAAATCTCCGAGCAAATACCCTATAATGGCCAATCAAACTAACCACAAATCGGCTGTCAAATTGATTGGAAAAAGTGATGTCAACTCGAGAAACAAACTCCTAAAAAACACTTTAGGTATATCTTTACTTGAACAATATAATAAATCAAGGTATTTAAATTTGACATTTAAAAATTTGTTTATTTTAAAGTTGTCCCATGTTAGACATAATTTGGCAGCTCATTCATTGATTCATCTCACAGATCTCTACTCTAGATCTGTGATTAATCTCGATATTCTCTATTATTATCATTCTATTGTTTCTATTTCTATGAAATAATGAATTATAAAAACATTTCAAGAATAGGAATTGCAAGAGACTAATATAGTATAGTACACCTGTTAAAAGCCAGTCAATCAATAGCAGCATTATTAAACGGCTATTCCAATGAGAGATAAGTAAATCACTCGAAGGTATAATTTCGTAGCCACAGCAGACGCGTGTTTCCTAATTTTTTTCAAGGTTATACGATCGTGAAAAGGAAAGTGAATTATGTCAGCAGACAAAAAATTTCAATTTCGATAATTTTCTGACTCGCCGTATGTTCACATCTTACTTCGTAAAAGCAAGGTTAACAAGATTTCGTTAAACACATCCGAAAATGTATAATATGTTAAAAATCCATTACATCAATATTTGGTTATAAAATTCCTGAAAAATACCTACACTTTGTTGTGGTATTTCCTTAAAAGATAAAGTTCTTCTTCAAGGTGACTGAAAAGGAGTGACAAGATAGCGCTTTTCCAAACATTTCGCTTTAAAATTTGTTTAATGATTAATTTGTTTTTGTAAACAACAAATTATGTAGTTTATCTGAAAATTACAGAAAAAAATAACGTAAGGTATAACTTAATAATTTAGTAGAAACTTTGATTTAATTTGAATTTGTCGAAAATCGTCGTTTTTTCGGACAGAAAATAATCAAAAAATTACATTTTTTTTTTAAATAGGTACTTTAAATGCGAATTATATCACAGAAACTGCCGAAGTGCCCAGAAATTCTAAGAATCCCACCAGCCGGCAGCTCAAGTTTCTTTTATCAGCATACATGTGTTAACAATGATTATTTTTTACATTTTTTAGTCTGATGTTAGCTTTCAATTAATAAAGACATAATTATAACCCTGTTTAAATAAAAAATATTTTTTTTAAAAAACGATTTTTCAAATCGTGTTATATTTTTTGCGCTACTAAGTTAAAACTGTTTAATTTTTTTTTATTTTTTGAATATTTCTTTGCGATGCAACTCGTGGTGACTCCGGGCCGCACAGGTTAGGTAAATTAGGTAATATTTGTTTAATTTTATGTATATATTTATTGCGAAGCAACTCGCGATGACTCCAGGCCGTACAGGTTAGGTAAATTAGTTGAAATTTGTTTAATTTTCATTATTTTATGTAATTACGCCGATAAGGATGAGGAAGAAGATCTTAATATTGACATTTTTTAAATACTATAGTCAAAATTTGTTGGCCTGGTAAAACACAAGGCATGGGTAAAATTGATCATTGTCATGTAATAATTGATATAACAACATTGTATTTCTTTTAAACACACGTCACACTTCCAATATCAATTGTCATTCTGTTTACGAAAATGTTTACTTGTGGAGGAAATAAAAATACCCTTCTGACACCTGCGGAATATACCTAGATAATTTACATGAAATTTAATGTATAAATCTGGATTTTATTTTCGGTAAATACTGATATATTTTAAACTACGAGGACTCTCGCAAATGTTTAAAAAGAGGAATTTCTTTAAAACCAAAATTCAGGGGCACTTCAGAGCGTTCCCAGATGGAAATTAATTGCAACAAACATTTTACACTCACCGGTACGAAAAACGGGCACCCCATAATTTTTTATTCAAATGGCTCAATTTTATATTTGTTGTGTTGTAACTTTTGTTAACGATAGGCACGGATTGGTACATGATTTTAAAATTTGCTTTCTTCAAGAAATGTTTTCGGAAAGCTTTTATTTTAAAACAATAACGTCTGTAAACATTAACACAAAGAAAATAAATTTATTAACAGTTACACAAGTATCATCAGAAACACAAAAAACAATTTGAAAAAACCAGTATTTAACACTTGTCTGTCTAATTAATACCTCATATTACCTCCACGAGCCTGTATAACGGCATTCATTCTTCTATGCACACTGTTAATCAAGTTGAATAATTCATTCTGTGGAATTGCTTCCCATTCCTCTTAAAATGCCACTCTGAGCTGATCCAAGGTAAGATGGGCAGATACCCGGCTTCGAATCATTCTACTGAGCATATCTCAAACATGTTCGATGGGATTTAGATCGGGACTGCGCGCTGGTCATGCCATTTGGGTAATACCAAATATTCCGTGACAATGCGAGCGGCATGAGGGCGTGCATTGTCATGCATCAGTATGAAGTTGTCACCAATAAATGGTGCTTATGGGTCAACATATTCTTGTAGGATCTCATTTATGTACTTATCCGCAGTCACAGATCCCCTAGGGACCATGTACAAATCTGTACGCGCCTCCGAAGATATTCCAGCCCACACCATAACTGAACCCCCTTGAAAAGTTACCCTAGGGCTAAAAGTATACTCGGCATATCGTTCACTTGTCCTTCTCCAGGCTCTTTTGCGACCATCTGGTGATCGTAAGCAAAATCTGGATTTATCGGTAAATAACACAAAGCTCCAGTCGTCTGCATTCCAATTTTGATTCTCCCTAGCTAATTGTAATCTGGCTACAAGATGCTCCCTGGAAAGTTCCGGTCCTATAGCGGGTCTTCGAGATCTCAGATTAGCTTCATTTACCCTTCTTCTAACTGTTCGTTTTCACTAATATTTACGTTCCTGACATGTTCAAGGTTATTTCTAATCTCTACAGCAGTTGTGTAACGATTTCTTAGTGCTGAAGATATCATAAAACGGTCATCTCGATGAGTAGTTCTTCTGTGAGGACCGGTTTCAGCACAAAGCATGTATCTTCTAGAGACCCCATGCCAATGTTAAACTTTTAAACCAAATTAGCGCCACCTTGTGTTTGGAGCTGGAACTAAAATGACAATTTACAGATGGCGGTAAATTCAAATTGTAATTTTTAGGAGTAGGTAGTAGTTTTAAATGATTTCCACATAAATTCTTTTATAAAATAAAGTATGGAACTAGTAAGTTCGACACTTTTATTTTACAAAATAATTTATGTCGATTATACCAAATTTGAAGAATTAATTTGTTATAAGGGGTCTAATGTGGAGAGTTGGTTCTGCATATTTTTATCAAATAAATATAAGATATATCAATAAATAATAAAATAGAACATTCTTAAAATATGTTTATTAATAACTTAAATAAATATTATTAGATAAAAATAAATACAAATAATAATACATATTTAACGAATACTTACTTGGAGCAAATAGATATATAATCTCAAATCTTTAAAATACCTATCAATAATTTAAATGTGAAGTAGAGACTAGGATATTACATTTTATTAACACTAAAGTTATATATTTTATAAATGTCTTTTTAACTGAGGACAAATGTAATATAGGTATTGTATTAAAAGGTGAATCCTTTTAACTATTCATTAAATGATAAATAGGTATTTTCCTTCCAAATACAGATGGTGATACAGATTTCGGAATCTAGTCCAGTGATAAATTGATTATTCATTAGTTGTTGTCCCCGTTTGTCTTTTTATGATGCAGATGCATGGTGAATATATGGTGAATCAATGAAGTTTTTCTCGAAGTTTTCAACGTAGCACCAAAATTATTGCAAAACACAGTAGGAAATAAAAAGAAAATAAACAGAAACCAAAAGCCAAAGCAAACAAAAAATCACTAAAATCAGACGGAAAAATGAAACTAACCAAGAACATAAATAAATACACGTCACATCTTTGGAGTCTTTGGTTAAGTTTTTCTCCCATAAGGCTTAAAAATGGAGTAAGAAATCATAATTTCACCAGTAGCCCCATCTAGAGTTTGGAGCAAATAGCATAAAAAATGTTAGTTGTCGGTTTTGACCTTGGTCATTCACGTGGAACCTCTATGTGCTTTGTGGGTTTCAGGACGTCGAGTATAAAGTCCCGTCTCTATAAAACGTGTAAATACACGTTTCATGGTACTGCGTGATACCCCGAATCTGTTAGCCACGTAAATTTGACTTCTTGCGTCTTGAATAAGAGCAACAATAAATGCAACATAGTTTCTGCGCTTAAAGACATCTTAAAATTCGCACTAATTGACATAATCAAGTACTAAACCATCATAGAACATAATAAACACTTAACTTAACCTTTAATATCATCGTGAAAATCATTGAAAATGCATAGCCTACTTGGAACACTGAAGTAAGGGCAATATGATAACTTTTGCATTATTGATATTATCGTTCAATATCTGGAATATATTCAATTTGGGATGGCATTTCATGTTAAAAAATCTTCAGGGTATTTTACTAAACCGTGTTCTCTGTTGGCTAAATATTTAAAACTGAATTAAAAAACAAATTAAAAAAATTATTGTATTTTTATAAAAAATTATCGAGGTGCCTGTTTTTCGTGCCGGTGAGTGTATAAATAAAAATAAAATAAAATTTAGTAACTTCGTCACATTGGGGTCTATTCTGTAACAATTCCTTTATATTTAAAGGCCTTTAAAAATATTTTCTTCTTTACTTCTGTCATTATTTAAACGGATCTTTAAAATACATTAGAGGACTATCTTAAAGAAATCTGTTTAAATAATGACAGAAGTAAATTAACGAATACAAACATATTTTTAAATGTCGCCAATATTTTTAAAGGCCGTTAAATATAAAGGAATTATTACAGAATAGACCCCAAAATCTAATAATAATAAACACATTATTAAAAAATAAAAATAAAATTTAGTGACTTCGTCACATAACATAGATTTGAAGTACATTTTACTTTAATAAAAGTTGTTAGATTGTGTGACAATCTTATAGTTGTCAGTTCAAAAGGTAAACACAGTTTTATATAAAAAAGAAGGCTAGGATCGCGAGCTCTTATTGGCTGAAATCACAAAATTTGACTAATTTGACCGATGAAAAAAATAATCGAGATAAAATACAAGCTACATAAAGGTTATTCGCAAAAAGTATAATTGATTTTAATTTTTTTTACTAACATAAAAATTATTTGCGTGCTTAATACTTTTAATAATGAAATATTACTAACAGAAATAAATTAATTTTTACGATAATACTAATAGCATTGAGTAGAAAATAATATAAAACTAATAATTTTAAAATTAGTCTCGATCGTTAATCTTTTGAGTACATGTAATTTACGTAAATTGAAATTATGTATTTTATCTACAGAAAGAGTATGTAATAAACCACGGAATATTGATTGAAATAGGAAAACAATGCTCTTGAGCATCAACGATTTGTTATTCTAGTTGTAAAGTTATAACTACTACATAACTGAAAAAACATTTTTACTTGTCCTCATTCACTCTTCAGCCATACATTTACTGTCTTTAATAAACTCAAATTACCAATGCTTTAAAGATTATTGACTACAATTACTTATGCGCTCTTTTCTATTCTGACAAACTAAGATATTAATTACGAGTCTAACAAAGAAGATGACATGGAATGTCAACTAATTAATAAAATCGCGTGTCTAGAACTACAAGATAGTAGTAAGGCAATTATGGATAAAAATGTTTTATAATAAAAATAATTTCACAAGTATTAAATTTCTTACAAAGATAGGACTAATATTTTTTACTAAAACAATATTGTTAATATATTTATTATTTTTTACTAAAACAATGTTGTTAATATATTTATTATTTTTTATATGTATATCGGGGGCAATCAGATTTATCTAGAATCGTAAAAATTTGTTAATTAAGCTGACAAATCAAGTAACTAATAAGGTTGTTTCGGATTATAAACTATACATAATTTTTGACAAAACACGCAATTAAAATAGTATTTCTCCATCTGTAAGGAGAAGGAGGTTAGGTTGTTCTACAGCACTTAGGCCTCAGTATGCTCATTGTGCATTATCCAGGGGCATAATGAACCTGACTCTTAACTTATCAAAAACCTGCTGGTTGTCACTGAGTGGTGTCTACCCAGACAACACACCAAATCCCAGAGATATCAACAGAATATCTTTTGTGGATATCCAATATATCCACAGAATATCAGAGATATCCCGTGGATCTAATATGGATATCCAAATGTCCGTCTATATCCAGGATATAAAAGATATCCCATGGATATCCAGCAAAATATCTAATGGAGATCTCCCAGACAATACACGAAATCCCAGAGATATCATACACTCATACAAGGTTTACTATTCTAGTATTAACTATTTTTGACGCTACACAGCATAGGTATAGCATGTAGAGTAGAAAGAGCATAAACATACCTGAAAACCACCAAAATATCATTGAATAGGTATATGAAGTAAGTTTTAAACTGAATACACGAGTTATCTAACATATGAATCTTATTCTTTATTAAGTATAGTTAGGTAAAACAAAGACAAATGTTATAAGTAGGCTAAATATATTTAAAAAAAGTAAACTATAGTATAAACATAATATGTATTATATTATATAACATATTACATTTAAGCTGACGAATGAATACACAATATATTGGCGCCGCAATTTTAACTGGAATTTTCGTCCTGAAAAAAAAAAAGACGCTCTGTTATAGAATTCCTCAAAAAGTAAAACTATATTTTAAATCAAGCTATACCCAAAACGAAAATGAAGTCTGAAAAACGACTAAAACTTTGTTTCAAATAAACATAACCTAACTTTACTTGTTAAATTCTTCATGCATGGTATTGAATACAAAGCAGATGTAATAAGATTACTTTAACCAGTGAAAAAATACCTCTTTCTAATGAATTTAACAAGTAAAATAACATCCATCTTAATTATAATAAAATAGGGCATCGTAAAAACGACATGAATTTCTAGTTGTGAATTACCTAAAAAGGACACGGATTTTAACGTACATTGCATACAACCTACTTAACAATCTTAATAGACAGTTATTGCAAGTTCACTTAAAGTCAGTCACTATTAGTGCCGCTCTTATTTTGACATCTAAGCATGCGTAGATCCCTTACATTCTAGAACTGACTTTAATAAAGATTGTGCTTGTCCTTAATTGTGGTTGTTTAAAGGACAGCAGTTAGTGGTCACTTTATAGTTTTCGGGTGCGCTTGCCAACCTTCGAAGTTCGAAGTTTTTTAATATTAAATATTTAATATTATCGTCATCTAAACCTTTTAAAATGGTAATTTATAATGCCTCTTCCGTATTATGTACTATTATAAACAACAAAAAAGATGAACTGTAATTTAAAACTTTTAAAATGAGGTTAGAAATTTGTATAAGAACAATGACTCTAATGTCAAAATTTCAGGTTGTCACTATTAGTAACTGACGTTATAAAAATTTGCAATAACTTCTCTAATAACGTGAATTTAACCATTGTGTTATTTAACTAAAGTCTATCAACCTTTCACACTAATAAATTTAGGTTTTAAAGCTTATTTACTTCCTTTTAATCCAAAATTATCAAGTGAAACTTATGCACACGACACAAACAAAACGAAAACAAACTATAAAATGGCCGATGGCACCTGTGAGGGCAGAGAATATCCGCGCCTGCGCTCGCGTTTATCGCCAGTATTATTTATCTAGCGGATATCTGTGAGATATTTAATACAACTTAATAATTTTAAATTTTTATAAACCATACCTACATACTTTCTTAGTTATCACATGGCGTAATATTTAAGTAATTTAATAATTATTAAATCAATTATTTTCCCATATTTAGGTACATATTATATCCATAAATTACATCTAGTGGATATCCACCATGGTTTGTGTTAGCGCCTAGACTTTGATATATTTAGTGGATATCCATGGGATATTGAATACATCTTAAAAAAATTAATTTTAAATATCTAAACGGTACTATTAGCCACAACGGCGTCATTTTTTAATAATTTGTTATATAGTTACTATTATTTATGGACATTTGCATGGATATAAAATAGATATCCACCATGGACTGGACATTCAGTGGATATTGGGATGTGCAGTAGATATCCAAAGGATTTAGTGTGCCGTCTGGGTAGAGGCAGCCAAACTGCCATTTTTTCGTAAAACTAATAATAAAAAAGTTTTCCATATGGTTCCAAATAATTGATTAATTTAGAAATGTCTCCATTTTAACTCGCCTTCAACTAAGATTGTCTACTTACCCAAGTAAAAGCAATTTTTATTTACTTTATTTGTAATGGTTCACTAATCACTAATCCATTGTTATGTTACATTTCAAATAAGTATTTTCTTTATTAATTTTTTGAATTACTTTGTAGGCAATCTGCACAGTTACACAATTGGTACAGAATTGGTACAACATTTTATGATACTATTATTTAATAAAAAAAAATTATAATTATCTTTCACCCATTTTGGGTTGTACCTGCAATAATATGCAACCTGCTTTTTCATATACGAGTACAAAATGCATTCTGTGCCTGAAATATTCCTGTGTATATTGATAAACAGCGATCAGAATTCTAATAATTAATGACGCTAAATGAATGTAAAGAAAAAGAAGATTGTAGATTAAAGACCGGTTACTTCCCCAGCATAATAAATTTTGGATAAGGTAATTTAGGTTATCACATTTTTAAACTAATTATCAAATTAATAGAAAATTCATAAATAAGTACTTTGCAAGTTTCTTATGCACAAATTAGTAAATCAATAATTGATTTTTTTTACTTATTATGTTAAAAAGAAATAGTTTGTCAGGTCGTGTCGAAGTTTGTGAATTCTAAATCTTTTTAAAGAATTTTGTTGAGTTTTGGCTTAGGTTAAATTAAAAAAACAAAGGAAAAGAGAACGTCTCATGGTCTATGTAACAGCAAAGTTGAGCGATATGTTTGCTCCTGAAAACAACTACTCCCTTGGCTAATACATCAACATGCATTGCACTATAGTAAAAAAATACATGACTATGACTGGGCAGAATCTACGCCTGATCACAGGCATTCTGACTGGTAAATGAAAAGTACGGAAGCATATCCGTGGGGCTGTCAGAATCCGCACTCTGTAGGGGGTACGAACACGAAAATGAGACAATCGAGCATATCCTTACGAATACCCGACGCTCTCATTTATTAGAAGATTTGTGTTCGGCTAACACCAGCCGATATAATAGAAGCACCGAGGTTGTCAACTTCTTTAAATGTGTAGGCTGGCTGAAGAGCTGAGAGGGGTCTATCAATTTAGGAGGATGTACGTGCTTAGTGAGGCCTAAGTGTCGTGGGTGTAATTTACCCTCCACACATTTTTAATCCAGTGGGTCTTTCGTAAACTTGTCCGATGGTTCCTGGATGAACTGTTTGGTCTATATCAATCTTGTAATTCGCCCATTTCGCCTTCCGCCATTCCGTTTTTCATTTTTGCGAGGTTGTCAAGATAGTTGCAATAGTATGCCATTGTATGGATGGTATCGAGCTTGACAAAAACTAAACAAGATGTTTGAAATGACTCTAATCTCATGAAAGTTTATGGAAACTGGCAACATTAGTTTCATCTTATTGCAGCTGTCTCAATATTTCCAATGCGGCAGCCGATTCGAAAGCTCTGTATGCGTAATATAAAACCACATACTTTACTATATGGTGCAACATAGGGCGCGGCCATTTATATTCCTATGCCACAGTTTATAGCTAAAGAATCAGATCGCTCACTCTGCGTCGGCACTTTTGATCTCAATGTTCCAGTTTATACACTGCGCAACTCGGATGATACAATATATAACAACCGTCTATAATAAAACAGCAGTCTTCTGCGTATCCTGAATTTGTATTCCTGGGCCTCAATTCTCGACTTCACCAGAAAATTTTCCCATGGATAAATATTCCCATGCTTATATTTCAGTGGTATTATAAAATGGTATTCTCGACTAGGTTAGGAACCTTTTTCCTATGGGAATTTCGATTATTCGTATGTCTAACGTATGTCGGGTATTAAGTACGTAAATATTGGAAACTGACCAATCATAATCAATATTGTATTTCAATACTTTCAAGTAGTAATGTTGGGATCATTGATTCTATCGTCAACTTTTGACTCTTGTTTTGCCACTTGCCATCTTGTCAGAGAAAACGGTTTAAGAGCAATGTTAAAACAAGTATTAGAAATTAAAAATTTAAAAAACCGACTTCAAAAACGTGCCAAATTTAGTTAAAGAATTATCGCTGAACATACATAAAAAAAATATCGCGACGAATTGAGAACCTCCTCCTTTTTTGAAGTCGGTTAAAAATGCATTTAAATTTTTATCTTATACACCCTGTAACTATTTTTGGGTGCACTTTTGTATATAGGTAAGTACGGTTTAATCGATCTATTTTTGACCCAAGAATATGTGGTATAATTTATGACCAATCTTTTTGAAACACTCTGTATAATGTGTGTGTGTATGTGTGTGTATGTGTGATTTTAGGTTTAGGTTTTCCTTGACTGCGGGTACTATGTTCATTCGTCAGCTTAAATGTAATACGTTATTTAATATAATAGTATGTTTGTACTATAGTTTACTTTTTTAAATATATTTAGCCTGCTCATAATATTTGTCTTTGTCTTACCTAACTATTCTTACTAAAGGTACCCATTAGATATTTTGCTGGATATCCATAGAATATCTTCTATAACCTGGATATAGACGGATATTTGGATATCCATATTAAATCCACTGGATATCTATAATATCCTGTGGATATACAGGATATCCACAAAAGATATTCTCTGGATATCTCTGGGATTTTGTGTATTATCGGGGAGATACCCATTAGATATTTTGCTGGATATCCACAGGATATCTTCTGTATCCTGGATATAGACGACGGACATTTGGATATCCATATTAGATCCACAGAATATCTGATATCCTGTGGATATATTGGATATCCACAAAAGATATTCTGTGGATATCTCTGGGATTTGGTGTGTTGTCTCGGTATTAATTTAAAAACACCCGCTATATTGTTTGTATATATTAAAAT
>OV651816.1:86263544-86371044 GCA_927349885.1 Psylliodes chrysocephalus | reverse complement strand
CACACACACACACACACACACACACACACACACACACACACACACACACACACACACACACACACACACACACACACACACACACACACACACACACACACACACACACACACACACAGACATCATCGCGAAAATAGTCAAAACGGATTCAGGGGACCTCAAAACGTAAAAATCCGTCGAAAACTCGAGGTCGAAAAAAATCATGATTCCTATACTTTCCTTATATCTGTATACAGATAGGAAAGTAAAAATATTAGATTATGACTAAAATTAATTTTTTTCTAGTAGTAGAAGTCCTTATTTATCTAATAGTGAACTTTTAACTATACCTTACCGTGCAAATTTTTGAGTTTGTACAGTGTCTTACGAGAAAGTAAGACTTCAACAACAATTTTCGAATTATAATTAATTTTACTATTATTTATTGATTAGATGGAGTAGAAAAAAACTAAAAATAAGGTTTTTGAAATATTTAGGTTTTGTTTTTTACAATAAAATATATAGGTTACCGTGGAATTTATTGAGAAATTAATATTAAAAAATCACAAAAAATTTTCAACTAGGTTACTTTTTTTTTTTTAATATTAATTTCTCAATAAATTCCAAGGTAACCTATATATTTTATTGTTTATTTTTAGTTTTTTTCTACTCCATCTAATCAATAAATAATAATATAATTCGAGAATTGTTGTTGAGGTCTTATTTTCTCGTAAGACACTGTACAAATACTCACATTTAAAAAAAAAAAAATCTCAAAAATTTGCACGGTAAGGTATAGTTAAAAGTTCAACATTAGATAAATAAGGACTTCAACTATTAGAAAAAAAATAAATTTTAGTCATGATCTAATATTTTTTATTTAACATTGGTGGCAAAAGGGGTGGCGAAAGGACCTCCTTAACGAAGAAGAAATAGGAATGTATGACGTTTAAAAACTTCAGTGTTCCCATTGACATCGATCCACACTATATCATTTTTATTATCAGTAAATTGCTTAAAAATTCTTTGAATTTTGTTTTGATTGAAAGCTTGGAACAAGCAGGGTCGACAAGAGAGGGGGGTAGTCGGGACTAATTCCCGGGACCCGAGCTCAAGTGAGCTTTGGTGAGGACGTTTTTTTATTTTTGTAGAAGTTCGGCACAAGAGAGAGGACCTTTTTTTGTTTGGAGATAACACTAAAGAGAAGAAGTTTTTTTGTCCCGGGGCTCGACCTGTCTCTCGGCGGCCCTGGGAACAAGCACGTTCTTATAATGGATTTATTAATGCTGTGGCATTATGTCTTATTTCGATTTAATCGGAAATAACAGGAAATCGTAATCATGTCCTTGAAATGGCGTTCTCCACTGGCACTGACAGTATATTTGTGTCCTTGTTGTTTATTGATAAGACAAAGAAGAAAATGAGAATATACTCAGAATGCACTGAACATTCCAATAAAACACTCCATAAAAAATTCGCTGCATTCTGTGAATGCCGAATATAATTTTAAATCTTTTTTTTCCTCTTTTAGCTCTTCTCCTCTTACCGTGTTTCTTATGTTTGTGACACGTAAAGTCGTCTCCGAAAGACCACTAGACGTAAAGCGAGTGTCCATGCATAAATTCCTCTCATTATGATACTCTTTGTATTACAATTTTGGGGCAGGGAATTTGGGCTATAACTTTAAGCTATAACTTACATTTAGGCTACAACTTACTTAGTAATGGCTATGAAGACTAGAGATAAGGAGACGAATCGTCATACCGTAGAGCGGTGCTACTTTGCCCAGATTTTAAACATTATGGACAACTTTACTTTAAATTGTAAAAGAATTTGCGTTGTTTTCTTTCTGTCTTGAATTTTGATGTATATGTCACAGATACTTCTGCATATAAATTATAAATTTTGAATTTTTATAATTTTTTGTATTTTTTAAAATCGTGGCAAAGTAACCTTCGAATTGGTGTTACTTTGCCATTGCTAATAAAATAAGTGAAAACGCAAATTATAACGCATATTGGTGTTTCTTTGCCTCATAAATATGTTTTTAAAAATTATATTCAACATATTGTAATGCGTTGTTGCCAAATAAAACACAAAATACCCAATTTGTACTCTTTTATTTGAACTATAAAATGAATAAGAGTATCTATTCTTAAAAAAATAAAAACATTATTCCTAAAAATAAAAAACAAAATTATTAAAAAATGAAAAAGATCATTAACATAAATTTATAAACTTGTTGAGGTTTTAATCAAATTTGTGAACACCTCTACGTTTAATTGGTGGTCTTAACACTTTTACAATGTCTTCTTGCCGCATCACACCTATATCATCGACGGTGGGGAATACGAACGAAAAATTATCATTATTAATATTAGTGCTTCTTAAAAATTTAATGTTGTAATTCTCGTCATCTATATTCAAAATCAGGCCGATGTAGTGTTTAATTGTTTTTTTAGTGGAGAATTTCACGATAACAAAGTCTTCAATTTTAGGTTCTGTCATGATTTCAACGTCACAGCTCTGTTCTTCATTCTCCATAAAATTTTCTTCATTTTCAATAACATTTTCTTTATTTTCGTCGTCTTCCTCCACTTCTATTTCCAACTCTTCTAATGTTACATCATCGTCTTCGACAGAGACTGACATTCCGGGCACAACTTTTAACATCTTTTTTCTCCCTTTCTTTACATTTGTAGGCCCTCTTTTTTCCTTTAAATATTCCAGAAGGGCATTGTCTATTTCACGACCCAAATTTTCCACTGTTTGATTAGGAAGTCTTTTTATCACCTGTTCTCTATCCAATGGTATGATTCCCGTTGCACGAAATGCATTTTTTATGTTGTTAATGTCGGATATAGAAAGTGCATCACACAATTTTCGGAGGAGTCCAGGAAATGTTGTTTTATTTAGGGCTGACTCTTTAGGATTTCTCATTTTATAGTCAGTGAGAATCTTCCTCCAGTGTCTTTTCAAAGGGGCGTAATAACCTACATCTAGGGGTTGAGTGATGTGAGTTGAGTTCGGTGGAAGGAACACGAAACTGATATTATTTCTGGCACATGCCACCAAAATATCAGTATTAAGGTGTGAGGAAAGATTATCACCTATAATAACCTTTTTACCCTCCTTTTTTCTTGCCCAAGGAACAGCTATGGTATTAAACCAGTCTTCGAATATAAAGGCATCGAACCATCCGGACTTGCTGCGGTTATATCTTGTTCCGGGGGGTCCACCAACTGTCCATAAATCATATAATTTTTCCGCTTTGTATACCACATACGGTGCTAAAATAGTCCCATCACCAGCTGCTGCGATCATGATTGATATGGCTGCCTTTGTCGAATTCAAAATTCTTTCAGGGTATTTTGTACCCCTTTTAAAAATACATTTTGTGGAGCCTGGACTGTCGCTTAAATTAGTTTCGTCGTAATTCAAAATCCTGTCAGGTGTAACATTTTCCAACGTCCTTCCCAAATTATCGAAATAAGCCTTAATTTCATCTTCTGATTTTGCGGCCCTGGCTTGTTTTATATTCTGACATATTCTTTGTGTCAGTCTGTGTTTATGTCTGTCCAGAAAATTTAGACTCCAGTCTTTTCCTGGTAGATTATTTGGAAACTTGAGAACTTTTCGACCGATTTTATCTAGAAACCTCTTAATTAGGATTCGCAAGTCCAGCTGTGTAAGTGGGCTTCCAAATTCTGCGGCAGCTAGCAGCACATCGACAAAATGTCTTTCTTCTACTTCTGATAAAATAACCGGGCGTCCAACATTTTTTTCATGTTTCTTGTTTAATTTATTAAAGAGCGTTCGCCTTGGTATATTATAAATATTTGACGCTTCGGTACAGGAAATTCTCCGAGTTCTAATAGCTGACAGGGCTGTTTTAAGTTGTTCTTCAGTATAGTGTTTATACCGTCTGGCCCCCACTTTTTTTATAAATGCGTCCCATTTTGTATCTAAAAGTACAAAAAAAAAGTGTAAGTCCACAAAACTGCAAAAATATATGGGTGGCAAAGTAACCCTCAACGGAACCCCAAAATAAAAAAAAAATTGCTACGCCGATGAGACTATGAATATTATTTTTTAACACGGCTGTTTTTAAAAGTTAACTATCACAATTCTTCGTAGTAATAATAAATTTAATCTAATATATTTGATTTAGTCGGTATAAAGCTTAGTTTTCAAAATTTTAATAGAGTATATTTTTCCCGAAAAGTTTAATTGAGATGTAACTCACCTTACACACTCAGCGTCTGTATACAACTAGCAATACCACTTCTTCCAAATCTGCCGGTAAGTGATATGAAACCCAACCGTCGGCAGCGTTGCCGTTTTTCAAAATAAAAATTACTTTTAATTATGTTGCACTTCCTTGGCAAAATAACCCACCAGTGCAAAGTAACACCGCTTTACGGTACTCAAAATACGGTCCCACGCATGCTAATTAAGCTTCTATAATTAACCGCATCGGCGCTGGTACTGCATACGTTGTTCAAAATACATGGCTTCTTATGGGAATTTTACATAATTGTGTCAAAATAATAAAAATAAACTTGTTTACAGCTAAATAAAGCACAGAATATACTGTTGTATTTATTTCGAAATAAGTCTTGCATGTTTTAATTGATAAATTATTTAACTTTATCTATATAAAATAAAAAATTAGGTATGTATGACCAAATTTGAAATTTGATAAGTAAAATTTTGTGGCAATTTTTTTTTTTGATTGAACCAATATATTGTTTTAAGAGTGAAATAAAACATAGTTAACAGATTTTTTATTGTTGTAATATAAGTATAAAGGGAGATTTGGGAATGTACATGGTATTACCTCATCCTTTAATTTCAGCTTTCTCCTTTTTATTTTGCTAACAGTACCATCAGTAAAAATAGTCTCATAATATTTGATATCTTCTAAAAAGTACAGAACAGCATCATATCTACAAGTGCTTTATGGACACTAGGAACGATATATATGCTGCCACTGTTCTAAACGTTTAGTACCCTATAAAAAAATTTACAATTTACACTTAGGGTCAAAAAAAAAAATAACAGTAGCAATTCTTTATCTAACATTAAAATTCTATAAAAAATAAATTTTCTTTTCTAGTACGTTAAATTTAATGCATAATTATTGTTGTTTGTAAGTCAGCATCTATAACTGTAAAATTTTATATTATAGAAACTTATAATAAAATAAACTACACTTCGTAAGATACATATTGTGACTAGTTTACACTAAATATATAAATAATAATAATAATAATAATAATATAATAATAATAATATAAATATAATATATGTAAGGTTTTAATTATTGTGTGCTATTTTAGATGGAAAATAAGGACCAAAATAACATTATTACTAGGCAGTAAGTTTTACTAAATTATATTTTTATAAGTCACCCTGTCCTTTAATAGATAGGTATAATCTTTCAATAGTAATGTATATTATTGATTTTAAAACCAAAAAAAGCTAAAAAAAATCATTCCGATTTCTCAATTAATAACAAAGAGAAGAGCGAGTAAACAGGAACTGACTGTTGACTGTTTTATTTCAAAAAAGGGGATATGTATTCTATTTTCTCGCTAGCAAAAAAGTCTTTACCTCTCGGAAGTCCAATGATCTAATTTGTCACTGAGCAACTTACTGGAAAAATATCGATTTATTTTAAGTGTATTTTTATCACGTTCACACTTTTTCCGGGGGAGGCACTTCGAGACCATTTCCAAGGGGGGGGGGGTGGAGGGGGGGGGGAGTGGCGTAGTCGGTGACTATGAGCGAGTGGAATATTTGAGGAGTACCAATAATAAAAATGGTATAAAGACTTCTTTAAAGGTAGATAGATAATACATTCCTGTATTTTCCCCTATATTCAGAAATAATATTATTATCCGATATGGCAGCCATTTTGACAGCTGACAGAACCGTAAATTTCCCAGAAATTAAAATTTTCAATAAAAACTGGGGAGTTCCATGTAAAAATAATCCGAAATCTATTAATATAATGACTTCTTATTTTAAAACGTTATGGTACCAAACACTGTTACGCACTTGCCCAATTTTTTTTATGTTATTGATTTTACTGTCAAGTGCCCTTCTGTTTACTCGAGCAACCTCTTCTACAGACTCCCCGTTGCCTTTTTCTCACTCTGGTTGATTCCAGGTATTTTTTTCCTTTCTAATTGTATAATATACTCACATTTGCAGTGTCTTACTTTATTTGGTTTGAATGCATTGGTTTATTATTTATTTTTACTTTTAAAAGCCTAGCCTAACTTTTATATAAAAAATATTAAGAAACTATCTTATATATTACATAATATTGCACAGAAATATTCAAGTGTCAAAATTCGATAGAGTGTGAATAATAAATTGGCACATAAAAATTGCTCTAGATTATGGTACGACTAATTTAATGCTAATTATTTAGAAGTTCTAAAAGCGGAATAATGCGCAATTGATCTTAAATGTACACAAAATTATTAAAAAAAAAAAAAAAGAACAAAATATGTTGATCTCATTGATTTTGATTAGGAACATTTTCGTTCAAAAACGTATTGTTCATTATATTTTCATAACAATAAAATTATTAATTTTATTTTCAGATAGGATTACAGACTCCTTGTTTGTGTAAACATGGAGACCTCAGAGATAGCGGAGTGGTACAGAAACCAACACGTCTTCGTTACTGGAGCGACTGGATTTATGGGAAAGATTCTTATAGAAAAAATACTCAGATCATGCCCAGACGTAGCTGCAGTTTATATTTTAATTCGGCCTAAAAAAGGAAAAGAAGCAGCGCAGAGACTGGAAGACTTCTTCAGTTGTCCGGTATTTATTTTTTATTTATTACATACTAATTTCTTTATTTATATATATCTACTTAGGTAAGATTTAAAATGAGTGGGATTATCTCATCGCCTTCTATTGCCATCCAGATGGATTTATTGTGGCTTATGTCTAACTTATACCATATCTTTTGATGAAGCCCATGGTTGAGTTGGGTGAGACTTGTTTATAATCAGTGGGCTCCTGTCAGGTGAATCCGAAGACCTGAAATCTAGTGATCGACGGATTTGTCTTCTACACTGCAGAAGCAACAGTACGATGTTTGTTGCAGACCTATCCTTTTCATGTGGTTAGCTAGACAACAATGTCATGTCATCAGTCCCGTAAAAATGAGTAGATCTTTCCTTCTCTTTCCCGGATCTGAGCAGAGGTGTTCATGAAAGGATTGGTTGTAAATGCCTTCGAATGTATTAGCCCTTGGGGTATCTCTCCAGTTCGTGAGAGTTACACCATCCGTCTATTTTAAGATAATTTCTTTTACAATTTCCAGGAATGAGTCTGGTTCTTATTTTAGCAAGAGCATCCTTTTTTTGCATTGCCCTCCACAGTCCTGTGTTCCAGAACCTAGACCATAGTCACTATGGTCCTATCAGAAATAGGGCATCTAGTGATGCCTGGGCGACGTTATTAGCCTGCAGTACTCTGACAAATTACGAGGCTGGCTATTTTTATATGCATATCGGCGACTTTTGCACTACAGACTTTTGACGAGCTTAGAGGCAGCGATGATTTCTGCTTGGAAGATCGAGACTATAATGCCCAGATTTATTAATACGTCAACTCTTGGCTTCTGTCCAAAAACTACTTCTTTCTCAGTTGTGGAACCGTCGGTGTACAGTGCATATTCCGAATAGGAATCGGTTTTAACCCATTGCTCGATATGTTTCTCTCTGGAATGAGGACATTCTATGATTTTTCTATATGCTGTCGGGGAACTAGCAAGTCTGAAACCATACCGAGAATGTGGTGGTTATTAATTTAGTTTTGTTCTTTGTATTGACCTCTTTTTCCAGAAAAATGTGGAGAAGCGATAGATCCAGCATGGTCTTCATGGCTCTTGTCGGTGTGGTTGACATTGTCCCAATGATAGCGACATAGACAAGCCGCTGGATTTTAGCTAGCTTTTCTTTAACCGTTCGTTAAAGTCTCTTTTACCTACTTAACTGTCTTTTTTAAAACTGTAAATATGAGAAGGTTTGAGTATTAGGTTTCTTAGTTCTTTAATTAATTTTATCAGATCGCTGTAATTAATTGAGAATGGTTACATATTACATCAATGTACGATTATCCACCTATCATCCATACGGACAATTAATTGTGAGAATGGTTTTGAAGATTTTACAGTTTTTACTTTCGAGTTTCTGAAGTAAGTAAAAGTATGGCAGGCTTATTATCTCTATTTGCTACCTAATGACTACATTCTCAGAAAAGTTCCCAGATCACCTATAGAAAAGATTTGGTCTACTATGTTCTATATATAGATGGCTTCAAATATGCAATACGATTGTGAGCAGAAAATTTCAACAGAAAGCCCAGTGTTGAAATATTAAAATTATAATATTTTGCTATCGATTGTTGTTGGTTTCTTTTTTTATTTTTGTACACCATTTTAAAAAATTTGAAGTGGTCTTAAATGAATCCCCCAAAAATATTAAGTACGGCCCTAAGGCACGCTTACCAAAATGGAGATGCTGCCTGCAACCATCTCCATGTGAACAATGAAAGCTCAACATATTGTAAAACACTTTATTGTGCACAAACGCTGCATGACAAAACTTTGTACATATTTACATTTTCACTTAACTATACAACTACTACTTACATATTTTAGTACTAGGACTCTACATTGTATCGTTGCTCAAAGAACTTAGTATTCGTTGTGTATGTGAGAGACAACCATTACTTCAAGAAGGCTTGAATCGCTCTGCTGACCTTTTAATGTTTTAACGAAAGAAATGGACAAATGATTACATCACTCAGACCAGTTTAGCGCGAGAGTTACCTGATGTTTGTCACGTATGCCTGTAAATCACATTGTAAATAGCCGTTGAGAATAAACACCTGGCTTTTGAGCACAGGACCGTCTTTTATACTTTTCAAAATTCTTTATTTTGGAACAACTACCTTGTCAGATATTTATCAATTAGAAATTTTATTCAAACCATAATTATTACTATTACAATCCCAGGTAGCAGAAGTCTGTACCAGGGATATCCTGAGGATATCCGATAGGATATTAGTCTATATCCTCGGGATATACGGTTTCGCCTATGCGATATCCCTAGTACATCCTGAAGATATACGATGTTAAAAGACGTGGGACGTCCTCGGTATATTTCAATACTTTATTACCGGGATATTCTCCCAATACTTTATCCCCGGGATATCCCGTATACTTTATCCCCGGGATATACACTGCACTACATCCATAGGCTATTAAAAGGATACTTAAAGGGTACATTGATTAATAATTTATGAATAAAAGAGATGTTCATTTAATTTTTTTTTTATTTTAAAGGATTATGTTTTTGAATGGGAAGCTAAATTTTTGTGTCCTATCTTACCGCTCTTTCGCCCTCTTGAGCCATGCGGCAATTAACTTCTCACACTCTTTTTTTGACGTTATTTTTGCTCTCTTATCTGCTTCTGCAAAAAAACAAACTTTCATTATTTAAGGATGTAATACACAATTTACAAGAGAACAAATAGCAATAAATCGTTGATGCAAAAATATTTTTTCCTGTGCATTTTATTTTAGTACATAAACAGTGTTTGTCATATTTGTCATAAAACATTGGCTTCGGTATGTTCTGTGGATAAATTATTGGATATTTGAGTAGATGTGTTTGTGATTATCACATACTTTGATTTTCTTTTACTATACGGAGAATGGTCGCACTGCGCAGCTTTCTGAGTGCCTTTTAAAAGGAGATAGAAAACTTCGCCATTTTAAACCCTTATTACGTGTTGCCTACTTCTTGGCGCAATATTTTTAATAGGTGCGTTTTAATCATCTGCTTCTGCTTCGGAATTGTCGGTTTTCTTGTTTTAATCTGACAGGTTAAAACGACTAAACCGACAATTCCGGAAGCAGAAGCGGATGATTAAAACGCACCTGATATTTTGCTTGCTGCTGTCAGTGTCAGTGAATATTATTTTTTAAGTCACAGTTTATTGCTAAAGAATCAGTTAGCTCACTCGGACCAGTTGAAAGTTCCAAAATAACATCAACTCCAGGGATACAAATTCAGGATACGCAGAAGACTGCTGTTTTATTATAGGCGGTTGTCATATATTGTATTATCCGAGTTGCACAGTGTATAAACTGAAACATTGAGATCAAAAGTGCCGACGCAGAGTGAGCGATCTGATTCTTTAGCTGTAAACTGTGTCACAGGGTTCAAAATGGCCGCGCCCTATGTTGGGCGTGTCGGACCTCTCTCTTGCCTCGTATAGTAATCCTCCGAGGAATTGCTCGGAGTAGTAATCAAGGTATGTGATAATCACCACATACATCAGACTTCTGCGTATTCTGAATTTGTATCCCTGGAGTGGATGTTATTTTGGAACTTTCAACTGGTCCGAGTGAGCTAACTGATTCTTTAGCAATAAACTGTGACTTCAAAAATAATATTCACTGACACTGACAGCAGCAAGCAAAATATCAGGTGCGTTTTAATCATCCGCTTCTGCTTCCGGAATTGTCGGTTTAGTCGTTTTAACCTGTCAGATTAAAACAAGAAAACCGACAATTCCGAAGCAGAAGCGGATGATTAAAACGCACCTATTAAAAAATATAAGATGTAGGCAACACGTAATAAGGGTACAAAATGGCGGAGTTTTCTATCTCCTTTTAAAAGGCACTCAGAAAGCTGCGCAGTGCGACCATTCTCCGTATAGTAAAAGAAAATCAAAGTATGTGGGTGATTATACTGATCAAGGAGCTGTTATCAAATGTGTAAGAACATGATTGGATATCTGGTGTTGACACTATTTCCAATGTTTCATTATTTTTAATTTCAGAGGAACTGTTGCAATTCACTGACAAGACCTCCAAATTTCACATGTGAAAAGGTTCATTTTTAGTTACGTTTAAACTACGTTCTAGCGGAACGTTTTGAACCGAAATTTTTTGCCGTTTGGCTCGCATGTAATATTTGTTCATAATTATACTTAATACTGCACCTACCTGAACGAACAATCACAATATTGCACAATATGATCACAATTTTCGTTTTTTTTACGAACTGCACGCTTCGCTTCAAAAAATTGTTAGAAAACATAACCTTAAATTTTCTTCCGATCCGATAATATTCGAAAGAAAAAAGAAGAAACTGGTCTCGACTTATAGAACTAAGCAGGCAAGTCCTTCTCGTTATATATAGGATATACCTGGTATATAGGTATTGCTACATCTTTAGGATATACGAGGAACGTCCCGGAATATGCGCTATGCATAGGATATTGACAGGATATCCTGGGAAGTTGTGGCTATCTGATACAACTTAAACTAAGGTTTTACTCAGTAATAGTTTCTGGGTTCTAGTTACTTAATTACACTTAGCTAATTTGTACACCATAGAACTTTACTCTGATTTTTTACTCATAGGTTTGTTCCCTTCCCAACAAACATTTTGTGTAGGGAAATTAAAGGCCCAATAACTGTCACCCTCTAATTACATTGATGGCCATTTGACTTTTTTAATTAAAAGGCCGGCATATATAGGTCATTACGGCCGACAGTCGGGCCGAAGTCACTTTGCTATCATAACCAATTAATGGTCCTTCATTTCCCTTTTAATGCATAGAAATAAATATTTTGGCAATTAATGGCCTATTGATGGGAAGTTATCGGGAAATTGCTGGCCTTTTACCATTAATACAGCCATGTGTCAGTCACATGATCAGACAGGATATTCGATGGTGCCTCTTTGACGACTAGTATCGTTTGAACTATAAATTATATACAAAAACAGAAGGCATTTTAATATATAGAATATTGTACACATTTTATTTAATTCAGCTATATAATATGTTTTCTGTAAAAAAATTATTAATAAAATATTCTAAATTAATATGTAAAAGTAAAAAATTACAATAAATACTGATTACTGAAAACCAGCAATGTGAGACTGGCCTCATGTCTACTCGTTGGGTATGTAACAAGTGATCATCGGTGTCTCCATCTATGAACGCGGGGCGGAGCCTTCCTGGACTGTTCGAGTTGGGTGTGCGGCAGTTAAAAGCCTTTTGACTTTTACCCTTCATAAGGCCATTATCAAGCAACATAATGCTGGGCCACTATCGAAAGGCCAAAAGTAGGCTTTTATCTTTTAATCGTTGTATTCATTTTCCCTTCAATTACAGCAAAAGGCCAGCAATATCCCGGAAATTTATTGTTTGTTGGCAGTGGCGGCTCGTGAGGTGGTTCACAGTGACAGAATATAATTATCAGTACAGATGTATGAAAAAACTTTCAGTGTTTTAGAAAGTTTATAATATACCTTTCTAAAACACTGACAGTTTTTGACCTATATCTGTACCGGGATCTATATTCTCCTACTGTGAACCCCCAAAATTTTGGTCACGAACCGCCCCTGTTTGTTGGGTTCGTATATTGTGACTAGCGTCAATGGACTTCTGGTAGATTTTTTAATAGTGTACATTTTCAAGTACTTATGTAAGTTAGTGGGACTGTAACGTTAATAATGTAATTGTTTCCGAAATGTTATGATGTGGTCTTCCTTGGTTATTACTAGCAAACGTTTCAGCTGCAACTACGGCAGCCATCTTCAGTGCATGGAATTTTGTAGACTCCTGCTGATGTGAGGGGGTCTCTGCGGTCTTTCGCTATTCTGAAATATTCCCATATTTTCTTTGTTGGCTTGTAGACAGTGCTAATTTTCTTCAAATTTTTCCCAATTGGGTCAGTGACACCTTCTACGTACGGTAAATAGACAGTTCCTTGGTTCTGTTCTTTACTGGACTTGTTCTTATTCTCCCTTGGGAGCATAAAATGAATTATGTATTTTTTGATATATCCGTTTGCTTATAACACTGTTGCCAGATGTTTCATTTCATCGTTGATATGTCTTGGTTCACATATCCATAACGTTCCGTTTACTAAGGTGTTGATAACATTGTGCTTTTGTTTTGGATGATGGTTGGACCCATATTGTAAGTATCGATCAGTGTACGTTTTCTTTCTGTATACTTTGTGACCTAGTTTATTGTCTTCTCAGTTAACACATTTAAGAAAAAAATTTGTCGGTTTTCTTTTTTCCATGGTGAACTGGACCTTAGCATGAAAACTATTTAAATGCTTTAGGAAATTTTGGAGGTCTTTTCTCCCGTAACTCCGGGTTACAAATTTGTTTGTCTACATACCTCAGCCAAAGCTTGTTTTTCAGCAGTACGGATAGCTCTCTTTTCAAAATTTTCCATGTAAATATTGGCCACAACTGGCCTGAGTAGGCTGCCCATGACGACTCCGTCAATTTGTCGATTAAATGTTTGATTCCACTGAAAATATGATGTTGTGAGCACGTGTCGGAAAAGGTTGATGAGTTCTGGAAAAAACTTCCCTATGTAGCTGATTACTTCTTCGAATATAAAATTGTAAATAAAGATGACTAGCCTAATGACATGGCTCTAAGGTGATACCTACTCTTTAAGTGTTCGATGAAGTGCGTAGCTGAAACGATTGGTAGTAATAACCAAGAAATACCACGGTATAACAGCCCGGAAACAAATAATTACATTGACCCCAGCCGTGAAATCCTACATTCTTACGAGAGGTAACAATGCTGGGTGGATGATTTCGAAGTTAATCTTTCTGGCACACCCCACAGCTGGTTTAAGAATCAGTTTATTATGTTATAAATTGATAAATTGACAGATTGGATTGCCTATCAATGAGCCAATACATTTTCCTATATTTGTGCCTTCAAGTGAATTTTTGCTATGAAAGTTAATTTATTTTTTATGTACTTTTCAGATATTTGAAAATCTTAAGAAATCCGCAACAGGCAAAGATTCTTTACAAAAATTAAAATGTATAGATGGGGACATCACAAAGGAACATTGTGGAATCTCAGACGAAAATATAGCTTTCTTACAAAACACGATAACCAGCGTATTCCATATGGCCGCCAACGTTAGATTCGATCAACCAGTAAAAAGTGCGGTACTTTTAAATACAGGAGGAACTTTAAACGTTCTAGAACTGGCGTGTAAATTGGAAAACTTAAAAGTCTTCATGCACGTATCAACCTCTTATTGCCATTGTGATGTTACTGAGCTAGAAGAAAAGATTTATAAAGCACCACAAGATCCTAGGTAAGACACTACCAGAGTATTTTCGTTTGTAATATCGTCAAGTACTGAATTATTGTCGGAAATCTTTCGAGACAAAATCACAAGCACATATACAGGGTGATCCATTAGTGTGAAAAAGTCCAATATCTCCGTTATTATTATAGTCTATTTTTATGTATGAGAGAGTAATAAAACAGCATTTCTAATGCAAAACTTAGTACGTTCATTTTAAATATTTTTACAGAATAATCTAAATATTTCCTAAAATTGTAATAAATGTACCTGAGCTATTACAAGTTTTGGGTCTTTTATTGGTCCTTTATAAACATAAGCTGTACAGCACAATAGAAAAAGGTTTGGAGAGGCCAACAGCCCTGTGTATTAAAGATTACATAGCCGTATCTTAAGATTATTTTCAATAAGTACCTATTTGCCAATTTTGTTTTATTTTAATTCCAAGAATTTCTTACAGTAATCAAATTATAAGTAGATAAATACCTTCCTAACAAATTTCACCGAAAATGCGATTATAGGTTTTCCATTTAGTAAGGAGGTCCAAGTTGTGTATTCTTGACAGTTTACTAAATGTCGTTTAGTTGCAACTTGCAAGGTGCAGTGTGAATTCTAGTGTGATCATGGAAAATTTGGAAGGGCCGCGTAAACGACAAAAAATCGGTCCTTTAACAGTTAATAAAAAAACATTAATATTTAATTGTTTTAAATCATTTACAGACAAAAATTTATGTAAAAGTGTTGATGACACAGTGGAATTAGTTAGTAGTACGCTTGGTGTTGGGAAATCTACGATTTACAGAGTTGTTAAAGAAGAGAAATGTGGCGAGTTTCAAACAGCACGTAAAGCTCCAGGAAAACCAAAATTTTAATTAGAAAATCTTTTGAAAGAAAGACTTCGAAGGAAAGTGCATGCGTTCTTCTTTAGCAAAGAATTTCCGACAGTAGACAAAGTTCTTGCCACGGTTCGACATGATAAGGATTACCCTGAAATGAGGCGAAGCACACTATGGAAACTTTTAAAAGAAATAGGTTTTCTATGGAAAAAGCATTCCAGAAAGTCTATTTTAATAGAAAGAAGCGATATTGTAGTATGGAGAAGAAATTACCTAAGGACTATAAAAGAAATGAGAAACCAAAGAAGAAATATATTTTATTTAGATGAAACATGGATCAACGAGGGACATAAACCAAATAAATTTTAGCAAGATGAAACTGTTACAAGTCGAAGACAGGCTTTTTTAAATAATTTATCTACTGGTTTAAATCTACCATCAGTAAAGGGGCGCAGACTAATAATAGTACACATCGGTAGTTCAAACGGTTTTGTTAAAGGTGGTTTATTGACTTTTGAATCTACTCGTACCGGTGACTACCATGAGGGCATTAATGCTGATGTCTTTAAAGAGTGGTTCGAACAAATTATAGATCTTCTTCCTTAGAACTGTATAATAGTAATGGATAAGGCAAGTTATCACTCGAGACTTATAGGAAAAGTGCCCACAACCAAGTGGTTAAAAAAAGATTTACAGAATTGGCTAAATTCAAAGAATATTAAGTTCCATCCCGGTTCTGTGAGAAAAGAACTGTATCATTTGTGTTCATTTCATAAAGAGAAATTCAAAAAATATGAAATTGATGAAATTGCAAAAAATCGTGGGATGACGGTGGTTAGATCACCACCATATCATTGCGAAGTAAACCTGATTGAACTGATATGGGCACAGATAAAGAGAGAAGTTTCAAGAAAAAATAATTCTTTTAAAATGAGTAATGTTAAACAGTTGTTTTTGGAGGCTGTAAATAATGTGAAGCCTGAAAACTGGGAAAAGGCAGTAAATCATATGAATAAAGAAGAAGAGAAAATGTGGAAGTTGGACAATATTACTGATGAAATGATCGAGCCATTCATTGTAAATATTGGTTGCGACAGTTCATCTTCTGATTTCGATTCTGATTTGGATTTGTAGGTCAGAAGTAGTTTTTATATTAAAATTATTATTTATGAACGTAACGTTGTTTAAAAGTCAAAGTTTAAACCCTTATACCTACTCGTACATAACCCGTTTAACACAATGTTCTTAACATACCTTGTGGAAAAATAAAACATTTTAGAAAAAATTGCACTTTTTTACCTTCAACTGTTTAGAAGTTATAAGCAGGTTAATTAGATGAAAATATAAGTGTATACTCGAGGAATAACTTCAAAAAATATTTTAATTGTCTACTAAAAGAAGTGATACGCCTATGGATTACGAACGCTTTATTATTTTAATACTCTCTCATACATAAAAATAGACTATAGAGATATAATACAAATATTTTCACAGAACGGTAGACAGCGTTAAACTAAATATTTTATAATTATTTTTAAATATACAGGGTGTTTAATAACTTCTCTCAGAAAGTAATTTATGTCCTTTTTAATGGATCACCCTGTAGTTTATTTTATATTTGAATTAGCCTCGCTTTTCCCATTCCAAAAATATAAATATTATTGAATTATAAAGGGTATTTTGCAGGATATAATCAGTTTTGTATGAAAATCGTATTGAATTCAATGACCTATATCATGCAAAAGAAACAATCGACAACCAATTTTTTTTCTACCACAATTATTCGATCATGGTCAAATTTTATCCGGAGACACTACTTTTTTTAATTCGCATCAAATCTGTACAGGGTGAGTCAAAACACAAATACATAATTTTCTCTATTTTTTAAATGGTTCACCCTGTATTTTATCATCGTTCAAAAGTATCCTAATTATACTTTAATATGACTTAAGCATTCTCTATACCAGAAGTTAATAGTTTTTAGAGATTTTTAAATGTTAGTGGTAAAAACGATAATTCAGAAACTAATTGATAGAAAATACATTTTATTTGATAATTAGTAATTATTACAATTTAACCAGCTGTAATTATTTATTATCGACTAAGTAAGTTTTTGACAATATGTAATATCACTTATACATTTATTAGAAAAAGAAATAAACATTTCAACCACAAATGAAACCTACAAAATTTTTTTGTTTATTCATTTTTTTTAAGTTGGCTTTGAAAATCCCCAATACTGACAGTTTGTTATTAATAATGTCATTAGTGTTGCATTATTTGTTTTCTACAAAGTCTCGCCAGTTTTTAATATGAATTATAGTCGTGAAGAATTAGTTTGATATGGTATGGCTTTTGGGAGAATGCAATAAAAACTCTTTGTTAGCAACTAGAGTTTATAAAGAACGATTTTCAGAGCGTAGAATGCCAAATAAAACATCGTTCGAAAAACTGATGGATCGATTTAACTGAACAGGGTCAGTGTCATATGAGAAAATTGATAGAACAAAAACTGTTACTAAAGAGGAAAATGAACTAAATGTTTTGTTAGCAGTTACCGAAAATCCGCATACAAGTATAAGAAATATTTCAAGAGAACAGGAAATAAGTTATACGTCAGTACAAAGAATACTTTCCAAAAATAAAATGCATCCGTATCATATGCAACTACATTAAGAACTCACTATTATGGATTTTGAACACAGGGTAACTTTTTATGAATGGTCACAAAAAAAAAATTACTGAACGAAGAGATTTTTTTGAGTACGTGCTTTTTGGAGATGAGGCAACTTTTCATCGAAATGGCTGTGTCAATAGGTACAACTTTCATTATTATTCCACTTCTAATCCATACCATATAATTACTCACAGTCAGGAAAAGTGGTCTTTAAATGTTTGGGGTGGCATTATCGGTGAGTACGTGATAGGACCTTATTTTTTTAACGAACCTGTAAATGGGGTATTGTACTTAGACTTTCTAGTGAGTTCTTTACCAATATTGCTTGAAGATCTTCTTCTTGAAGTACGTCGAAAAATGTGGTATTTACATGATGGTGCTCCTGCTCACAATAACGCTCTTGTAAATGGCGAACTTGCAGATCAATTTCCAGGAAGACGGATAGGAAGAGGCGGGCCAAACCGTTAGCCAGCCCGGTCACCAGATTTAACTAAAATGGACTTTTTTTTCTGGGGCTACGTTAAGGCTCTAGTGTATAAAATACCTCCAACTACAGTAGATGATATGAAGTAAGAGTAAGAGAGGCACTTTAAAGTGTTACTGTGGAAATGCTTGGAAATGTGAGTCGGAACTTTTAAAACCGTCGTCAGGCCTGCAATAAATATTATGGAAGGCCACTTTGAACAACTGTTCTATTTAAATATAATTTGCAAAAATTACATTTAAATAATAAAGTATGAATTTGTGCTAGCTATTAAATTAAATTAAAGTATAATTAGGATACTTTTGAACTACTATATAAAATACAGGGTGAACCATTTAATAAAAATTGCGAAAATTATGTATTTGTGTTTTGACTCACCCTGTACAGATTTGATGCGAATTGAAAAAAGTAGTGTCTCCGGATAAAATTTGACCATGATTGAAAAATTGTGGTAGAAAAAAAATTGGTTATCAATGGTTTTTTTTTGCATGATATAGGTCATTGAATTCAATACGATTTTCATACAAAACTGATTATATCCTGCAAAATATTCTGTATAAACCAATAATAATTTATATTTTTAGAATGGAAAAAGCGAGGGCAATTCAAATATAAAATAAAATACAGGGTGATCCATTAAAAAGAACATAAGTTGGTCCCAGAGGGAAGCTATTAAACACCCTGTATATTCAAAAATAATTTTAAAATATGTAGTTTAACGCTATCTACCGTTCTATGGAAATATTTTTTTATGTCTCTAATAATGGCGGAGATATTGGAATTTTTCACACTAATGGGTCACCCTGTAGAGATCATTAAGAAAATTTCACGCCAAAAGAAATGTTAGGAATATTATTTATAAATACACTTTTATATGTTACTTTTAATTATCGACTTCTCTCTTTCACAATATAATAAAAATTATATATTGTCAGCTTCCTTTTACAGGACAATATATCTTTCAATATTATCTGTCTTTATCACAGGACAATATATCTTTCAATACGGTCTGTTTTTATTATCACAGGACAATATATCTTTCAATATTGTAGTTCTTTAATATCACAGGACAATATATATTTCAATATTGTCGGTCTTTATTATCACAGGACAATATATGTTTCAACATTGTCGGTCTTTATTGTCACAGGACAAGATACACTTGCGTGCATAGAAATCGGCCCACTGTAAACTTTTGACTTTAACTATATTTTTGTTTTAATTATTCATCAGATCAAAAAAAAATATGCTGTTTGAAACACAATTTAATATGTTTTAATGTTGTTTAATAATTAATTAATAACAGTAACGTTGTTTAATAATTAAAAAAAATATAGTTAAAGTTTACAATGGGCCGATTTCTATGTACGCAAGTATATATTTCAGTATTGTCGGTCTTTATTAATCACAGGACAATAACTTTAACTATTTGATGGCATTGACAGTTTTTTAACTGTTTCACATTCAACTGTAACACATACTTTGAGTGGTCAAAAGGATTTTAACTGCCGCAGACCTAACCCCAACAGCCCAGAATGGCTCCGTCCCGCGTTCATAGATGGAGACACCGATGATCCCTTGCTACATACTCTCATACTCAACGAGTCAGCATGTACTATGAGGCCAGTCTGTTATTTACTATTCAGTATTCATTGTAATTTGTTACTTTTACATGTTGTTAATTTAGAATATTTTATTAATATAGTTTTTACAGAAGACACACGTAGTACATTCCCTTTAAAAGCTCGGCATCATTTTTACAAAAGTCTTATACAAGTCCTTTGATGGGAAGTTAACAATAATATTATGGGAAACTGCTGGCCATGTGCAGGCCTTTCACTACTTATTGCTGGTAAAGTGAAGACGGCCTTTTGCCGCCCGTTGTGATAAAAAGTCGACTTACCAATTGTAGACCTCTACTTGAAGTAACGTACATACGTTTAAACGCGGTTATCTTGCCAATAAAAAATATTTGTTGGATTGTTTGCATGTCTATGACACAAATTGAAATATTGTGCAATTACGCACTAAGGCAGCATTTATAATGCACTTCCAAATAACGTAAAGACCATTTAATAGTTTTTAATTAAAAATGCTCTCTACATTGTAGTTGAATTTTTGAATGCTGTAAAAAAAAAATAAAAAAATTGCTACCCACTGTCTAGAAGAGCTGTATCTTACAATTTATCATTTTATTGTATTTTTGACTTTTGTATAAATTTTTTACATGTGAATAGGAATCAACTTACTTTGCTTAAAAAATATTATCTTTGTTGTTTGATATTTAAACGAAAAATACTAGAAAATTAAAGTGATTATGTCGCCTTTGGTTAGTTCTCAAATTTACCGATATTCTATCAAAATATTTTTATAATTTTGACATATAAACTGACATTTCTTATAATCGCAGCAAGTGTCAAAATTATCTACTTTAACCAGTTACATAAAGCTGAACATTATGTAACTGATCTCGAAGAATGTATTGTCACCAGTTGCAAAGGAAACCAATTAAAAATAAAACTTTTTTTGGTTTTAAAATCAATATATATACATTTCTATTGAAAGCTCATATCAAAGGATGGAAGGTTGGTTATATAAAAATTAATTTTGTTCGTGAACTTACAACCTAGTAATAATTCTGTTCTGGTTCTTATTTTCCATTCTAAATCTGCACAAAATGATTAAAACACAACGACAAAATAACCCCCTTTCTTAAAAACTATATAACTTTAATAGCCCCCGAAAAATGGTACGTCTTGTTTTTACTTGCTATTTATAGTTGGGTACAGGGGAGAGGTGGTGAACAACATGTACTATTTATTAGTGGTGAAAGCTGTTGTTTAACCTATCAAATTAAAAATAAAGTTTCTTATCGATGGATTTTTTCATTTTTTGCTGGCAATGTAATAATTTGTTTCTAGACGTCTATAACAATATAAAAAGCCTATTACAAGGATTTATCGTCCGGTTTTGCTACAGAAAAAGCTTGAGAAGGGTTTTTTTTTTTCGTTATAGACGTCTAGAAGCATATTACATGTTATTCACCCCCTCTCGTATATCCAACTACAAATAGAAAACAAAAAACACGACATGCCACTTTTTGCAGTCATATGAGGAACTATAACAAGAAATCACCCTTCAACAAGTGTTGATAAATTAAATAAATGAAATTATGCAAGTAACAATGCATGAAAGGAATATTGATTGCATAGATGTCAGTAATGTTTTACCAAGCATAATGTTATAAATAAGCTAGAGAAAATTAGAAAAAATATTGTAACACGTTACAAAACGCAGTTTTCTTTAACTTGTTCGTTTTGCGGGACCTCGCTCTGCTTCTCCCGCAAATATTCACTCTTTACATAAAATAGGGGATTTTGTAACTGATTACATAAATAGCTATTCAGGTAGTTTGATTCAAAAAGAATCAACCTCGAAATTCTATAATTTAAGTAAAGTTTTTGTGAAAATTATTGAATATATTAATGTTTTCTTACAAACTTTAAAAACTCTTTACTTAAGGAGGTCCTTTCGCCACCAATGTTAAATAAAAAATATTAGAATATGACTAAAATTAATTTTTTTCTAATAGTAGATGTCCTTATTTATCTAATAGTGAACTTTTAACTATACCTTACCGTGTAAATTTTTGAGAAAATTTTTTTTTAAAAATGTGTGTGTTTGTACAGTGTCTTATGAGAAAGTAAGACTTCAACAACAATTTTCGAATTATAATTAATTTTACTATTATTTATTGATTAGATGGAGTAGAAAAAAACTAAAAATAAGGTTTTTGAAATATTTAGGTTTTGTTTTTTACAATAAATCATATAGGTTACCGTGGAATTTATTGAGAAATTATTATTAAAAAATCCCAAAAAATTATCAACTAGGTTACTTTAAAATTTTTTGTGATTTTTTAATATTAATTTCTCAATAAGTTCCACGGTTTACTATATATATTTTATTGTATAAAACAAAATCTAAATATTTCAAAAACCTTATTTTTAGTTTTTTTCCACTCCATCTAATCAATAAATAATAGTATGATTCGAGACTTACTTTCTCGTGAGGCACTGAACAAATACATTTAAAAAAAAATTCTCAAAAATTTGCAAGGTAAGGTATAGTTAAAAGTTCAGTATTAGATAAATAAGGACTTCAACTATTAGAAAAAAATTAATTTTAGTCTTAATCTAATATGTTTTAACATTTGAGGCGAGAGGTGTGGCGAAAGGACCTCCTTAAATTATATAATTCTGATATTGGCCCTTTTAGAACCAAGTCGTAGATTTGAATCAACAATATGTTTACTTATTGATTAAATCAATATGCCATAATTATTGTTTTCCTTAATCTCAATGATGTTTTAGGAAAATTTTAGACCTCGTAAGATGGATGGATGATGACCTTCTGGAAACATTAACACCTACATTATTGAAAGATTCTCCAAATAGTTATGCATATACAAAGTGCTTGACAGAACAATTAGTCTCAGAATATAGCGATAAATTACCAATAGCTATTACTCGACCGTCTATAGGTAAGTAAAATTAGTATACTATGTGATACCTCTTAATTCTCTGACCATTCGTGTCTCTAATCAGTCTTGTTCTATAACATTATCTAGGTAAAAATGACAAAACCGTCTGCCAACCACAGGATCTTTAATTCGATTCTTTCAAAACATGATAAGGCTTGCAATATTAGTAGTACAGTTTGCAATAACTTGAAGATAGATACCTAATTTTTTTATATTTATTGACCTCTGACAACAAAATAATACAAATTCTATATTACATACATATCCTCATACTTTTTGGACCTGACCCTTCTATAGGCCTGACAAAATCGGTAGTGACAGACCTAATCAAAGAACATTCCCTTGTGAAATTCAAGGAAAGATGGGATGAAACAAGAAACTGCAGAGTTGACAGGGAGCTCTTAAGTTATCCTGATAACACTGCAGCAAACAAATACTTGACTATGACTAGACAGAATCTGTGCCTAGTCACAGGCATTCTGAATGGTCATTGCCAAGTACGAAAGCATCTCCATATCATGGGGCTGTTAGAATCCGCACTCTGCAGAGGGTGCGAACAAGAAGATGAGACCATTGAGCATATCCTTTACGATTGCTCGACGCTCTCATTTATTAGAAGATTTGTGTTTGGCGTGTATCGGCTAACACCGGCCGATATAAGAGAAGCACCTCTTGGCGACGTTGTCAACTACATTAAATCTATAGGCTGGCTCACGAGCTAGGAGGTGCCTATCTTCTTAGGAGGATGCCCAATGAGCCTAATGAGGCCTAAGTACCGTGGGGGTAACCGGCCCTCCACATATTACAGATACATATCCTCATAAATTCAGACATCTTTAAAAGAAAGAAGAACAATTGTCCCTTTGACCAGCCTAAACTGTTCTTCCTCAAAGGCCCGTGTATCGGAAAAAAATAAAATACAATTAATTTGCCTACTTAAGAGCGTAAATACCTAGGAACGTAGATAACAAAGCTAATGTTTTAAATATTTTGCAGTTATTCAAATAAAGGTTTTAGCTTTGTTTTCTAAATTTGTTTATGCATTTAAAATTGTGCGGACATTAAAATTTTTTGATTCAACAAATTAATAATTTCCCATATTTTAAAATTTCTAAATTCCTAAATTCCTAAATTCCTAAATTCCTAAATTCCTAAATTCCTAAATTCCTAAATTCCTAAATTCCTAAATTCCTAAATTCCTAAATTCCTAAATTCCTAAATTCCTAAATTCCTAAATTCCTAAATTCCTAAATTCCTAAATTCCTAAATTCCTAAATTCCTAAATTCCTAAATTCCTAAATTCCTAAATTCCTAAATTCCTAAATTCCTAAATTCCTAAATTCCTAAATTCCTAAATTCCTAAATTCCTAAATTCCTAAATTCCTAAATTCCTAAATTCCTAAATTCCTAAATTCCTAAATTCCTAAATTCCTAAATTCCTAAATTCCTAAATTCCTAAATTCCTAAATTCCTAAATTCCTAAATTCCTAAATTCCTAAATTCCTAAATTCCTAAATTCCTAAATTCCTAAATTCCTAAATTCCTAAATTCCTAAATTCCTAAATTCCTAAATTCCTAAATTCCTAAATTCCTAAATTCCTAAATTCCTAAATTCCTAAATTCCTAAATTCCTAAATTCCTAAATTCCTAAATTCCTAAATTCCTAAATTCCTAAATTCCTAAATTCCTAAATTCCTAAATTCCTAAATTCCTAAATTCCTAAATTCCTAAATTCCTAAATTCCTAAATTCCTAAATTCCTAAATTCCTAAATTCCTAAATTCCTAAATTCCTAAATTCCTAAATTCCTAAATTCCTAAATTCCTAAATACCTAAATTCCTAAATTCCTAAATTCCTAAATTCCTAAATTCCTAAATTCCTAAATTCCTAAATTCCTAAATTCCTAAATTCCTAAATTCCTAAATTCCTAAATTCCTAAATTCCTAAATTCCTAAATTCCTAAATTCCTAAATTCCTAAATTCCTAAATTCCTAAATTCCTAAATTCCTAAATTCCTAAATTCCTAAATTCCTAAATTCCTAAATTCCTAAATTCCTAAATTCCTAAATTCCTAAATTCCTAAATTCCTAAATTCCTAAATTCCTAAATTCCTAAATTCCTAAATTCCTAAATTCCTAAATTCCTAAATTCCTAAATTCCTGTATAATAGAAAAAAATGGTCAAGACTTTGTTTTTCTTTTTATTTACATCTTTAGAAGTTAAAATAATAAATTGTATATATGTAATTTATTTGGCGGCATATCATTTTTATAATTAATTTTAGAGAAAAAGTTAGTCTTCATAAAAGTTGTGCATGGTCTAATACCTAAAATGCAGCCAGCTGATATAAAATTTTATCAGTCGTATACGAGGTTTGTCAAAAATTAAGGTACCTTACTCTTAAGTAAAATCATATTTTTTGACAAACTTCGTATAGATTGATAAAATTTTTATGAAGCATAATGTCGCGTAAAGCCCTATCCTGGGCTTTGTTTACTCCTTGCCCGCGGTATGAAGTCTAGTGCGCTGGCAATATAAAGACAAACGTACCGCTTCGAGAAACTACCAGAACAAGCGGTATGTGCCGTTGAGTCATAGAGATAGAATTCTCGGATATTCCACATCGTCTAGAAACTTCTCGTACAAAGTAGGGCTTGGTATAAATAACGCGAGTTATCGACGGACGGGAGATTCGAATAAAGTGTTGGATAGAAAAGATAAATTGTAAGAAATAAATTAGAATTATGAGTTATAATAGTGTTTATGTATTATATAAATAAATTATTGTAAATAGTGTTTTAAATAAATAGACTATAAATAAATTAAAATAACGTCACAATAACTTTTTTCCAAATATTAATAATAAAAAAAGTTTTTCATATGCAGCCAACTTTCGTAGACACACTGTATTATTCAAAGACTAACAATATTTTATCATTCTAATAAATGTATTTATTATATAAAATTTAATTTATATTATGTGTACATTTAAATAGTTAACAGTCTATTACAGCAGTTAGATTATTGATAGTCATAGTATTGCTACCTTGCGGCATCTGATTTAATCTCTTTGAACACTCACTTTAATCCTAATTGCAATCAATTCTTATTATTAACCTTGTATATCGGCAGGATTCTAAATTACTTTGCGATTCCATACTGCATTTTGTTCTAAATAGTATGTGCAATGTAAGATTTTATAAATTATTTGGAAGATAGTTTTGAAGAAATTTTTGATAGTCCTAGAGCCAACGTGTAGATTTGTGATTTATTCTCTTATGGCTATTAAATGGTTATTAAATTTTACTGATAACGAAAGCGCAAGGTTCAGATCGGGGCACTTAGTAGTTATAGGCATTACAAGTGGTACGTTTGACATATTTTCTTAAAATTTTCGTTATACTTATTCGACGATAAGTGGCCATAGAAATAGTACAGAAAGCCGATTCCATTTATTAAAAATTAAACCATAAGAAGAAAATAGTGTATCGGAGCTCATGCGTATAACGGTGCTGGCTCGAACAGGACCGGTGCAAGTTTTTTATTGATCGAAAAAATAGTTCACACAATGTTTCATTCATACATTTTTAGAGATAAGATAAATATGTTTCTGGAAGTCCTTATGCATTAGTTAATTTTCGGTAATCATTAATGCTGCAGTCACGAAATTTTGCTTGTGATTTGACATCTTATTTGATTTAGTATCATTTGCTACAAGTAAATTTAATTAAATAGGAGGCAGTTGCGTTTCGCCCAGAAATATTATGTTCGATATTTTTTTACATTTTGTCAGCCAAGACTATGAGTCGTTACTTACAATTAGACAGAGAACCTTTCATGTTACCATTTTCAATATAAATTATCCAAAGATGTCTCAAGATTCAAAATTTAAAAATACTACTACATTTACTTGGTACTTGGTACATATTTTATTTTAATTTTGAACCCTTTTAAAAGGGTCTTTCGGTTCCATAATAAAAGTTAGTCGCTGCTTATTAGAAACATTCTATATAGTCTAAACCAATTTATGGATTGTTTTCGATCAATTTAATACAAAGATTTAAAGTTTTTAGTCGATGATAACATTCCACATTGCAAACCTATTTTATAGATAATAAGAATAAACTTGTAAATCATTAATTTGGTAGTTATCTCACTCATAATGATTTTTTTGTTAATATGACTCTTTTGATTTCTAAATATATTTTGGCCTTACAATACGAAGCGTTTTGTATCTAACACTTTTTTATTGAATGATGAATGTTGACAGGCGTGTATCTTTTTCGGAACAAGAGGCGCTTTAACGGCGGAAATGATTTTCGAACTATCCATTTAGTTTTCGGAAAAGTAGAAAATGTTTGAAGAAAGTCGTCAATAACATTAGCATGTCGTTCATTTGTTTCATTTTGATCAGCTTTCATTCTAAATTACATAGAATACTCTTCTTCCGATTCAAAATCGAGATTCTCGATATTTTCACAGTTTATTTATAATACTTTCTAAACTGACTTTACCTATATCATTTATATTCTTTATAATATATGTTATCACTCTACTTTGCACTTTATTAACAATTTTTTTAACATACTTCAAAATAGGAGGATATTCTCAATTCGTTGAAATATTTTTTTATGTATGTTGAGCGATAATTCTTTACCACGTTGCCCGATTTCTATGATTCTCTTTTTGTTAGAAAATGAATAGTTCTATATACATTTAGTCAAGATCTGAAGATGCGATCTATGAGTAAATCAATAACATCTTCATTTTTAAAGTAGGTTTTTTAAAATTTCTTTAAACCGTACTGATTCGCACGCTGTAAGGAATGAAGAAATGTAAATAATTTTTTGTGTCGGCCAAAAAGCGAAGAGGAAATAACGATTAAAATATCGAGTGAGATAAGTTTCTAAGTTCGTTGAGATCGGGTTTATATTTTAAAATGCCTTGAAACCCGCATTTAAAAGTATACAATTTATTAAGGTTAATTTTCAGTTTCTACATTTGAAAATATACCCGATGCCAACTTGGCCAGTGATGCCATAAATGTTAGGTACAGGTACAATTTAATACGGTTTATTTTAAAATTATATATTTTAAGTTATACCCGACTAAAACACTGTCTCTGACGTCATGAGCGTTGTGTAAAGATGGTGATCAGACAGAACAGAACTTGACAAAACAGAACAGGACAAAACAGAACATGACAAAACAGAACTTGACAAAATAGAACACAGACAAAACAGAACACGGACAAAACAGAACACAGACAAAACAGAACAAGGACAAAACAGAACACAGACATAACAGAACACAGACATAACAGAACACAGACAAAACAGAACATAGTATATAATAACTAGGTAAGTATTTCTCGAAATTCTCTAACAAAAAGTTTCGCCTCCTATCAGTATACATATATTTAAATGCGTTAATGGGTTAATTCTTAGTACTTAGTACTGTTACTTTTAGTTCATTGTTTATAATCTCTGTCATTATGGAATAAAACCCATTAAAATTAGAGGAATGTAAACATAATATCGACGGTCAGATTTTAAAATCATTTAAGTCTACCTATAGTTACTTTACTCTGATATTGTTGTTAATGATTGATACTATTTCCTGATTAAATATATTGTAACATTACCTTAAATCAATTGTATGATAAATATTTAACAGTGTTAGATTATTTTTTGTACAAACTTCATTGATTTACTTTTGAATAAGACTTACTTGTTTTAAAAATCTACAAATAAAGTTTGAATTTCTTACGTGATTTTAACTTCTCTCAGTAGACCGCCGATATGTTTTGTTTTGTCTGTGTTCTGTTATGTCTGTGTCCTGTTATGTCTGTGTTCTGTTTTGTCTGTGTTCTGTTTTGTCTGTGTTCTGTTTTATCCTGTTCTGTTTTGTCAAGTTCTGTTTTGTCATGGCACCGTAAAAATATATATTCCAAATAAGCAACATTTTATGTTCTATCGCTATCAGGAATAATAGAAGTGGCATCTTATATAAAAAGGAAATAACAGATCTGTCAAAATATTTTAGATAGCCTGTTTACCATTTTTAACAATTTTTAACAAAAAATCATTCATTGTTTTGTCAGATACCGATAATATCTCCCCGTCGCTGGGCAGCCTGTATATAAATATATAGCTCTCTATTTAACATAATTATAATTCTTAGGTAGGTTTAGATTCCAGACATAAATTTTGTAATAAATATAACAGCTGCTAAATACATTGATTACATTTTCATTAGCCAATGTAAAAACGTCTTTTATTGTACCTAGGATTTAACTTAACATTACACGAAAGTAAAAATAAAATGTCGTGTAATTAAATAATAAAATACAAATTCAAGCCTAAATATCACAAACGGTCCTGTAAGGGCAGCGTCATATAGCCCGAGATTCTCGGATATAGCCTTGAACAACCGGATTTAAGTGGTGTTGCCAGGTCAATATTGAATTTGTAGGTGAATCGCTTGTTGTACATTAATACCGTATTTGTATATATTTTTGGGAACACATAAATATTATTAGTTGATTATTTAAATGTTTATAATATATTTTGTGGCGATATTTCGTATATATAAACTGTTTAAATCATATAATTTAAAAATAAATTAATTTGAAATTCTTTTGTGTTAGGTATGTTTAATATACTTGGCAACACTACAGGGACAAGTCATGCATACTGCGCAAGCTTCTAGACACACTATTTTGCGATGTCAGGCGCAGAGACGCGTTTTTATGCACAGTAGGTTTCAATTTCTGCTTGAATGTTATATTTATATTGGTCTTCTATATTATTTCTATGTAAGTGGCCCACCTACAAGAAATATTAAACCCTCCACCAATTTCGCTGGGCCATTTTTTTTTCTCCAACGTTTAAAAATAGTACGTGAGAAGGCATGCTAGTGGCTTATTTTCTTATGGCTGGTATTTTAAATATTGTGTTACATTCTAAATCGAATAGTAGTGTAGCATTTGAATATACATTATAGGATTTGCTGAGGATTTCCAAATCCTTTTACGATGGCTTAAAGAAACATATGTTTAATTAATATTAATTATATGTCATGTTGTTAAATACTGATCTATTTTTCAAGGAATAACTCAAAGAACAGTGTCAAAAATAAAAACAAAATAATTAAATTAGATAAAAGTAAAGTGCTAATTTTTAAATTCATGTTACTTTCTAGAATCCATATATAAAACTGAATCAATATAATTCTGTTTTTAGTAACTGCTGTGGCGAAAGACCCCATTCCCGGCTGGGTAGACAACTTGAACGGCGCCACGGGAATAATTATAGCAGCAGGAAAAGGAATTTTAAGGTCCATGCATTGTGATATATCACTATGTGCCGATTATGTACCAGTTGATATGGCTATTAACAGTATTTTGACTGTCGCTTGGAAAGTTGGAAGTGAAGTGAAGAAAAGCGAACCTGAAGTTTATCATCTCACTGCTAATAGGGTAAGTAGGTTTAAATGAAGTGTCATATATTACAATATATAATAGTTTCTAAGTCCTCTAGAGGGCGTTAAAATCAAAGCTCAATTAGCTCAATTCTGCATAAAATTTTCAATAATGGCAAGTGGAAGAGGAAGAGAAGGTTGACATATGGAAAACGTCTTTATTGGCCTTTGGATTAATAATCGAGGTGTTTCAGAATTTTTTTAAATCTATAATAATTCTTGACAAATATATCTTTTGATTGTCAAAAGAACCTCGTTCTACGTAAGGTTCCAGATCAAAGTGCGTATTAATCAAGCAAATGTATCTGTACAATTTTACCATTGTTCAGGGGACATCTTAATCTAAACTTAATAAGCAAAATGTATTTTCCTATTACTGGGCGGAAAACCAGTTTGGAAAAGGTTCCAATGAAGTTTCTTCCGCTGTATTTGATAGGCTCAATAAAATTGATTTTGGTCCTGCTGTAACTATCGTGAAGTTGATGACAGATGGTTGCAGTGGGCAAAACAAGAACACCACACTCATTGGAATGTACTGCAAATGGCTTTCTGAAAAGGCACCGGGATATGTCCAGAATGTCGAAGTGATTTTCCAGTAAAAATTACAAAATTTTGTCCAATTTGAGCAAAAACGTAACATAATACCAAAGAGTATAGTTAACACAAGAGATCGCACTTAAATGTCAATCGATCTGAAAATTTGTGACCTTGAAAATTAAAAATATTTTACGCGGGTAAAATGTATCTAATTTAATATAACCTAGCTTTCCAATAATTTCTCTTTTTGGTTTGAACATTCATTTGTAATCGAATTTTGTTATAAATCTGTATTTTTTATTACAAATTACATCGTAAAGGTCTGTGCAGTAAAAACCTGCAAAAATACTAATCAATTTTCTAGATGTCATTTTTCTTATGTGACAGCAACCAATGTTCTGATTGGTGACACCAGACATGTCAAAAATACTTCAGACCAATAGGGAGGAGGCATC
Organism: Psylliodes chrysocephalus; assembly: GCA_927349885.1. Classification (NCBI taxonomy): domain Eukaryota; kingdom Metazoa; phylum Arthropoda; class Insecta; order Coleoptera; family Chrysomelidae; genus Psylliodes; species Psylliodes chrysocephalus. The sequence continues at coordinate 86,339,861 of OV651816.1, read as the reverse complement.
GAGGTCAACATTATTTTAAAAACCAAAAAAACATAAATTTTGTAATAATGACACTAATTTTGTCTGCAAGTGGCTTAAAAGCTGAATATTTTTTACTTTTAGATGTAATTTTTCTCATGTGTCAGCAACTAACGTGCTGATTGGTGACCCCAGACTTGTCAAAAATACCCCAGACCAATAGGGAAGAAGTACCGAGGTCATTGAGAATTGAGCCAGAATTTAACTTGGGAAGTATAGGGAGTGATAAGCCTGTGATAATACTAAGCATTTTATTTATTATAATTAGATTAACAGTTGTAAGGAATTCGTCAAAGTTAGAGAAACCTTTGGTACATGGTACAACTGTCAACTGAGTTTTAAAAATGACTTATAGAAGTTACTTTGTTACTAGTAACAATATGAATATGTTCTATAAACATGATATTGTTCTATACAGGCTGTTTAATAGCATAATTCGAATATTTTGTTTCATTTGAAAGATAATAGTAGTAGAAGACGAAGTTTGAGCACGATGCCGCGCGCCGTAGGCGGAATGCTTAATCGTCTGTGTGCGATACGGCCAGGGATGATTTGATACCACTATCTTTTGATTGTCAAAAGATTCTCAATCTAAACTTAATAAGCAAAATGTATTTTTTCTATTACTGGACGGAAAACATGTTTGGAAAAGGTTCCAATGAAGTTTTTTCCGCTATATTTGATAGGCTCAATAAAATTAATTTTGATCCTGCTGTGACTATTGACTATCGTGAGGTTGATGACAGATGGTTTCAGATGGTTTTTTAACCCACAGGAACATGGCATTTTTCTTTCAAGAATACAAAAAGGTTTTTGCTAAAGAAATGTAAAACTGGAAATGTTTACATTAGAGATGAATTACATTAACAAGTTAATGTGCTTTAACTTAATGATGTTGATAAGCTTCTTACAAAACACTTTGGCACCGCTTAGAGATCACTGGAAGAACTTAAATTTTATACAGGTATTCTATCTAATGCACTGCCTGAGTCAGAGCATCTAGGTCAAAAAGAAAGTGAAAATGGGTTGCCAGGAGATGAAGAAACCGAAGAAGTAACTTGCGAATTTATTAAAGTTCTTTCTATACTTGTATAATATTATGACCAGTAATAAGTTTTTGATTATAATATTTTGACTTTAATATTATATTATTTTGTCTTTATAACCTATTCAAAATATTAGGCATTAATTTCATTGAATTTTTGCTCTATGATTACTGGTATCAAAACTGGAAATATCTAACTGTCAGTATCAAACACGGCATTCTCTCTAACTTTTTTTTAATTTTTATTTAAACCATTAAGAATTTAGGTAGAGTTACTTTACAATTTGCCGTACTTTACCATCTTCTTTAGTTAAAAAGTATGTTTGTATCGATATTAGTCATAATAAGAACGTAGCATCGTTTTCTTTACTAAAAAGTGATATCCATGTGGGTGTAGAAAATTGTGTTTTCTTGCCAGTGTTGAATCGCGTTCAGACGCTTTTCCACGAGAGCACACAATTTATGGATTAATGCCCATATGCACCGTTTTAAAATTTAATCCAGATTTGCAAATCTCGTTTAAATGACTAGTGATAATTTTCTATGCACCGGCTACGGATTAGATAATATAGTTTAGTAATCTGACAACACTGGATTTTTATAAATTTCACAAAAAACGGAAGAAGACAACTTCAGATTTAAATAGGAGAAATGTATGTCAAAGGATAAGAGGCCGTTGAAAATAGAAGCCCTATTTTTTTAATGTAACAAAATCGTAAACACACCGTAAAAGGCATACAAGTGTTCTGTGACGCATACAGAATTTTACGCAAAAAAATAATTCTATAGTTGGATGGCAAAACCTTTATGTTTATTTTTGGTAATTTTAACATAATATATACATACAAACTGCTGTATTTCAAGCTTTTCTATGCAAAACGATATACCTATATGAATACTTTCTCTTCACTGTGCATGTTCAAAACTATATGGATGTGATATATTTTCAGTATTTAAAAGTGGACAAAATCACATAAATGTAATAGGTATTGCTTACTTATTTTTACCATTTTCAACACGTCTGGATTTGCCATCTAACTACAGAATTAAGCTGTAACGTTAGAATATAAAACATCTCTTAAAAATGACAAAGTTGTCCATCCTACAAAAATATTCACTTTTCTGGTAATTTTGTCTAGAATCTTTGTCATCTTCCAAAAAAAGCTCGTATTCCATTTCCGTTTTTTAATAAAATTCAAATAAAATACATAAAAAAACACAAATGGAAAGTTCCAAATATACTGACAAAACTTTGACATATTTACGCCCGTATGCACCGTACACGTTTAATCCAGATCAAGGGTTTAATCACGTTTAGTACCATTTTTAGCTATGGTACTAAACGAGATTAAACCCTTGATCTGGATTAAACGTGTACGGTGCATGCGGGCGTTATGACGTTACAAAAACTCGATTAACGCCCATATGCACCGTTTTAAAATTTAATCCAGATTTGCAAATCTCGTTTAAATGACTAGTGGTTATTTTTTATGCACCGGCTAAGGATTAGATAATCGAGTTTAGTAATCTGAAAACACTGGATTTTTATAAATTTCACAAAAAAAGAGAAGAAGAAAACTTCAGATTGAGTAGGAGAAATGTATGTCTAAAGATAAGAGGCCATTTGAAGATAGAAGCCCTATTTTTTTAAATGTACCAAAACCGTAAACACACTGCATATCTAATTTTACGCAGGATAAAAGAGAATGTCAAATGAATTTAAAAAATAATTCTATGGTTAGATGGCAGAACCAATAATATTTTTGGCAATTAACATAATACATACAAACTGCTGTACCTATTTCAGGGCGATATACCTGTGAATACTGTCCCTATACTGTGCATGTTCAAAACTAGATCACATATTTTCAGTATTTAAAATTGAACAATATTACATTAATAATATACAGTGAGCACCATAAGTCTTACCCCCCATATCTAACTCGTTACTGGAGTCTTGTTGGGAAAATCGCCGAGACACGTCGATTTTTGGTTTCTACAATGTACATTTTCGTATGAATAGTTTACCCTTAATTTTATCCCTTACTGGAGGGGAGCAACCCTTTCGAAAAATTTAAAAGGCATGGGGTGGCGAGTGATAGCTCATTTATAAGAGGGTTTTATTCTCTATTCAACCGTATAAAAAAAGTTGAAATTTGCTTCATTAATTCTCGACTAATTGTTGTTTCAGAATAACGGAAATTAACGTAGCGCACTCATCCTTAGAATTAAAATTTGCCCCTGCATGATTTCGGTTTTGGTTCAGACGTGAAGTAAGACTTTTTGCCATTAGAAAGTCACTGTTAGTCTAGTTGCTTTCCTATTTTGTGAGGTTTTGTTATTTTTAAACATTATTAAATCAACACGTAATGAAGCAAATTTAAAAATTTTTTGCACGGTTGAATAGAGAATAAAACCCCCTTTCAAATAAGCTATCACTCACCACCCCCCCAAAGGACTTTCTATTGTCAAATTATGACAGTTCGTGGAAAACGTTAACTTTCTAGTTAGATTTGAATGTGTAAAAGTCTACTTTGGATAGTGATCGTAAAAAAATAGCTATTTATCTTCGAAGAGTAAGCTTAAGTCAAATAAACTATAACGAAAGTAGGTAACTCATTTCTTATTAATTTTTTTTTATTTTGGTATGATCGTAGAAAAAATCTTGTATGTTATTCGAGCAGAAAGTCCTTTGGTAGTTTCGACATTCTGTCTCATCTACAAAAGTGCTATTTTCTGTTCTTATTACAGAAATAGCTATTTTGATCCACGAGAGGCAGCACATGACCTTTATTTTTCATCTTATATATGATTTCTTAAATCCCATTATCGTCCTTAATCGCATTTGATTCACTTCAGCAAATTATTTATTGTTTGCATATAAAGTTTTTATTTATGGAGTTTTGCTAATTCGTATTTACATTTCGCAATTTCTGTCTCTATAATGATATACGCAAAATAAAACAATACGAGTATTAATCGTATAGAATAACATAAATCTATTTAATATAATGTGATTGAGTAATTTATTGCTTCATTACATAAGTTTAATTATTAATGTCTGATATCGAGGATCGACCGTGAATCTTAGATAAATCATTGAAAGACATTTTAATTAATTTTAAATTTAAAACTAGACGTTATAATGTAGGTTATTTTTATAAAATGTTCATAGAAACTTTCTAGAACGGATATGAAATCCGCTAATCACAGGGCATGTTTAGTACTCGGCGGCTCTCCTTTTTAAAATTTTAAATTAGTGATAAATCTGTAAACCTAATTATTAGAATATTTTTAATTATTAAGGTAAAAATTCACAGATTTCGAAACTTTTGCTACCATCGAGGACATAAAATGGAAATATCTTCTTCTTATATTTTTGTAATCCTTCAAGTTGGCTAAATTTGGTTATAGTCGAAGCATTAAAGCACAAAAGTTTGGAATTTTTAAGACTAAGACGGATCGGAATGCGGTTTTTTGCATTCGCTTCCAAAAATATTTTGAAAAAAATGCCTCTACTTTTTATCTTATACAAACCGGAAATTGCATTGCTACAGCCAAAAATGTATTTTTAAGACGGCTTTTTGGAAGATTAAATAACTTTGTAAATAGAATTAGAACTGGCCCAAAATCGGGTCTCCGGGGATTTCCAAGGTCGCTGATCACGATTATTATGTTCAAATTGACCCAGAGTCGACCTGGAGCTTAGGAATGTCGATGAACATCATCTTCGTGGAACTCTCCCGAAATTCAAGCGGGAGGGAGAGAAACTCAGAGCCCGGGGGATTTTTAGGTCGCTGGATTCAAATGTGGCATCGGCGAACTCCCTCTGGACACCTGGTGAGCCGGAACCTGGACGTGGACGTCATCACCGAGAATTTTCCTGACAATATCGCCAAAAACAAACCGAAAATCATTGTAGGAGCGTTTTTTGGGAGCGTTGAATCCAAATTTCACGTCGAAAATGACCCCCTAAACACCTGGTGCACCGGAACCTGGACGCGAACCTCATCTCCGTGAGTTTTCCTCGCACAATCGAAAAAGACGAACTGAAAATCGTTATGGGAGATTTTTTGGGGCGCTGAATTCAAATGTGGCATAGGCGAGAACCCTTTGGACACCTGGTGCGCCCAAACCTGGACGTGGACGTCATCCCCGAGAATATTCCTGACAAGATCGCCAAAAACAACCCAAAAATCATTGTACGGGCATTTTTTGGGCGCTAATCCAAATTTTACGTCGAAAACGACCCTCGAACACCTAGAGCACCAGAATCTGACCCTTAACGTCGTCTTCGAGGGTTTCCTCACACAATCGAAGAAAACGACCCCAAAATCGTGCACCTGGTGCACCGAAACCTCGGGCTGGACATCGTCTCCGAGGGTTTTTCAAACACGATCGTAAAAGACTAACCGAAAATCGTCTCATAATTTCACACATTCATTGATGTATAACTCTCGCCTTTAACTGAATATGTAGCACTCCAGAATTCAAGGGCACTGTATCTAGGAGGATATCAAATAAAAGAGGGAGATTTACCTAACTTGAAGCCACTTCAAATCCTACACTTCCTTGAGGAAATTGGATTGGAAGGATCGTTATAAGCATTGAGATATTTCCTTGGTGCATTAGCGACAGAAGGGGGCACAATAGATCTTTTAGGTCACAGTGTATTAACACCCCATTCCCAACATAACATAACAAAACTCCCTGGGGCCCTCGAAAAAGTTGATCCAGTCCTGTAAAATTCTAAATGCCGAGTTTAAATAAAGCAAGGAGAATTACGAGAATAATCTACTGCCTTTCACTTTTCTCCCAACGCTCGAAACGCTTTTGTGTAAGTATACACAAAAACTTTTTTCTAAGCTTCATCAAGGCCTCGCCCACCAACGCGTAGAATGAGCAGGTGGCGGCAGTAAAAAATCATTATCGAAATACATTAACAGAGTAGGGTGCTAAATTGGGTGAGTTCCTCATAGGTTGAATAATTAGCTCTAAATTTATAACTTCTGGTGGTTCCAGAATAAATACCTAAAACATCAGGTTTGGTTGACATTTATGGGAATGACATCGATGTCAAGATAAAGGTTCTGGTGCACCAGGTGTTAGGAGGGTGGTTTTCGACGTGAATTTCGGATTCAGCACCCCAAAAAACCCCCATAACTATTTTCGGTTCATTTTTTTCGATTGTGTGAAAAAAACTCAAGGAGATCAGGTCCGCGTCCAGGTTCCAGTACACCAGGTGTTTAAGGGATCGTTTTTGACGTGAAATTTGGATTCAGCGCCCCAAAAAACGCCCCTACAATGATTTTCGGGTTGTTTTTGGCGATCTTGTCAGGAAATTTATTGGGGATGATGTCCATATCCAGGTTCCGACATACCAGGTATGCGCCGATGCCATATTTGAATTCAGCGACCCAAAAAACCCCCGAGCGCATAGTATCTCTCCTTCCCCTCATGAATTTCGGGAAAGTCCACGGAGATGACGTTCATCGGTGTTCCTGAGCTCCAGGTTGGCTGGTGGTCAATTTGAACATCATAATCGTGATCAACGACCCCGGAAACCCCCGAGAATCCGATTTGGGCCAGTTCTGATTCTTATTTACAAAGTTCTTTAATCTTCCAAAAGCCGTCTCAAAAAATGCATTTTTTGAATGCATTTTTGGCTACAGCAATGCAATTTCCGGTTTGTATAAGATAAAAAGTAGGGGCATTTTTTCCAAAATATATTTGGAAGCGTCTTAGTCTTAAAAATTACGAACTTTTGGCGTTTTTACTGCTTTACTGCCTCGACTATTACTATCAAGTGACAAAACCATAGTGTTGTGTTCTCACTGTGTTACAAGGAGTACCATGATTGCAAATACAAACTTTTTGTAATGCAAACCATTATCTGTCAGTTATAATTGTTATCAATATACTTTCTTTCTAAATATAATTTAGTGGTAAGCTTGAATATCGATAATTTTTTGAAATCCCAACTCACGACAATCCCAATTCAAATTAATCTATAATTTTATGTGACATCACAATATCTCTCAAACTCTTGATATTTTTATATGGATTTTAATGTCTATTTTTTTTTAAATGGTATAAATGTTGTTTTCTTTTTAGGATAACGCCGTAAGTTGGGGAGAAGCTCTGGAAATATCTAAAAAGCACGTGTTTGATTATCCCTTCAGTGTATGTCTTTGGTACCCAGGAGGTAGTCCAAAATCAACTTACCTAATGCATGCAATTGCCGCTTTTTTCTTCCATGTAATTCCAGCTTATGTGGTTGACTTTTTGTTACAATTAACTGGAAACAAAACATTGTAAGTATTAAAGAAAGGGCCATATTTAAATCTACTTGCTTTTATATTTATCTTCTAATTAATGTTCTGAAACTATAAACATAATTATCAACTCTACACATTTTATTGACTAATTCTATCACAAAAATGTTTCATTTAATGAAATATATATTACGTTTTTATTTTTGATTATGTGAAATAAATAATAATAATAATTTGGTTTTAATATTTCACACCTACTCGTAGATATATAAGAAAGTAATCTTTGTTTCTTATACAATCTGTTTTCTCCTTAAACATAAATTTCATTTGTATTGTAGGGCTGATGATGGCCTGATGGCCAAAACTAGTCGCTTCACAACTTAATAATCAAATAATATATGTGGTACATATTTTGTGTTTTTGTTATTATTCTTGAAGGAAAAATCAGTTCATTATGACTATCCATTAGTTATCAAATTTAGCATGTAATGAAATAACCCAAGATTATGTTATTAAAAGAATAAATAACACAGAATAAAACTTTCTTTGGATAATGTATATAGTCTGTAATACCTACGTTTGTAGGTACTTTCATTATATAATGACCCAATAAATCTATTAAAATGATATTTATCTAAAAATACTCATTCTAAACGTTATCTGATATTGATACTACAATTAAATCTAGTAAAAGTTGTATATACAGGGTGTCATTGGTAAATGGACATTGTCCAGCGATGCACGAGGATAAGATGAATAATTTCCGGCCTGACCGATAGTGGATTTATTCACTTTAATGGAATTATGGGACCTCAGAACCACTTTCAACAATTCTAACGTCCTCGATTTAACGGCATCAAAGAATGTTATATAATATATGTGTTTTTCATCGCTATTTACTCTACAACTTGCGTGAATTGTGCAGGATTTTTCTTTATGGCCAAGACTTCTCATATGCGCCGGCAATTGATTGGCAGGGTTGTCTATATTACATGATTCACATCTCCCAATACGTGCTTGCGGTGCTATTGCTCGAGGTGTATTCACCGCATGTACACGGGCTTTCTTTACTGCTGGAACATCGGTTCTAGCCGTGGCGGTTCTTTTCGTGCCTCCGGATGATACACCATTGCGATTTGAAATCAGCTTGCAACTTTTGTTTTGATGGCGACGTAAATTGTCTGCACTGCTAAATATTATACCGCAATTACACTTATACATTTTCACCATTTTTATTATTTATTTGATAGTAGATAATGAAACCTTACACTGTGGAAACCGATGTTTAAACTTTTTGGATACGTACGCTACTATATATCCTCTCAAAAATCCCCCACCTCTTCTAAGCTCCTCCTTCGATATTCACGCTTTGTACGCTAAAATAGTTATACCCGAGAGGTACTTAGATTAAACTCATTACACTTCATGATATATATAGTAAATACTATACATATGGTACTTACACTCATACCACTTCATTGTGTTTGAAGTAATGGGGAGTACTTACTATAACTTATTACACATGATATACATACTATATACAAGGTACCTACACTCATTACATTTCGATGTGAATGGAGTAATGAAAAGTACTTGCGATGCTCATTACACATTGAAAGGTACTTACTATGCAATTACACTCATTACAGTACAGTGGGTACTTGAGAAGTACTTGCTAACTAAATACCCCACTTTTCCTAAGCTCTTGCTTCGATATGCATGCCGTGTATGCTTGCGCCCAGCCGGTTCCTCTCTAATCTTGGCGATTGAGAGTCAAGGATGTACGGACTTCATCCCCCATTTATGAAAAAACAATTATATCTATTATTTAGAATGTACTTAGGGTACAAAACGTTATGTACGCTACTTAGATAAAAGAGACCAGAGATATAACATACACCGGTTTTAAACCTGCGCAAATGTTGCCAATTTCTAAAGAAGGGTTAACGGAGTGGGGGAACTGGGCGGCGACACGCGGCGACCCGAACTCTGTGACAGGGACCGGACTTTGTTTATTAGCAACTTAATGAACTATTAAGTTTATTTATAAGGTGTTTAATCGAATTTTGTATTATGAAATCAAATTATCGTGATTTTTTAATATCAAACAGATGCCACGACATTTTATGTAAAGAGAAGACCTTTTATAGAATATTTCGTTAGCGTTTATTTACTACGGACTTTTCTGCAAGAGATTACAGTAAAATGTTGAAATAGAATATATTGTTAATAGAGCAAAAAATGTTACTCATTGTCTACGAGTATTATAAAAATAGCATGTGCCCAGGCTAATACTGCAAATCTACCCTTATGAGTTGAACATTATATTTTTTCTACGGCTATTACATATTATTAAAAATTAGTCAAAATGAGAAAATGCTGTTTTGTATTGTAACCTCAGAAAAAGTATATTAAGGCTTCTTTCTTTAAGAATATTATTTATTATAAAGGATGAGTCACATAAAACTCTAGAAATGCATATGTCTGAAACCAGATAACATTTTAAAATTTAAATCTATTAAAAGTCATTTGGTCGCTAGGGATGAGTGATTATCGAAATAAATTATCGATAATTGAAAATAATCGATTATTTTCGATCAATAGATTATTTTCAAACAATATATTTTTTGTCATTTCCTTTAAAATCGACTACTTGATTATCTTTGAAAAATCAAAAATAATCGATTAATTAAAAAGCCAATTAACCGATAAATCAGTGTTTACAAAATATATTATAAATAGAATTATTGTTTATTTTAAATAATCGATTATTTTCAAATAAACCATTTTTTTTTTCGTCCATGGAAACAGATTATTCGATAATCTTTGAAAAATCGAAAATAATCGATTAATCAAAAATAATCAATTAATTAAAAAGTCGATTAACTGATAAATCGATTTAAAAAAAAAACAGAATGATCGATTATTTTAAATAATTGATTATTTTCGATCAATCGATTATTATCAATAATCTATTTTTATTGTATTTCCTTTAAAATCGTTAATTCGATTATCTTTGAAATACCGAAAATAATCGATAATTCCAAAATAATCGCCTAATCGAAAATAATCAATTAATTAAGAAGCCGATTCTATGATAAATCGATTATTACCAATAATCTATTTTATTGTATTTCAAAAATATTCGATTAATTAAAAAGTCGATTAACTGACAAATCGATTTTAAAAAAAACAGAATGATCGATTATTTTAAATAATCGATTATTTTCGATCAATCTATTATTATCAATAATCTATTTTTATTGTATTTCCTTTAAAATCGATAATTCGGTTATCTTTGAAATACCAAAAATAATCAATAATTCCAAAATAATCGCCTAATCGAAAATAACCAATTAATTAAGAAGCCGATTCTATGATAAATCGATTTTCCAAAAAATAAAACTAATTATCTATTATTTTCTAATAATCATTTTATCATATTTCCTTTGAAATTGATTATTCGATTATCGAAAATAATTGATTATTAAAAAGCTGATTATCCAATAAATCGATAATTTTAAAAAAATAACCAAAATATCGATTATGTAAAATAACCGATTATATTCAATCGATTATTTTCATATAATATCTTTGAAAAATCGAAAATAATCAAATAATTAAAAAACCGATTAAACGATAATTTTGAATAAATGTACTTTTTCTGTATTTCCTTTAAAATCGATTAATACATTATCTTAAAAAAAAACGAAAATAATTTATTAAAAACAGCGGATAAATCGATTTTCATTAAAAAATATCAGAATTATCGATAAATCGATTTATTTTTGTAACCCCTATTGGTCGCTTGCTTTTATCTGAGCATTTAGCTCCAAAATTTAGAGATTCGGATTTTTTGATCCAGTTATCTTTGAAATCGCATTCGCTTGTATAATAAATAAATATTGCTAAATTTTGGATTTTTTTTAGTAAACGAAAATTATGTTCGAGTTGTTTAGGGGTTTGTAATGTAACATTTTATTAACGTGACTAAGGGTTGATTCCACCGTTGTGTTAAACGAAGTTTAAAATGACATTTTTACATTAACACTGTCATTTTAATCTCCGTTTAACACAACGGTGGAATCGGACCTAACTCCTGTAACTTTAGTATTTTTTTTTTGTTTATACTAGATTACTTTGTTTTAAGACTGAAAATTCAATGTCACTTTCGATTTGACCGCAAATAAGATGAACCTTGAAATTTTAAGTAGGTCATCCTGTATTTCATCTAATATTCTTATAAAAATACCTTATAAAAATACCTTATAAAAATAAAATTTAGCTAGCAACTATGATTCTTTACCTCTTATTTATCTACCAAAAAGGGCTAAAAACTACCTTATAAAACTACTTTTTAAATACAAAATTTCGTTAGCAATAATGTCTATTTACTATTTATTTAAATTAAATGTTCAAAATTTTACCCTTTTGTAAATTTATGTAAGTAATATGAAATCTGATGCTTAATATTTATTGAAACCCCTTAATGCGGATCTGAAGTATTCAGCCCAGAGAATCATGGCGCTTTATGTCAAAACGTTAATAAATATTTACCGCTAAAAACGAATATATTCATAACAGTAGTACTTGTATTATAAGTACATACAATTTTTCAAGATACATCGTGACATTTTGAACTTGAAATTGAATAGCTAGAACACTTTAAATTGCTAAAATACCAACAAATAAATCAAAAAACAGCTGTCAATGGTGATTAAACTCAGGTGGAGGTGTGATCGCTGAATGGAAATCGGAGCAATTCGGGTGGCGTCGTGCAACAATGATTTTCAATTGGTGGGTTACTTTGGCTTAAAATAGACAGCATGCGCAGTGTGCAATGTTACATCTTCGGTCTCTTTAATCTAAGGTACGCTACAATAGTAATATCCGAGAGGTACTTAGATTAAACTCATTAAACTTCATTACATGGATAGCAATTACTATATATACAAGATACCTACACTCATTACATTTCAATGTGTATGGAGTAATGAGAGGTACTTACGATAATTGTTGTGTTAGGTAGATGGACAACACTAATAATGCAAATCCACATATAAACTTATTTATTATTTCACAAAAGTCCATGAGAACACATCTCGAGCCGGTAACAAGAGTTAGGTTAGGACAATGTGTCTCTAGCCACGATGCCGGATCGCAGTGGCTAAGGTGACACAACAATAATCATTACACATGGTGAATAGGGTAATTGAAAAGTACTTACTATGCAGTTACACTCACTACATGGTATACAGAGTATTTGGGAGGTACTTGCTAATTGCGCGAAGGGTGGGGGTGGGTACTTAGGGTAATTACTAATTACATCAATTGCCTCTGACCTTGCCTCTGACCTTGGTCCAGAACTGGCTAATCTTAACTACTCTGTATACTCATTGTAACACTTATGAAATAGAATTTATTAAATTTTTTAAAAATAAAAAAATAAAGTTATTATGAATTACCTATTGTACTAAAATAAAATACCTTCTTAATATTTATTTTACTTTTTAGCATGGTAAATCTTCAAAAAAGACTAGACCACGGTTTAAAAGTATTACAATATTACACTACAAGGCCATGGTTTTTCCATAATGATAAATTTGCTAATCTTTTCGACACTTTGAATGAAAGAGACAAAGAAATATTTTATTCTAATAGAAAACCTATAAACCACAACGAATATTTTCTTAATTACGTACTGGGTGCAAGAAAATATTGTGTCAAAGAAGAGATCGACACTGTTCCGCATGCGAGGAAAGTTATGAGAAGGTATGGTATTAAATAGTTTATAAAATACACTTAGTTCATTATTTTGTCTACCGTCTACCTTCCAAATAAAGAGACTGGGAATGGTGTACTCACCAAAAAAGGGCAAATAATTAAACGAATACGAGAATGTTTATTATTAAAATTTCTTAAAATCAGGTGAGCGCTATCGACTTTACAAAACCATCATCACTACCTTCGTGAAATGAGTTATGTATTTTTTAATATATTAGTTTTACAATAAAATAGTAAAAGTAGGTTTGATAAGATACCTCGACAAAAAAAAATTGAAGAAAATATACAATATATCAAATAAGGTCTTGAACATTAAAACACGCCCTTAACATTTACTTACAATTATTTATTTTAGGCATCGCTGTATAATACAAATTAGATGTAGTTGACAACGTCGCCGAGATATGCCTTCCAATTCTCGCCAAACACAAATCTTCTAATATGAGAACGTCGGATAATCGTAGATGATATGCTCAAAATCTTATGCTATGGAGATGCTTCCATACTTTTTAATAACTAGTTAGAATGCCTGTGATCAGGCGAATAGTCTGTCTAGTCATATTCAAGTAATTGTCAAGTAAGTGTTGCCAGGGTAACTTAAAAGCTCCCTGGCAACTCTTTAGCGCAGGGATGGGGAAACTTTTTCCTCCGCGTGCCAATATTTACTAACGAAATATATGGCGGGCCAAGTTGTTGATTTTTTGGCTATATTATTTATTGAAATAAAAATTATGATATGTATTTTCTGAAACACTAATTTATTGTGCAAAATTACAAAATATTAATACAAGAAAGAAATTGCAATTAAATTAAACTTTTAAGTTGTCTGCGAAGTAGAAGGATGAGGAGCGCTGTAGGGACATGTGACATGTGGAACTGTTTTTGTTTCTGCATGATGTCATCATAAGCCGGCTCCATTTGTGATGCTGAAATTTTTAACAGTGAAAAAAGGTGGTCATCCGAAAGCCTATTACGAAGACAATTTTTTCTTAGTTTCATTATTGAAAACGTTTGTTCGCACAAATAGCTTGTACCAAACATAGCCATTATTTTTTGAGCGTGGGCAACTATATTTGGGTATTGTGTCCTAGATATGGACTTATAAAATTCCAATTTGTTGGTGTTGAGAAATAGTTGCTTCAGATGGGTATTGCATTGCATCTCAATTAGTTCAAGTTGGAGGTTAGCGGGTGTTTCATCAACGTTAACATTAAAAGGCATCGAAAAAATATTTAGTGACTGCTCAATTCTCTTAAAATCTTGAAATCGCTTCTCAAATTCCTCGTGCAGTTTCTTCAGTTGTTGAGCGAACCTATTTAACTTGTCGTCTGAGACAGGTGATATGCTGCTCAGTTTGGGAAAATGGGTAAGTTCATTTTTCTCTACACAACTGCAAAACAATTTAAGCTGCAATTTGAAGGCTCTTAAATGTCCCCAAAGCTCATCTAAGAATTGATTCTTTCCCTGAAGCTTCGTATTTAATTTATTTAGGTGTGACAGCAAATCTGTGAAAAATGCGAAATTAGGAAGCCAATTTTCGTCAGCCATGATCTTAAAGTCGTCCCATTTACCTTGCTCCGTCAGAAAGTCTTGAATCTCCTTTCTTAAGTTCCACACTCTCTCAAATGCATTACCACAGCTTAACCATCTCACTTTAGTATGGTAAAGGATATCAGAGAACTCGCTTTCGGTGGATTTTAGAAATTCTTGGAATTGTCGATGCATCAAACCCCGTGAACGTATTGTGTTGATAAGTTTAACAACCACACTCAAAACGGGTTGTATGTCAATAGCTGCTTTACACAACACATCCTGGTGTATTAAACAATGCAGAAATAATACATTATTATTAGGATTTTCTTTGCAAAATATACCCATAAACCCCAAATGGCTTCCCACCATATTGGGTGCTCCATCCGTGGTTATGTTACATAATTTATCCATAGGCAAGTTAAACTTTGAAATACCCTCAAAACAAGAATCGTAAATAATTTTTCCAGTTGTTTTTCCTTTCAAGGATTGTAAGCATGCTAATTCTTCGGTTATGTTGAACTCTGAATCAATTGCTCTAATAAAAATCAGCAATTGGGCAGTATCGTTCATGTCTGTGCTCTCATCCATGGTTAGAGAAAAGTATTCAAATTTGTTACAATTCATTTCTAGCTGTGACGATAATTGTTTAGCGATGGCGTCAATTCGATCAGTTATCGTTCTCCGTGATAAAGCTAAAGATTGAAACTCTTTACTTTTTTCTGGACAAATAATGTTGCTTACAGCCACCATGCAATCTTTTACAAATTCACCATCCGATAATGTTCTGTTACTTTTAGCAATTTTGTAAGCTACAACATAACTTGCCAGTGTTGCAGCCTTCTGAGTAACAGATTGCTTTGTGAACATGTTCTGCTGTCCACGTAACTTCTCTTTTTGCCTTTCAACAAAAGACTTTTTCTCTGCTTCCGTCATAGATAAATATTTTGCACTTGCATGTTTTTTTGAGAAGTGTCGAGATAGATTAAAATCTTTAAAAACTGCAACTGTTTCATTACAAATGAGGCAAACTGGTTTGTCTTTAAATTCTGTGAAGAAATATTTCCATGACCATTCTTCTTTAAAAACTCGACACTCAGAATCGACTTTTCGTTTTTTGGTCGTCATTTTGCTGCTGTAACAAAACAATAAAGCCAACATCAATACATCGCCCAAACATATTTTATAATCAAATCATTTCAAGACACAAAAAGTGATGACAAAGTACGTAATAACATCTTACCTTGCTGATTTAAAAATGTCACCGTCTGTTAGCTGATTGTTGTAGTTTCGTAAGTAAGAAAATACGGCGTACGAACATGCGATTTGAAGTAAGACAAAACTTTGACTGCGGCGGCGGTCGGACCGCGCGCGCCCAGTCGATAGCTTCATTTTCGGTTTTCGTTTACCGCCCGTGCTCGTGAAATAATACACGTGATTGTTTTATGCGAGACGCGCTCTGTCAATAAGAATGAAATATGAAATTTCTACAATATGAAAAATTCACTTGATTTTTTGTTTAATGTTCACGACAGTCACGGGCCGGATTTCAACGCTTCGCGGGCCGGAGATGGCCCGCGGGCCGTAGTTTCCCCATCCCTGCTTTAGCGTCTTGATTCATCCCGTCTTTCCGTAAATTTTACAAGGAAATGTTCAAGGAGGAACGTAAGCTGGGACAAGAGGAGTGGCCTCCGATATGGAAAAATATACTAGAAATTGAGTTTCTGACACAAACCTTAACCAACACGTTTCAAAAAAATCCCCTATAAAAATAAGGGAAAAGGACTGACATGCTGTGTGGTGGAATCAGGACCATTAAAAAAAAGAGCAAAACTTTGTAAACTTATTAAACTGGCCAAAAAGTCGAAGAACTGGAAAACAAACAGGCGTACAGGAGAGAATATGGTTATTACATCAGGAAAGCCTAAAAAATTCCTGGAAGAAATTCTGTGACGGCATTGAAAACCTTCAAGAATGTTCCAAACCTAGAAATCATTACAGAGAGATAATCAAGAACGCATGTGATTTCTGAAAAATCAACAAAAAGAAATCACAAACACAGAGGAGGAGACTTTAGAAGTATTACTAAAGTCCCATTTCTCTGTATTGTAAGATTATCCTTGACCAAGAAAACAGGAGTATCCAGGAATTAGTTCCTAGTCCCTTAAAAACAAACTGAACTCTTGCAAATATAATAGTAAACAGAACAAAACTTGTATGGGCGATAAATTCCTTTCAACCATACATGACAGCTACAGGGCCAGGAAGTATTGGAGGGATCACTGTGTAAACTATCCCTAGCTAGCATAGACCTCGGATATTAATCGATAGATATATACCGGGGCGATGCTCTACAGGATAACCCAATACCAGTTTGCCTACCAATCTAGAACGTCTTGCGATGCAGCCATACATAGGCTAACTCAAAATGCTGAACAAGCACTAGGAGTTTTCCTAAAAACATTAAAGAAGCCTTTGATTCGGCCTCATACAATTCAATACTGGGATCTGTGTATAGGCGCGGGTAGCAGTAGGTTGAGTTCAAGCTTAATTGAATCGCTTATTGTTAAAAGGAACTAAGTCACTTTTTAACGTTTTTGACTTTAAAACATGAAACGAAACTTTGAAGATATTCCTTTCGTTTGTTGAAGAAGGTACCGATAACTACCGCTAAAATAGTACACAAGCACGGTTCCTTCTTACATCAAACGAAAGGAATATCTTCAAAGTTTCGTTTCATGTTTTAAAGTCAAAAACGTAAAAATGTGACTTAGTTCCTTTTAACAACAAGCGATTCAATTAGAGAACCATTACCAGTAATCTCTTTAACACAAGAGATATCTCAGTTGACAATGGATGCCCGTAGGGAGAAATTTTATCTCCACTTATGTGGACCTTGGTGGTTGATGACTTCTTATGGATGTTAGAGAGAGAGAAACCTATATATAGGCAAGCATTTGGAGGCGACATAACCATTGTTGTAAACGGTAAATTTGGGGCTGTTGTTTCCGAATGGATGTAGGAGGCATTAATTATCGTCTAAAGATGGTGCCTAAAAGAGAGATTGTCCTCAAATCCGATGAAAACCTTTGTTGTTGCATTCACAAGAAAAAAAAATTATTTGGAGACAACATCTAAACATGGCATCTTCGAATCACCCCAAGCTTAGCTTCTGCACCCATATAGAAAATCAACAAAAAAAAGCTGTGATAATACGATGGATCTCTATTCGGATGGCAGAGAACACATGGGAGCTTAAACCAAGTATAATGCATTGGCCTTATACCATGGTACAAGGCTAAAAGCATAACATCTAGCAGAAAATCAGATAAGGTACAAAGACTGACCTGTTTAATAATAAAAGGGGTCTTTAGAACTACGCATACCGCTAAGTCTTCATTCATTATACCTCGTGGTGGAAAAGGAGGCTGTAACGGCAGCCTAAAGGTGTTTACTGATGGATTTGAATAAAAACTTTCGAGAAAAGATCATAATACAATGATATTAGAGAAATTAAATCAAAATATGTTGTTAAAAATACCATCGGATAGAACATATTTTATTCAAGACTTTAGGAAACCTTTCGATATTCAAATACCACAAAGAACCAAAAGCTGGGAAATTAGGGAAATAAAAAACGAATCAATCTGGTATACAGATGGTTCGAAGATAAGAAACAGCACAGGAGCTGGGATTTACCATGCGAACTCAGGGAGGACACTTAGTCTAAACCTGGGATCACTGGCAACAATCTTCCAGGCTGAAGCATCAGCAATAAATGCGTGCCCTAAGGCACTCTTTTAGATATAAGAGGGTCTCTATTATGACAGACAGTCAGGCAGCCCTTAAAGCACTGAAAAGGGTAGAAGTACAATCTAAGTTATTATTTGATTGCCAACAGTCGCTCCAAGCCCTGGCAAAACATAACAAAGTCACTATTGCATGGGTGCTAAAACATGAGGAATGTTGGGAAATGAAAAAGCAGACCAAGCCAAGAAAGGAACAGAAAACTTTAATTGGACCAGAACCCACATGTGGTATATCATATTAACATGTTAAATGGGTGATAATGAAACAAATAGGAAACATAGGCGCTGGTTGAAACTTTCTGTATTTAGACAGTCTAGAATATTCATAGAGGTTCCATCCAAAAGCAGACAAAATCAACTACTAAACATCAGCAGAAATGATCTAAAGGCAGTAATAGAACTCTTTACGGGACACTGTGGCATAAGAAGACATCTAAATATCTTAGGGATATGTAGAATATGTGAAGAGAAGGACCAAACTCCTATTCACATACTAGACCACTGCCGGAATCTTAAATGGAAACGAGAATGGCACTCTGGAACCTGAAGAAATCTAAAAAGCACCCATCCGACATATTCTTGAATTCATCAAGAATATTAGTCTGATGGGGTAGAAACTGAGAGGGGTACAATAAGCCTACAGCTTCAGTATGAGTAGGCTTGAACCACACCTTAATTCCGATATATAATTTGGCCAAAACTTCGCGACATTCTAGTACTAACCCTAAGTGAATTCGTGGTATGTCCAGGATGAGTAGTGTTTGTCCAATAACTGTATAGACCAGCATGTTCCTTCCAGTGATATTGTTTCTGGTAATATTTATTTTGCTGATATGACAATCCCTATTACTATCCCCATGAGCTCAGTTTAAACTACACTAGCACTATTGCTCACAGCAAATTTCATGCTTAGGTTTAAGAATATTGAGTATATTCCACATCCTGAGCCTCAGCAATTATATATTTTTGATAATTTGGTTCTAATTAAGTTTCATAAATAATGTCTAATTTATACTATTTTATTGTAAACATACGTATATTACTATAAATTATATTATTTTAAGAAGATTCACGATGGCTTTGTAAAGCCGAAAGTTTTTGCCTTATTTTAATAAATTTGAATTTTTTACAAGTAGCTAACTTTAAAATTAGAGTAAAATTAGAGTAGAGTAAAATTAGAGTAAAATTAGAGTAAAATTAGAGTAAAATTAGAGTAAAATTAGAGTAAAATTAGAGTAAAATTAGAGTAAAATTAGAGTAAAATTAGAGTAAAATTAGAGTAAAATTAGAGTAAAATTAGAGTAAAATTAGAGTAAAATTAGAGTAAAATTAGAGTAAAATTAGAGTAAAATTAGAGTAAAATTAGAGTAAAATTAGAGTAAAATTAGAGTAAAATTAGAGTAAAATTAGAGTAAAATTAGAGTAAAATTAGAGTAAAATTAGAGTAAAATTAGAGTAAAATTAGAGTAAAATTAGAGTAAAATTAGAGTAAAATTAGAGTAAAATTAGAGTAAAATTAGAGTAAAATTAGAGTAAAATTAGAGTAAAATTAGAGTAAAATTAGAGTAAAATTAGAGTAAAACTAGAGTAAAATATTTACAAGGATTTTGAACCAGAAGTTAGTTTAATATAGGCAAGTTACTTTATTTTTTTTTTTTTTGAGAAAATCTCTTGTATCTCAACTCTATTTTGAGCGTACATTTTATGCAAATAATAATAAAAATATTTAAAACCTGAAAAAATTATCTGACCCTTAATGTATTAAAACAGTCTACATAAAATTTGGGACAAAAATTACTGTATGTTCTAGTTATGGTCGTACTCTTCTGTCTATATAATAGGTTTGGTACCACAGAAATAGTCAAAATAATCTACTGTACGGATTATTCTTAGTAAATGGCTTTCGGAAACCTAGTATTACTTAATTTTTTTCAATTTTTAAGATACTGATTAAATTTATGAAATATTCTCAATTTTTGTATGAACTAATATAATTTTTATTTTTTAGGTTATATTTTTTGGATCTTCTAAAAGACATTATCCTTTATGGAATAATATTATGGTTATTTTATTTATTCGTTTTAAAATTCTTTGAAATAATTGGAACTCCTCTTAATTAATGTGGTTTTGTATTTATTTTAAACATTTTTACACTTAACTTAACAATAAATATGTAATATATTTAAGTCCTTTTATTAATCAAATAAATTTCCAAGAAATGTAAATATAATCCGTCCCTGTCTTCATGGCTAATATTTTATTTGAAGATACAATAATCATGAGTAAATACTATATCAATTTAGATGTTTCCTGTGATATTTTTGAAGTAATCAATCAAGCAAACAAAATCATTCGAAGGGGTAATCATATACCGATATTATTAACATATTTTCATGAGTTAAAAGAATTGGAAATGTCGACAAATACTTGCTACATTTGCATGATGAAATTTTCGATAATTTTTTCATCCTTAGCCTACTCCTTCGTAAAATTTAATTGTCAACATACTCGTAATCCCTCTAGAAAGCCTCTTGTACGGTGTGCACCAGCTAGGCAATTTTTATGCAATTTTCTTCTTATTTCTGTATACATTCTTGGATTATTAGAATTATATTTCACTCTAAAAGAAGAGGATGTAGCAAATGATAACGCGTCAATGTTGAATACTTTGGAACTTGTGACTACATTGGGCATAATAAAAACGTTGTTCATAGCGAATATACATTGGAAAGAAAAATTAAAGGAAATAAAAGTGATGATTTATATTTCCGAATACCTAAAGAAATTTGCCGTGGAAGATAATTTGTATACAGTAAATTATATAGTTTCAGTTTGTTGGGCAGCTTATTCCGTTTTATATTACGGTAGCCAATTTTTATTGTATTGGCTGAATGAACCAGTCAATTATCTGTTGTATTTAAAAAGTATAAATAAATTGGTTTTTGGTAAGTTTATCCAAATTATTATTTCAGGAATGCATCAGAATATTATTATTATTAATTAAAAATAGTAGTTAAGTTTTAATATTTAAAATTCTCTGTATTAAAAATATGATTATAAAGGATGATCCATGAGTTGATACTTATTTTTTAACTGTATAGATATCAATTAAATAAACAATAAAAAAAAACTCAAAATAAAATAAAAACATAAAAATCACTTTATAGAGGGTCTTTTGGTACTTTTTGGTGTATTTCTGTTACTTATGATTTTCAGAAGAAAATTCTTTGGGTATTATTTTCTATGATTTTTGTTCTTAAAATGGACCGTATTGAAGATATTTGATGAAAAGTACAAATTCATTTTTTTGACCAGGATCTAACTTTAGTGGAAAGTCATGTGTTGGGACACATCAGATATAAATACAAAACAATAAAAAATTCAATTTTTAATTACCACCAATTTGAGGAGGGTTAGGTGAAGAGAAAAAGAGATTGCTCCTGTTTTATATGCGACGGTTTTTTTAGCTTGTTTTTCATTTTTTCCTTATCCGAAATTTTTGTATTTTTTTTTTTTATTTAATGGCCTACATAGCTAGGATGATACAGCCATTTAGTAACAACAGATAAATAATTACAATATTTTACAGCTTAATTTTAGACATTTGTATAAATTTTGATATTTTTAACATTACCGAAAAACAGAAGCTTAAAAAATATATCTAAAAGTGTAACAGGTACTATAAAGGTTTTGGGATATCTAAACTCTCTAAAAATGTATAAATATTATAAAAATTATTCTGACAATTAAAAAAAGATGGTGTAAATCCTCCCGTTTTCCACACGTACACAACATTTTCTTTTATACTTATTTTCTTGAGATTCACCATACTCAAACATGACCGCTTAATCTGCAAATGGTACTAATGTCCTTTCTATCCAATTTTTTTATTTTTACCAACCACGGTCTCTTTAATGGAATTAGATTCACATCTCCATATAGTCTCCCTTTAACTTGCCATATCACTTTATATTCCTCCTATATTGTTCAAATCGCGATGGTGATGTGAAGTTGAAGTTCCGTATAGTGTGAATAGACAGCAAAATTAGGCATTCCAAACAAATGAATTGCAAGTGGGAAGGTTTGGTATATCTAAGGGTGGCGACATACGGTGTATTCTATCTACTTTACGTAAAATCATGAATAATGGATTACATTTAAATATTTTATGTCAAACACAATACAAATAATATTTAAAAAACCCACCTATACATTTCTTCATAAATTGGCAGGCTTGGCGACTACTACTTCGAATAAAAATAGTGCCCAAGTTGCAAGACTATGTCGCTATCCCCTTAGATATACAAGAATTTCCCACTGGCACCTATTGTTTGACAGGTCGTTGGAATGCCTAATTGTCGTGAGCAGAGATAAGGGAGATAAAGATAGGAAACGCCCATAAAAAGCCAATTAGGCATTCCAACGACCTGTCAAACAATAGGTGCCAGTGGGAAATTATTGTATATTTAAGGGGGTAGCGACATAGTCTTGCAACTTGGACGCTATTTTTATTCGAAGTAGTACTCGCCAATAGAGATGGGAAGTTCGAATCTTTTTACTGAATTAATTCATTTGATTCATTCACCTAAAAAGATTCGTTCTCAAGTGATTCACTTTAGCGAACCACGAACGATGTTATTCCGCCGATCCGGCGAAAGAAATAACCGAACTTTTACGAATTTGAGTACTATCTAACCTACCTACTAGGTCGTCGAGTAAAATAATTATAACCAGATTTATTTTAAAGTAAAGCGAATTAATGTTTCATATTTCATAAAAAAAGGCAGCTGATTAATAAATACATCCTTGTCTGTTAAGATAAACAACAATAACACAATTTTTTTTAAATGCCAATTATATAGCCAAAATTAACGCAAAATTATATATTCACGATTCGTCATTTTTTGTTTTAATTTTACTTTGATTTAAATTTATTTATCAGACAACACGCATAAATTGTTTACCTAAGCTTAATACACACCTCCTGTAAAGTGAGAAAAACATTAAAGACACATACCGCCACCGCCTGTCAGTTAGAGTTCTCGTATTATGCCGTAGAACGTAGAACAAAAGCACCAATTTGCCGATGCCGATGTAAAATACCAAATCTTCGAATCCGAATCGAATGAACGAAGCAACCAAACTCGGAACTCGGCATATTTGATTGATCGCAGAGCCCTCGAGCAATTGACTCAAAAAAGATTCGAATCTTTTAAAAACAGGGAATCAATTCATTCGAGTCAGTGCACTGATTCGTTCTTTTTGAACGAATCGTTCGCGAACGACACACACCTCTACTCGCCAAGCCTGCCAATTTATGAAGAAATGTATAGGTAGGTTTTTTAAATATTATTTTTATTGTGTTTGACATAAAATATTTAAATGTAATCCATTATTCATGATTTTACGTAAAGTAGATAGAATACACAATATGTCGCCACCCTTAGATATACCAAACCTGCCCACTGGTAATTCATTTGTATGGAATGCCTAATGCTTAACAACGATCAGCTTTATCACAGTTAACATCTGACCCACTATTTGGCGCTTTCATCGATATCAAACAACGCAGCGGGAAATTTAAAAACCTGATAATAAAGGTTGCATAAATATCGACTGCACTCTCATGTTCTCTCATTTTCTTCCTATATCAAATCTTTCTAACGTTTTAAAGCCAATTTCTTTTCTAAAACAATAAATAATACATAAACACCTACTTTGTAACAAAAGTTGATTACTATTTGTGTTACTTACATGAATAGATCTCACCTACTTTGGTTAATTAAAAAACGCCACATTGGGGTTGTTAAATTTGTTCATGTGGCATGTGTTACTAATGCAGTACGTTCTCCGACTTATTGTAATATTACAAAATATAATTGTTGTCCTTAAATTTCACACAAAAAGAGCCACAACTATTTCGCTTAGTTTATCTAGAGGATAACACAATCATGAACTTACAATTTAGATTCAGTATTCTTCGATATACATAAAACTGAGATTTATATTTACAAACTGACCACTGCTGTACGTCTACTGTCTGTCTCAGTGTTGCCAACCGTACGATTTAAATCGTATTTATACGATTTTTTAATTATCTGTACGATGTACGATTTCATCAGTGAGATCGTACGTAAAAATACGATCTTTACTTTTTTAGTAGGTTTATTTAAATATCTGCAACAACTTCAGAATATAAAACAATAAAAATGAAAAACTACTTGCAAAGATTCATAGGCCGTTCGTAGTTTCTGAAGGCAGTCATTTTTGTTCTGACTTATCGTGAAGTGACAGTCATTTATTACTTTAAATATGTTGATTTTAAAGTTTCATGTATTTTCTTTAGTTTTTTTTTTCGTTGTAAACATTTTTATAAATAGATAAATACATTATCACATCATAGCTTGTTTTTTTCATTCCATTTAAATTATATTATGCTATGCATGTATCTATTGTACAATTTTTGTGTCGAAATACCATTTTTTACTCTACTTGTACGATCTCTCAAACAAAACTATTTGGCAACACTGGTCTCTCTACAAACGACTTAGACCTGTAGTTAACATCTGAGACGCTAGATGACGCCATCGTTGCTGCGTTTCCAATCTTTATCTCCCTTATCTCTGGTCGTGAGGTTATCATGCCGTTATCATCTCTGTAGTGCGAATTGACCTTAAAAACTATTGACAACATAAAATACAAGTATTAAAAGTAATTTTAAAAAACCGACTTCAAAATCGTGCAGATTCCATCACCACATCTTAACCTAATTTATATGGGACCACCAATGAGGTACCTCCTTTCTAACAAAAAAAGAATAATAGAAATTGGACAAGGTGGCAAAGAATTATCGCTAAACATACATAAAAAAAAATAGGTAATTATTGCGAAGACGCCTTTTTCTTAAAAATACAATTTTTTTACAAAACTTACATTTTAGACTTTAGGAAGGAGAGTATTTTTCAAATATGCCACCGGAAACCCCATAAATTATAAGAATCATTAAGTGATCATTTATATAAACTTATTCATTAGAATTTAGAATTATATCTGTCATGCTATGTCAATTCAAATATACGCTGTGTTGCCAAGTGTCAAAAATTGCCCTTTTTTTATATAACATTTCCATACACTTTAAAGGTACCATTTCGGTAGGCGCGACAGACGACCGCCGACGCGACCGAGAAGTGTCTCTTCACGTCTAATGCGCGTATGCACCGTATACGTTTAATCCAGATCAAGAGTCCAATCGCGTTTAGTACCATATTTAGTTATGGTACTAAACTCGATTAAACCCTTGATCTGGATTAAACGTGTACGGTGCATACGGGCGTAAAATACATACAATTATATGAAACACATTTCGCACGGGGCGACACGAGAAGTGACGTCCAGACGACACTTTTTGACGACACTTCTGAATCTATCTCGGGGCAAAGCATTTGCTGCGTATCGCACTCGAGGTCACTGTCCTCAGACATCGCTTCTTTTTGGAGGTGATTAGGTTGGACATTTCTTTCGATGTAGGCAGTGTTGCCAGATTTTGCAACAGTATGGCTGAAAAAAAAAACGTAGATCTGAACAGTAGATTTTAATACAGGGGGAAATAATTAAAATTTGCAGTGTAGTAAATAAAAAAACAAGTATATAAGAAACGAAAAATAAACTTGTTTTTCTACCCAAATTAGAAGGTAAACAAAGAATAAAAACAAATAATAACATTTTTAATATATATACTTAACGCACGGAAACAAAAAAAAAACAATTACAAATAATAGGTACCTACTTCTTTTAGATCAGTCTAAATCAGGTAATTCAAAATCGTAGTGTTTGGCATATGCATGTTCTTTTTATGATGCCCTATTAATTCTTTGTTTCATTTTAAATAAAAACAAGAAAATATTCTTTAACCATTTTGCTGAAGAATGAGGCAAACTTAATAAATTAAGAACAAAATTTGCTAGAGACAAAAACAGTGGATCTACGTAAAAACATTCTAGCAACGCTGATCGTTCCCTCGAATGGTTATCCTGTAAGTGTCTCGCGATCCGTCTCCAAGCTTCCGAAATGTACGAAGCGTAACATTTATGCATTTGTCGTCCTTGGGGTCGCCTCGGTGTTCTCCTGTCTCCTGACGCGCCTACCGAAATGGTACCTTAAAAAGCACTTTTTTAATTTATTTCCAGTCACATCTGACGATTTATTTAACCATTTTGAATAAATTGTAGTAGTACATAATAATTAAATATTAATAATACATCATCTATAAAGTAATAAACAAAGTACTTTTCGAAAAGTTTTAAACATAAATTTATTATTACTTTGTATTAGGCATTCCAAACCAAATGGCTGCCCGTTTAAAATGAAAGGCCACTGACAGGTTAGAATCTGGCAACACTGTGAACCTGGTGATTTCATAGGGACAATGCTATAAACAGTTATATAGATTGATCATCCATGTTTTTTAAAATAAACATGAACTTATGCCTTGAAGCAAAAATGTAGGAAATTATATTTTTTAATATATTCAAAGGCTAAAAAAGTTGGTTTTAAAACATATTTTTATTAAACCGATTCAAATTAATGGACACTTGCCAGGCAATATGGCCGCTCGAAAACGACACGCATTGAGCAATCTATATAACTATATATGTATTATTGACCCTGACCACAGGGTTGCCATATCTAAACTGTCAGTTACCACTGGCAGCATTTTGACAGGTCGTTGAAATGCCTAATTATCCAAAAGTTTAAAACAAGTGAATTTATTTGTTTGACAAAGGTCGCCAGCTAGCCAAATTTTAAGACTACTATCAACAAAAGGATAACTGAATTAATTCAATCTGTATTGGGCTAACTGTGAAGTCACTTGGTGGATACTTTAAAAGTCATCCCATTTAAAATGTACATCGATACAACCTTTTTTCTTAAATTACGACGTTCAAACATTTTTAAATTCAAAAGGATAAGAGATAATTAAGGACAAAATTATAGGAGTAAATAAATAGACAAGTAGTAGGTAGTAAATTTAAATACAATGGCCCTGTTAAAAACATTTTTTTTAATAGTAAAATAAAGGTAGATAATACATGTGCTATTACGGCAAAAATTTTTTAATCTACACCACTGAACAATGAAATACATCACCTAACCTTACTTATTTATAAAACGACACTTCAGCACTCACATTATCCAGTTTTTTGCACATGCACTCGCGAACCGTTTTGTTAGCTAGACACTAAAACTATAAGCCGAAATATTTCCAAGAGTCTAAAAATCAACAAAAACACTTTAATGGAACAATTTACTGAATGACAACGTCGCAAACTATCGATCGATAAAATACTGTACGTGACCTTTAGTATGAATATTATATAAATGAAACAAGTTATTTTCAATTGCGGTGGTGTCACGTTTAACACTTTTAAAATCCATGCATTTATTTGCAGGCCTATTAATGGTGTTTGCCATAGTTTAACTTAGTATTTACAAAGTTGTTATTTAGCAGGCGCACAGTGGGGCAGGACACCTTTAAAGTTGGCATTAAATCATTGGCGGTACGAATGGATCAGAAAAGCAAAAAAAATGTTAACTACAGGTGATTTGGAGTGAAATAAAAGATGTATCAGAAGTTTTTGTTATAAAAATAAACATATATTAGGTATAGTTGCGATAAGATGCAATATGAATCTATGTACATTAACTAAAAACTAAACAAAAATAAAAATATCAATAAAAACACTGTCAATAATAGTCTTAGTAATCGTCGTCACTTTTAGAATCGTCGGATTCGCTTTCACTGTCACTTTCCCTTTGGTCGACAGAAGGACATTTTAAAAATTCTAATGCCTGCTTAGGTAAGTGCTGAATTTTCTTCTTCGGCAATGTTCTTTTGCTACTTAGCAGAAAATCAGAACTGAGTAAAAAAAAATTGAAAACATCTTCATTGCACTTTTCTCTGCTGCATTTTCTAGAATTATGCTCCCGGTACCTTTTAAAGTCTTTGTTACATGCTTCTTGTGCTTCCTCCGTTAATTGTCCTATGGGCAACAAGGCAGATGAAATTATTTCGGGCCCATGAATAAAATATTTATGGAGTGTAGGCGGCATGCAGTACCATGGATATTTTTCAACAAAATAACGCGCAGTGCTATGGCAAAACATTCTGAAAGTTTCTATTTTAATTTCGTGTCCTGAAGCCACTACTATTAATATTGTATGTACCTTTTCAATTAATGCAACATCAATTTTTGTTATTTTGGCAGATATTTCTGCATTCTCAAAAAAAACGTCTAGCCGTATTGCCATCGTTTGAGTTTCCAAATCCTGGCTTGGGTTTGTCCAATATTAGATTGCACAAATCTTTACATTCTTTTTGAATTCGTGCCTTGTTTTCAGCTACAACGTTTTT
The DNA here is from genome assembly GCA_927349885.1 of Psylliodes chrysocephalus. NCBI lineage: Eukaryota > Metazoa > Arthropoda > Insecta > Coleoptera > Chrysomelidae > Psylliodes > Psylliodes chrysocephalus. The sequence continues at coordinate 86,310,989 of OV651816.1, read as the reverse complement.
ATCGTCACCTCTTGCCTGCCATTTTTTAATTGGCAATTTATATGCAACATACAACAGACATTCAAAAAATCGAATCCACCCATGTAATATTGACAAGCCGAATTGCAAATTCTCTGTAGTTATTTGCCTGTTAATCATTTCGTCTATGTTGTTGAAGCTTTTTGACGTGGCTCCACAAATGTAGCACTTTTGAGTAGATGTAGTGCTGGACAAAGCGTTGCAGACCTTGCCATCAATCATGGAAAATATTAAATTATGTTTCACCGTTACTTCTCTCTGCTGAATTGTTGTTGTCGTGTTCTGTAAATGGCTTATTTGTTCATCCACTCTGGTCTTCTCGGCAATTGATACAGCAGTGGATTCCTTTATGAATTGCATCTTCAGGGGTCTGCAGTACCTTGTAAAGCCAGGTCGTGGGTTCTGCCAAATAATTTTTGTTCCGCAAACTAGGCGAATAGGCACCAATGAAGAAATGAAGACAGCTGCATCACAAGCTTCGATCCCATGGAAAGCCTGTTTGTAGCTGCTATGACCGGAACTCCCATCAAACCCCCATTTTGTATATAAAAAAAGATTGTCCAGTTCTTCGTCTTTCAGTGACTCTACTACACATTGCTGAACCATAAGTAGTCGTTTCACAGTATGATTAAGTAAAGCTTTCAAATTGACTTCTGCCGAAGTAGAAGTAACAATAATATTTTCTGGATAACAATTTTTCTTTGCTGTTTGGACCTTCTTATACGACGGAAACTTTTCTGGAGCGGTTTGCCTAATTAGGTCATATTGATGACGGGATAATTTGGCATCAACCAACAATGCTAATGCGTCTTCCCCTGACAGCATTTTTGGTTTGTATTCCAGGGACTTTTTATATGCGTCTCTTGATTTCGTAGCACGTTTTGGGCTTGAGGAAATTTCTTGCACAACTTTAGCTGCCTCGTTTTTTCCTGATGCTCTCAAGCTCATCTGGGTGGCATAGGCTAGCACAGAAAGAGGTGTACTTTTTCGCAAATCGCTGGTTTTCTGTCTTTTAGTCCGCTCGGAGCTTAATTCGAATGCAGTTTCTGGGCGGCCACGTCTTGTTTCCAGTCGTGGAAATAAAATTGACGTATCTAGCCATTTAATATTATTTTTCACAAATCTTTCTTCTATTCTGCAAGCCTTTATCCAACGAGACTTAAATTGAGATTTAAAATTGGCGATAATTTGCTTAACATTTGGCATGTACTGTAATTGTTGGTCAAGTGACCTCTCCAAATCAAACCCTTGTATATAAAAAGAGAGCAAGTATGAGCAGCTAACAAAACCATTTCTACACTCCCCAATAGTTCTTCAGTTCGATAAAAATTAAAATATTGCTTTATCGACTTTAATACCTAAACCATTTTTACTGCAAACATTAAATTTACTCATAAAAATAATGCTTACTTTTGCTTACAGTATTATATAATAAAAAACTATTTTAAGCAACATATTTTCATAGAATTTGTTAAAACATACCTGAAGTTGAAGGCTCCATAACTGAAAAATGCAAGTTTAATATTATCGGGGATTAAAACTGGTTATGCACAGTATCACTCGTCCGGACTCAACGCGCAGGTAGTTACGACTGAGGCACAGGGTTGCCAACTTTTCAAATTCCATTTACCGTACCGCGCAATTCAAATTACCGTACATGGCCTCCCAATACCGTACACTTTTATTTTGTAGAAAAACTATTTATAAATATCTTTTTGTCGAGCTTCTCATCATCATATTTTAATGAACCTTTTGTCCTTTTACTTAGCTTCGAAAATGTATGACATTTTTCTACTCATAGGAAAGTGTCACAAATTCCTATAGAAAAAGGTTCCTACAAGTCGAGAATCGGCCCCCAGAAAAGTGTACCGCAAGAGTGGTACAAGAAGAAATGAAAAAACTAGGGAGAAATCTAAATACCAATTGTATCGCCTCCAATGTTTACCGTATTTATTTTTCGCGGGCCATTTGCTGGTCGTTTTGTATATTGTATGTAGGGTTTATTTAAATAAGTATGGATAGATTTAAAAAAATGAGAATTATTTCAAAAGAATACAAAAACAACTCGAGAAAGTACGAATTGTATTTATTAGATTTGAAAGACAGAAACCAAATTCGATACTATCAATCCTGCTTCCTGATTATCTCTTTTGTTGGTGTCATCGGCTTCAACAACTCAGGCTATTAACCTGGTTTTCTGTGTAGGTTTTGTTACTGTTTCGCAGTGCTACTTTAGGAACAGCACTGTTAATTAGAATCCAATAGTAAATGATCGAATGGGCAATCCTAACTATGAATCAGAATTAATTTTAAAATAAATGAATTAGAAAAAATTTCCTTACAAATTGTGCTTGCTGTATTAGGTCGATGGCAATTTAGTTATAAAATTTGTAAAAACCGTGTTTTTATTGTTTAGAACACATCCTGGCACACGATGAAAAATGAAAGGGAATATAAAAATCACTATGACACTTCATAATATTAACGACAGCTCTGTGGCTATCGTTGATGAACGACAATTTTGCAACTATATTTGTCCATTTTCAACGATAATCGTTGTCTACTGAATAAGAAAAGTCGTCTGTGAACGATTATCGTTTATTAACGACGTCGTTCAGAGTTACTCAATAGGCCTCTAAAATGGCATTTTTACATTTTGGCAATTTTATTTTAATCTACATTTAGTGGAATCGGCCCTTACACAATTCAAAGTCTGTTAATTCTGTTCAAAATACTACGTTTACCGTACTTTTTATGTAAATACCGTACTTTTATGTACGGTAATTACTTTGGACCGTATACCGTACATTAATCGAAATTACCGTACAAGTACGGTAATTACCGTACGATTGGCAACCCTGCTGAGGCACTTAAGGATGAAATAGAACTTATAAAGGGGATGCAGGTGCGTGTTTATTATGCCCTGTATTATGTGGATTTCGAAAACCATGTTGTCCTACGTGCAGGTAGATTTTGTTTTTTTCAATTTTCGCCAAGTTTACTGTTCTGTTGCCCCACTGTGAGGCGTATGTATGTAAAAACGATACGTACAAAAATGCCCTGCATAATGGTCTAAAAATAGGTGCTGCTAAAATATCAAGTCTGCTGAAAGCAATTAAAATAGCTTAATGTACTTTGTATAAATTTTATACGTTTCTTGTTTTGTTAAAAGTCATTTTATTTAGAGACTTACTATTAGAAATGTTTGGGAAAATATTGCGACAACCCTGCCCAGAATGCGTCCGAGTGGGAAACACTGCACTAGGTGCGAAAATTAATTGGTGGGGACGCTTTATGTGTCGCAATATATCTCGGAACTATTCTAATTAATAAAACTTGTCGCTATTAGTAAGTTATAGGTAAAAACTATTTTTAAATATGAAGCCTAGCAACAGCGCACCAGGCAACGCATGTCGGTTCTGTTACGAAATCCTACGCGTTACGTTTCTTTACAATATTTGACCGGGTTTAAAGGTAAATAAATGTATCTGTTGTTTCTATAATCTAAGATTCTTACCTAAATCCTGCACCAGTAAAAGGGTCTGAGAGCTCGGATATACAATCCCGTTTAGTACTAGATAGAGTTTTAATCGAGTTTGTCTATATCAAAGATCAAGGAAGTTTTTCGGCTCCAGCTCTTAGCAAAATAAACAATTTATTCCTAGCGGACAATCTTGCAAATTTTAATTCAAATACAGCTACGTGTCAGCATGTCAGAATATTAAATAATAGTGCATCTACACGTAATACAAATAACGATTTTAGTTTTAGTTTTTTTTTGTTCTTTATATAAAAAAACGTCTAACTGGTTATTAATATTATTATTTTAAGTTAGTACCGTACGATGACACATGACAGTTGACAATTACTGTTCTTTGTTCTATGCGAGTCACCGTGTGAATATTGGTTAATAAAACCCAAAATCTCAACTAAATCTTGATTTATTTAACTAATCCTGAGTAAATATTTTATCTGTCTTAAAAATCAACTCCCGGCCAAGTTTATTATACGAGTATAGAATAAAAATGTTTTCTGCCTCTTACATCAACTCAACATTGTTTGGCTCATCCTACACAATGCATATACGTCATCAGTAATGCATCCTATTGTATAAAATGTACATATTTATAAACTAGATAATTGTTGTAATATTGCCTATAAATATTTCTGTTAATATTACTTATAACGACATTTTCTAGGGTATCTCATTAATGCATTTTATCTAAGAATTTTAATGGACACCGTTACTTACATTGTGTTTATAAAAAGAGTATTTAAGCAACTGAATAGAGAACTAGATCAAAAACTTCTTGAAACAGTGCCACAAACCAGAAATATATTTTCCACCTCATTATGCACATCATCGTTGGTAAATAAACTAAAATCTCTTAGAAGGCTATATATGGCTATTTTCGACAGCTTTCAAAGGACGAAAAGTTTTACCAGCAGCGCTGTCGGAACTACTGTCATGGGCAACTTTTTGATAGCCATTTGGATTTTGGGAATAACATGTTTAGCGATTATAGGAAGTCGGACTATTGATGTCATGGATTACGTAATTTTTTTTAGATTGTTTTTGAGAGTTGCATTTATTTGTGTTTACGCTCTCGTTTGCGACCGCATTCAAAAATTAGTAAGTATATTAGCATTTTCAATAATTATATGCTTATAAAAGTTATGGGTACAAATTATGATTTCTATTCAACAAAATTATTAGCTGACCAATTTTGTACTTTTCTAAATCCATTTTGTATATCAATATCAAGTTAATTTTGAAGATTGTAAGATCAAAATAAACGTTATATTATTCAAATGCCAAATCAAAGGGATTGTTCGAGGGATGAACCACTCCTGAAATAATGGTAACATTTCCAAAATCATATCATTACCGAAAATCATGTCCGAAATCATCACCGAAATTATCACCGAAATCATCAGCAAAATCTAAATCAATTTGCTTGGAACTATAAACGTAACAGGTGGTGGATCAAAAAACAAGTGAAGAGCCCAATAATCAAAAATTCATTTTAATATTCTAGAAGAATGTTGTTATTTTGGGTAAGGGGTATTAATACACTGTGACCTAAAAGATCTAGTTTATCCCCTAATGCATCGAGGAAATAATCTCAATGCCTATAACTACTTTTCCAATCCTATATTCTCAAGGAAATGTAGGATTTGGAGAGGCTTCAAGTTAGGTAGATCAGTCTCTTCTATTTGATATGATTCCAGGTATAGTGCCCTTTGGATTCTGGAGTGCTACACATTCAGTCAAAATGTGAATGGAGGTTTCGTCCTCCTCACAGATTCTTCACTCACTATATTTTACTACTCTCAGTTTAGTTAGGTCTATTTTGAGTCAGCAATGCCCGGTAAGGATCCCTGTTACAATTTGTAGCGTGTTTTTGTTCAGGCAGATATAGCCTATCTTAGCCCCACGAGATTATTAAAATTATCGGTTCTTCTACTGCCCAAATCTTTTTTAATCTCTTCTAATATTGGGTAAATGCTGATACCGCAGAACGACTTAGGTCCCACAAAGTGTGTTTGAGTCCGTTTCCTTAAGAGACTATCTGCAATCTGGTTACCAAGGCTGGAGCGAAAATATTTAGAAATATACTAGAATTCGAGAAAAATGTACTAAATTGTACTAAGTAATAGCGTTTACCATTGGCATGCACCGAGTTCATCTATGCACTGAACCGGTGTGATCCCGGTTCATTAAAAAATTGCACAAAGTACAACGTCAATGGAACAACCACATGCACCTACTAGAAATGTCATGTGTCAATATTGTCAGTCATAAATTTATCTTTAACCTTCAACGGTCATTTCAAATCTCTCCGCAGATCCCGCAATGAGTTTTTGTTTCCTGCAAACCTTGAACTAACTGTAATTTTGTTTAACAAAAGAAATTAAACAATAAATTCTGATACCACAAAAATGTACTTATTTGCCTTCTACCTCCATGGTTATGGTTTTTCAGAAAATAGTTCTACTCCTCAAATCTTCCAATAAGGGTACTTGCCGTTTCTTTCGACAAGCGAAAATTTGCTTTGAACTAAAACAAAATAACGTTATAAAACATTATCTCTGGTTATATACTTTTGCTCATGTCAATAAATTTTGGTATCTAGCGATAGCTATCCCCTAACCTGCTGGTCGTTCATTTTTCTCATAACATCATTTATATAATTAATAATTTTTGGAATTGATGTTCTATTATAAACTAGTGCTTCAAACAACTTCAAAATCGCTGTCGTCCGAAGATGAAGATGATAATAAAGCGCAAATCGCCAATTTGCCATATCTACCAATCGCCACCATTTTCTGCACTGCACTCAAAACCATCTTTCGAGCTGGTGCCAAAATAGTTGCCCCGAGTGCAAAAATGAATACACCAGTTTACCAGTGGTACATACAACACCAAACCAGTGCGACCAATGGTACACAACGTCTTGCATTCGGTTTGCACTGGTGCTGCCAATGGTAAACGCTATAAATTATAGGTGGACTGTCAATTGTCAAAACTGTCACGTATGTTCTCAGTTGTCATGTCAAATAATGTCGAATGTCAACTGTAGGATGGATGGGCGTTGTTTGTTTTTGTTGCTTATGAAAAATTGGAATTGGAATATATACTATACGTTAATATGAATATAGTTTTGTTTTAAATTTTATTATTTGAATCAAGTTTAAAGGCAAGTTTTTATCTGTTTATCAAGGTAGGTAAAAATAAATTGTTCGATCATAAACCAGTTACTGACACCAGGATTCTGCGCAATAAATAATTTAGAGGTCCCAATAATCTACTGCACAGAATCCTAGAGTTGGTGAAGGGTTTCTGATCGTTATTGGAATAGATCGTATGTAAAATCCCTTTTCTTTAGGGAAATTACCGCCAATATTTACAATACTTACCCTTATAGCGGAAAACTTAGGATTTCGATACATAGATGCTGCCACAAAAACCAACAGTATTTCAAATTGTACTAAATTGTCTCTGATTTGACTTAAAATGTACTTTTGTACTTTGCCGCGAGAAATGTACTGAATTTAGTACAATTGGACTGAAACGGCAGCCCTGCTGGTTACCCTGTACCTCGTTGTGTCTCGGGACCCAAGTGAGAGTAACTCTATTTTCCTCGCCTAGCTCATTCAGTTTTTCTATTGACCATCTTTGAGGTGATTACGTAAGATCTCAGTGCTTTGATGGCTGCTTGTCTATCGGACATGATGATAATCTATTGTCTGCAATAGTTTCTCTTGATTTTGAACTGGATAATTCAAGAAAAAAGTTTAATAGATAATTCATAGGGAATACGCCGAACCCAATCATACGAATTTTTGTTGATTTTCGAAATACGGGTACCTTAGTGGTTTAATCTTCAGGTTTGTTATATCGACAGAGTCCGTCGCATTATAATACAGTAATTCAGTATCCGGATGAGCACAAAGCCCTGAAAGTAGTTGTTAAGACGGTCTTACATTTCCCGACTTAAACTTGGGATCCGAGGTAGGTAGATCAGATTAAATGAGCTTTGAAAGGAGTTGGAGATTATTTGTCCTTGTTCACCGCGACCTTTTTTTGATCTATTGTGCAACTTAGTTTAGAGTATGTCGTCTAGCTTGTTCTTTTTTATTAGACTTGTAGCGTGGACAGTGGCTTCCGCGTGTAGTTCCATGCGTGTTCCTTTTCTTCGCCTAATGTTAGAAACCGTAATCTAGCCAGGCCTTCACACTGGCACAGGACGTGGATTGATGTTTCCTCTTCTTCTTTACAAGACCTGCACAATGTTGCTTTTTCATCTGGATTGATGATACTCACGTGCTTTCTTAGGCGACAGTGTCCTGTAAGAAGACCTACTGTTATCCTAACGATTTGACGTTTATCATTCAGTAGGCTTTTCGTGAACTTGTCCGATGGTTCTTTGTTAATTTGTTTGGCCTGTCTCACTCTTGGATAGTTGTTCCACCATTACTAAAACTGTTTTTGGATCCATTGTTTGATGGTTGCCTTGCACAAAGCCTTAGCAACTCCACAAAAGAGTTCGAGGTCTGTCATGGACTTATCTGAGCCTTCTTGGGCTAGTTTGTCGGCCTTTTCGTTGACCTTATATCCTTTGTGGTCTGACACCTAGGCTAGTATAACCTTATTTTGACTACTTAGCTCTGCCAGGTCTTCTAGAGAGTCTTTCACCAGTCGTGATTTGATTTCTGGTGAGAGAATTGCCTTTAGAGCTGCTTGGCTATCAAAGTAGATGGCAATAACTGTGCCTGATACTTGCTGATTTATTGTTTTTTTGCACCGTGTTCAATGGCTATTAGTTCAGCCTAGAACACTGTTGTATATTCTCCCAGACCCAATGAAATCGTTGTGTTCGATTGGGGCCCAAAGATTCCAGCAATGGCTTCTTCCTTGGTTTTTGAACCCTCTGTATACCAGACGAGCAGTTGGCTCATTGGGTTTAGTCCCTAAATTAGTGGATAACGGACCTGGTTTCTCCTTGTATGAAGATATGCAGTGGCGTGAGGTTTAGTAGTATTTCCATTGCTGCAGTTGATGTAGTACGCATGTCCACCGGTGGTACTAAGACAGGCGAGCCGATGAATGTCGGTGAGTTGGCCTATCGCAGTTGCCTGTGCAGATTTGGTTACCCACGCCACTGCGCCATAAGTTATCATGGGTCTTATCACCCTTGTGTATAACCATATGGTTATTTTGGGGCTTAGGCCCCAGTTTTTCCCATATATTCTTCTACAGTTTACGAGAGCTTTGGTAGGTTTGTGTGCGAGTTTTCTGAGATGTTGATTTCAAGTCATCCTTTGGTCAAATAAGACTCCGAGGTATTTGGTTTCTGTGGCAAATGTTGTTTAGTACTAGTGCTGTAACTACCCGTTTTTTGTGCCTTAATGGTTAATTGCTCCTTTTTGCATCAGTTGTTCACTATATTTAGAGCTATTTGAGATCGTTCCGAGACTGTACCTGCAACTCGTTTAAATCGTCCAGCGCTAGGTCAGTTGACTTTCCTGGCTGGTATGAATATTGGTTGGGATGGAGCGGATTTATTTTTAGTATCCCGTCTGTGATGTACCTGTCTATCAATCCTCCTAGCGTTTTTAGTAAGAAAGACTATATACTTATAGGGCGATAGATAGGTAAAGATAATTCTTTATTTTATCTACGTTATTATCGTTGATTTTTGATTAAAATTTATGTTTCAGATTCAAAAACAGCAGACAGTGATTTTTAAATTTCCCTCAAAAAAGTTAACCTTTGATGAAAAGATAGAGGTGAGATTTATTTCCATAGGTGTTTCTATTGCATAAAATATTTACGTTTGTCGAGTATTGAGTTTGACTAATTTTTAAAACTTTCATATATATGTAGGTATTTATGTGTGTATCAATCTTCGAACACTTGCAAACCACAGCCCTATGTGCTTCGATTTGCAATTTGTGTTTTAGACCTGTCAAAAAAATTAGTAATTGATTTCTAAATAGGGTGTGATTATAATGAACACATTCTAGTTGCTAGATTTGCTGCCAATAAGTTTTTAATACAACCAAAAATCATATTATATGTTATAATGGTAGGGGAGTCAATGACACTTTTTTGGTACACATTTGCTCAAGACAAAATTACAAAGGACCAAAATGAAGTGCCAGATTGGACAAATTGACAGTTGACAGCTGTCAATTGACTGTCAACGAGGTATTAAAAGAAAATATCCTCTTTTCACATTGAAAGTTTGGGTTTTTGAGGTCGCTGAATTCAATTCTCATGTCAGATTGGACAAATTGACCGCTGACAGCTGTCAATTCACGGTCAACGCGGAATTTGTCAACTGTCAATTTGTCCAATCTGACATGAGAATTGAATTTAGCGACCTCAAAAACCCAAACTCTCAATCTGAAAAGAGGATATTCACTTTTATATTCCTCGTTGACCGTGAATTGACAGCTGTCAACGGTCAATTTGTCCAATCTGACATGAGGGTTGAATCCAGTGACCTCAAAAATATTACCCTATATATTAGAAAAATTAAAATGTGCTTTTGACATCTGTAAATAGTATTGAAAATGAATAGTTTTTCAACGGGTCAGGGAAGCTTTGGCAGCTCCGTAGCTGCCAAAATATTCATTTTGGCACTTTGTGTCCATGGAGACTTTTGTTCAGGATGACAAAATCTACAACATATCAAAAATTCAGACAATTTTACAGAAACACAATTTACATAAGATTATTGCGGGGTCCTTTATTGTTCATATTCTTGCCTTGCTGTAGACGAATCAGCGTGGAGCGTTCACTGACGATGAGCGATATCTTAAAAAAAGCCGATTCAGAAAATAAAAGTGCAAGCTTTAAACTTACACATACTATTAATTACATAAAAATTCATAAAAAAATGTCAAGGTGTAAGGTGACACTCGCAAATATTCAGTCGTTACATAAAATTAGACATTTCGTCACTGGTTACATATATAGTTATTACTGTCTAGTTTTTTAATTTCATGTTTTACAGTTGGAAAGTTTTATGAAGATTTTAGGATGGAAAGAACCAATGAAAACTGTTAATGATTCTTATAAGTTAGGAATATCGTCAATGGCTGGAGTGAGTAAATAACATATTTTTACATACTAATTATCTTTTATATCACTGGAGAAAAAATTAGGTACATATTTTATATTAGGTCTGTTCGGTTTCTTTATCGGTTTCTTCAAAAATACATTAATAAATATCAGAGGACTAGTTGAACAGTAGACAGTTTAATATTTGTACGCGACGAATAATTTGGAATTCAACTGTTCCACTGGTTCTCGGACGATTTGCGACAAGTTTTAAAGAAACCCGAACAAATCTATTATGGATAACTATGTATTTTTTTACAATGCTAAAAAACTGTTTTATGTCAAATCTATTGTTATACAGGGTGTTTCAAAAAGATTGGTCATAAATTATACCACATATTCTTGGGTCAAAAATAGATCGATTAAACCGCACTTACCTATATACAAAAGTGCACCTAAAAATGGATATAAGATAATAAGATAAAAATTTGAATGAATTTTTTTAACGTTGCTCTTAAACCGTTTGGCATTTTTTCATGAAATTTTATACGACGTGTTAGAATACCATGACTAATAATACCGAGGAAGAGGCAATATTTTTTTTATTTTTATAGGTTTTTGGAGGGGGTCACCGCTCTTTTCTCCACTCAACTTTTTTGTAGTATAAAATTTAATTAGAAATGAAACGCCACTGGGATGCAACATCCATTTGGAAACTTTTTGTCTGTTAGTATTTGTTTGTAAAAAGTTTAGTTTAGACGATACAGCCATTTGAAATGACAACTTAAAAATATTCAATGGAAATTTTACGTATGAAAAATATCAAAATCCAGTTTATTTTTAAATTACAAACTAATGTCATCAAAATAAAAAAAATTAATTTAACAGGTGTTCAAAATTACATTCTCCTCCTGTATATACTTACTACATAGTTTTAACAATAAAAATCGAATTTTGATATTTTTGTATACGTATAATTTACATTGAATATTTTCAAGATGTCATTTTAGGATGGCTGTATCGTCTAAACCAAACATTTTACAAACAAATACTAAGAGACAAAAAAGTTTCCAAATAGATGTTGCATTTTAGTAGCGTTCGATTTTTAATAAAATTTTATATTACAAAAAAGTTGAGTAAAAATCCTACAAAAATAAAAAAATATATTGCCTCTACCTCGATTTTGTTAGTCATGGTATTCCAACACGTCATATAAAATTTCATGAAAAAATGTCAAAAGGTTTAAGAGCAACGTTAAAAAAATTCATTTAAATTTAACTATTTTTGGGTGTACTTTTGTATATAGGTAAGTACGGTTGAATCGACCTATTTTTGACCCAAGAATACGTGGTATAATTTATGACCAATCTTTTTATAACACCCTGTATAGGTATAACGTACCACAAAATATGGAACTTATGCTTGCAAAAAAATTTGCTCTATATAAGTACCTATTATCAAAAGAGAGTGTAACCATTCAAAAAAGTTGTTGATGGCGTCATAGCTCGAAGAGTAGATATATGCACCTAAAAAGTATAGTTACCTATTTAATTTTTTACTTGATTAATGTACTAGTAGATTTTATCAAATTCCAACACCTAAGTGCGCACTGTATATCTCTGGATTCATTGGCTTTCAAAAAATTATAAATCAATGTTTCTGTTTTGTGTATTTTAAATGAACATGTATTTTTTAAATGTTTTTTTAGTCTAATAATATTTTAGAAACGTTTCTACAACTTTTTATAATATTACTATGTAATATTTCTGAAAGATATAAAATTTTAATTTCAGAAATATTACAGTGAAATATTATATTTACACAGCATTTTTACGTTTTAAGCACATTTCAGAAATGTTTCTGGGATGTTTCGTAATATTTATATTTCAATGTAACATTTTTGTAATCTTTCCGAAATGTTTTTGTGCTGCATGGGTATTATAGTAGTTACTAAGGAGTGAACTACATGAAATGTCTCTAAAGTAGGATCGTTCGATTCTTCTTTTTTTTAAGTTTCGACTTAATTTTTTAGAGCCATGCGTAGTTATTACGGACATGAGTCGTATCTCTGTCTTTGTCTGTCATGACTTATTTTAGAAACATTTTTGTTGATCACACTTTAATAATAAAACATTTTTTTTAGCTTGGTCTGGATATTCTTGTCAACTCCATGGTAGTAACTCAACTCTACATATTTTTAGATCTTCAATTAAAAACCACTTAATTATTTATAACGTTTATTTAAAATATTAACAATGAAATATGTGTAGCATAAATAATGTCCTTCAGTACCTGTAATAAAGATAATTGAAGAAAAAATTATATTTGTTTCAAGAAAAAACATAATCCTTTAATTTGTAGATATAGTATGCCAACAAGACAAAGAACGCAATCTTGATGAATCTATCCAAACAGAACATTCTGAAAAAAAAAAAGAATGAAATAGTAATAAAAGTATATGAATCTTACTTGATTCACATTTTACTTACATTTTCATATTCCTTCTTGCTGCAGGAAGCATGTCATCAGTTTCTTTTAAATAATTTCTTCGGCACGCCATCATACAATCAAACAAGTACTCTCTTACATTAATTTTATCAGGTTTTAAAACGTACGTTTTCCTTTCTGCCTCTGTCAGTTTATCTCTTATTAGTTCTACATTGGTCGTCTCAAAGTCCCAAGGCTTAGTTGTATAAAATTCAAACATTTCAGCACCTTTTCGAATTCTCATTTGAATGTTATATAATCTAAAACATAATTTTAAAAAGTTACTTAAAATAAAATCAACTCTTGAGATTTTAAAAATATAAATTAAGGGGGTTTTGGGGATGCCGATTCTAAATCTGATAAAAAGGTTATCTAAAATAATCTCTAATATTGTTTTCTCAAAAAAATCAAGTAATGTTTACCACCCAACAGAGCCTGTGGAGTACGGAAGGGCCCCAGTACTGCCATCATGACGGGCCTCGTTAAATAGAGAGCTCACCACAGTTTTTGGGTGCTACGTTTAAATTTTGACCCAAAAGTCGTTAAAAAAAACATCCCAGACAATATTTTTCATAAAAGAAAAAACATAAGCATATTTTTGACAAATTTTTTTTGTGTATTGCATATTCGCTCCGTGCGTGACAGCAGCGCCAATTCATTTATGTACTAATGGACTATTTTTACGTATTCGCTCCGTGCGTGACGGCAGCGCCAACTAAAATATGTACTAAAGAAGGATTTTTCGTGTATTGATAGTATCATTTTTAATAAAATTCCTAATTAAAAAATGTATTTTTTGCTTTTAATAAAAGTATATTGATTTATAAAACAAGTGAAAAGATTCATTTGATATTATTATATATTTTTATTACTTCAACTAAAGAAAAATTATTAAAACATGTGCACAGAACAAGTAATTAGGCAACAGTATTTACGAGAAAGTGTATAAAAAGTTGCCTAATAATGTTGAAGGTTAATGTCAAACGTGTATTCAAAATTTATTATTTCCAAAAAATAGATGTAATATTGTAATAATTTCGAATGTAATTGTTGCGAATAACATTACAGCCTTGTATGATGCGATTTTGAAGATCTAAATTTAAGATCGGGTTTCTGTAACTTTCACTTACAGTCAGAGCTCGTATACAGGCACGTATTCAAGGGGGGGGTCCAGGGGGTCCGGACCCCCCCCGAAACAATTAATAATCATATAATGCCTTTAAAAATCTCGCTATCCACGAAATTGGTTTTCAGTCCCATAGGCCTAAAATTATTTCCTTCCACTAAATTTAGCTGGAAATCCGCTAGGTTGGCATTTGGCAACACCTCTATTTCCGTAGCTTCGCTAACGGGCGGGGCGGCACTGACGTTTACAGTCACACTGGTATTTGAATAGCTAGTCGAGCATTGTACTTCAACCTTTAAGAACCTAGTGCTTCCTAGTGTAGTCCATATTTCATTTGATTTTAACTATAAGTCACCAAGACCGTTAAATATTAAGTTTGAATGTTGTGTAGTTGATCGTGGGTGAAATTAAAAACTAATTGACTAACGCAGTAACGAACGATCCATTATCAAGATGAAAAGGTTGAGTTCCGACTCAAATTCGCAGAGTAAAATAACAAAATTTTTTGGAATGAAAAATTTAAAAGGGGAAAAGGCAGGTAAGGTCTGATTTTTTCAACAAATAATAATATTTTTCTACACCCACATGGATATTAGCTTATCTACGCACATATTATTACTAAACGAAAAAGTATGCTATTGCCTTCAACTGAACGAATGTATTTCATAACCATTTTAGGTAACGAGAACACTACAAAAAAATGAAATCCACCAATCACAGTTCATATTTTGCTCAATTGACTGCTATTATTTTGAAAATTTTAAATAAGTGACAATTCTGTCAAACTAATTGTCAGTATATTTTTAGTTATTGAGATTAAACATACATTACAATGAGTTATTCTTGTCTAGAATCGATAAATAATATAATTTCTATTTTTATTTTGTTTATAATTATAAATAATTTGTTAATTTAAATAAAACTGTATGAAATAAATTTAATTACGACTATTGAAGCAAAAAAATAAACGCGTAGATGGTCCTGATGTTAGGGTTCTTGCCTTCCACACGGAAGACTCGAGTTCGAAACTCGGATGGAGAAAAATAAAATGACATTTTTTTCTGTTTTTTTTTTCTTGTTCATTTTATTTTATAAATTAGTAAAAGTCATAAATAATTTTTAAAGTAATTATTTTATTTTAATAACCTAAAATAATTTTTAATATTTGTAGACTTTCGTTAGTGGGTCGTAGAAAAAATATAGTGTACAACTCGAGTGGATTGTCCATATCGCACTTGGACGATTGAGCACTCCACCTATGGCGTCGTGCTCAAATTTCGTCTTTGTGCGATATGCCCATCATATCAATTCTTTTTACACAAACTATTTTATTTATTTTATGTAACCTTTCGAGGCTATGCATAACTAGACATTTTCTCGCTTCAGCATCCATTCCCAGTATTGATAAAGAAGAAGAGGTCGGAACTGCTTTGGAAAAAATCGAAGGAAAAACTCAATATCTTGGTAAGTACTAAAATCAAGATCTTATGGTTTACGCATCACGCGGCTCTCCTCTCGGTATGAATGGATGGCCTAGCGAGCTTCAGACCTTATACCTCACCTCAGTACTTTATTAATAATGTTTCAATGTTTATTTTGATCTTTTATTTTAGATTATTATTACTCCATGGCTTCAACTTCTCAAATGGGAGGCGTTCCTCCGGTTTCGCTCGATTATTTTGACTTGGGAAAAGTAGACGTGTCAACCCTAGATAACAACGAAAAAAGAAAAATTCTGTCAACCGCTATGGTTCTTAAATCACATAAATATCCCATTTCCATTATCAATTCTTCTGGGCATCAAAAATCTTTGAAATTTCAAGCCACCTGGATTGATAGGTGGCCTTGGCTTGCATATTCAAAAATCAGTGATGGGGTTTTCTGCAAGATATGTCTGCTTTTTAGTCGCGAATGGGCAGGCAAAGGCTCTCATCAAACTCTAGGAATATTTGTTAATGTTCCTTTCAAAAAGTGGAAGAAAGCAACTGAAAAATTTGAAAACCACGCAAAAACCAATTACCATAAGGAGTGTGTGATATTAGCAGACAATTATATGAAAGTAACATCAGGACAAGTTTTCGATGTGGTCTCTCAATTAAATTCAAAACTCCAACAGGAACGCGAGGAAAATCGTTCAATATTAAAGCCCATCATAAAAGCTGTACTTTTTTGTGGTCAACAAGAACTCCCCCTGCGTGGCGATGAAGATAGTGGACCACTTAATCTAGAAAATCCTGAAAAGAAAGATGGTAAATTTCGCGCTCTTTTGAGATTTACGGCAAATGGAGGAAACGATTCATATTCATTGAAGAAACATTTTACTTCAAGTAATAAGAACGCTACGTATGTAAGCCCAATAATCCAAAATGAGATTCTAGATATAGCTGCGTCTTTAATTCGGAAAAAACTGATTGAAAAAATTAACAAATTTGGATATTTTGCTATATTAGTCGACGAAACTATGGATGTGTCTGGTGTTGAGCAAATGTCGTTTTGTGTAAGATATTTGTCTGAAGAAAACGCAAAACCTATTATCCGTGTGAAGATTTTCTGTCTTTTGTGCCAGTGTCCGATCAATCTGCTGAAAGTCTATGCAATTTGGTTCTTGAAGAATGTAGGAAAATGAACCTTGACATGAACAAATGTGTGGGCCAAGGATACGATGGTGCAGCAAATATGGCCGGGCACGTTAGTGGACTTCAAACTAGAATTCGACAGTTATATCCGAAAGCTATTTACGTACACTGTGCAAGTCATCGATTAAATCTTGCTTTGTCAAAAGCTTTATCGCTACCAGCAGCTAGGAACTGTCTTGGTGTCGTGAACGAAGTGTCTAACTTTTTCAGAAACAACTCTCGTGCCAATCACATCCTGAAACAGCAAATAACAGAACTTTTGCCTGAATCCAAGAAAACAAGATTAATTCGTTTGTGTGAAACTCGTTTTATAGAAAGACATGACAGCATTTTGGTATTCGTGGAACTGCTAAAGCCCATTGTGTCTGCGTTACAAATAATTTCTAACGAAACAAGAGATACTTCCTCTAAAGCCATTATGTTTTTGGCTACGATCGAAAAGAGCGAATTTATTGTGTCGCTGTTAGTATGTGAAAAATTTCTTAGTTTCACGTTACCTCTATCCAAGTACCTGCAGAGTCCTTCCCATGATTTGGTCTCGGCTCTTGACCAGGCTAATGATGTGATAGCTTCCTTACAAAAAACAAGAGATAATGGAGAATCAATTTTCAAACAACTTTTTAATACCGCATCGAAGCTTTTAGAAGAACTGTTCGGGAGTGAACTAAAAATTCCTCGTTTGACTGGCAGACAGAGCCATCGTGCCAATCCTATAACTAATTCTACTGAAGAATACTTTAAAGTTGCTATTTTTTTACCATGCGCCGACCAGCTGATAGTTAATTTACAAGACCGCTTCGGGACTCCAACAACAGTATTATCAGCATTTCAAGCCCTACTACCAGGGTTTGCATCGCCTGATAAAGCCACTCAGCTTCAAACCTTATCTATATTTTTTATTGAAAAATGTTCAGTGTCTGCTCTCCAAGGAGAATACTATATATGGTGTAATCAAATTTCTAAAGAACCAAACCTTGAAACACTCGGCGTCCTTGAAATATGCAACAAAAACTTCTTCCCAATAATTCATCATTTACTGACCATTTTATCAACCCTACCAGTGACCACTGCTACGGTTGAGAGGTCGTTTTCGACCATGAAGAGAGTGAAGACTTTCCTTCGAAATAAAATGCAACACGAGAGGTTAAACTCCTTAGCTGTACTTTCGATTCATTGGGACGTAGATGTTAGTGTCGACTCAATTATAAATGTTATGGCAAATAAAAAAAATCGTAGATTAGTTTTATAAAAGTGTGCACTTTTCAATGTTCATTAATAAAACGCTATTTTCCTTGACTTTGTTTTTTTACACGCCCCCACGCTCGTACGCGCACGCACACGCACGCGCACACACACACACACATACACACACACACACACACACACACACACACACACACACACACACACACACACACACACACACATATATATATATATATATATATATATATATATATATATATATATATATATATATATATACACACCCAGGATTTGGACCCCCCCCGAAAACAAATCCTGGATACGTGCCTGCTCGTATATTACAAAAAAGTCAACACCATCTATATCATAAACGACAAAACGTATCGCACATGTTTAAGGGGCTTTTCGTTTAAAAATTGAACGACAAATCGCCCACAACAATACATCAGATTACTTTGGAAACACCCTGTATATCTTCATTCTCTCGGACAAAATATTAAAGAAGGTGATTCTTTCCTGTTCACGTACAACAATCATACTATACCAGAGCATAATGAATGGAATCACGCGCTTAAAACTGCAGAAGTTATCGGAATCACGTGCCAACTAGTCATAAATGCATGTTTATTGCCAAAATGAATCACCCCAGTGGCGTATAAAAACTATTGGCAAATTAAATGCGGTAATAGTAAATAATATTATATGAAAGTAGGTTGGTTATCTATTTTTGTAGTAATAATCATTTATGTTTATAATTTGTTTTGTTTATTGTTAAAATATGTAAATATTATGCCAGTGGCGTAGAAACACTATTGGAAAATTAAATGGGGTATTATACTAGAACAAAATATTAAAGAAGGTGAGCCTTAAAACTGCAAAAAGTATCGTTGTCATATCAAAATGCACTCTTCCAGTGTCGCAGAAATACCATATTGGCAAATTAAATGGGTATTAGTGAATATTACTAGATGAAAGTAGGTTAGTTATCTATTTTTATTATAATAATTCATCTATGTTTATAATTGTATTTTGTTTATTATAAAAATATGTAAATTAAGCTTGGTATCACTTACTTGAATTCTAAATCTATGAAAATCCATTGATTCTTCAGAACTATCACTGGAATCGTCCATCGTCGGAACTTAAAGTTATGACTAAAGGTTCAACTACCGTCCAAGCGCCACATATTATTTTCTTCCTTAATTACATGGGAAATCGCATTCTGCCAATCTTCAGGATTTATACGTTCTATACCGGTTTTTAATAAACTTTGAACGTCGGCTATTTTAAAAGTTTTATTTTCTCGAGCTACAAACCCTTTCACTTGCGCCCAAATTAGTTCAATAGGATTGAATTCGCAGTGATAAGGGGGAAGTCTTAATGCCGTAATACCACGATCACGAGCCATTGTGTCGACAACATATTGAATATATTTATGGCGGTGTTCCTTTATTAGGTCCATTAATTCCACTTTAAGCATCTCCTCAGTAAATGTTATTGCTTTATCCCGTAGCGAGGTTTGCATATCCGCTTTCCTATTGGACATTATCGGAATGCGTTAAACTCGTCGACTGCGATAAGAAGTGTTATCTAGTACAATAACTAAATTTCGTTCTACACGCTGTAATACTTCAATAAACCATTTTTCAAAGCATTCCGCATTCATGTCCTCGTGGTAGTCTCCTGTTTTTTCGATATAAACACAAGAGCGCTATTTTTCAAAAATTCACTATCACTTCCGATATGGGTAACAATTAGGCGCTGTCCTTTACCTGATGGTGATTTCAAACCTGTAGGTAATCCCTCTATAAAAGCTTGGCGATGACTAGTTACAGAAGTATCTTGCCATATCTTAGGTACCGTGTGTCCAGCATTCACTCACGTTTCATCGAGATAGTATATCTTTTTTTTTTAGCGGCTCTAAACTCTTTAATATTTCGTAAATAACGCCGTCGCCAGGACACTATATCTGACCTATCAATTAAAATTGATTTCCTACACCATTTGACAAAACGAAATTTTTGGTAAAGTTTCACGGCTCATTAATAGAATTTCTTCGTTTCCTTTTAATTTCGTAAGAACACCTTTAAGTGTTGGGGCTTTGTTTTCGAAAAAAAAAAAGAATGTACAGTTCTTCGAATGATTTGTTTTTGGTTATCGTCCAATTTTAACAATTTTCGACTACGGGTATGCGTTTTAGGGGCTTCTAAGGAGCCTTTTTTTTGTATTTTCGCGTACAATACATTCAATTGTTAAAACAGATGCCCCAGTTAAAAAATAACTGCGGTTTACAGCTTCATTTGTAAGAAGTGTCTGTTTCAGCCCATCATACACTTTCCATATAATGTTCATTTCATCCTTTGATAAGGGCTTTCGCCGACGTAATTGGGTTTCACTTGGACCCGCCTCTGAATCCATTACTATTGTAACAATATAATTCTTCTATTAAATTGTTTTTATTAAATTTATAAAGACACCAATATTTTACTATTTAATAAACTTTTAAAGTACCTACCTAATATACTACACAATAAATATAACTCCTAGAATATGCACTACCATCACCAAATTGTAAGGCACAAATATGAACACCTACTCGTATATCAGAAAAGAGCACTTATTCAAAAAAGTGTTTATAAAATATAAAATAATTATCGTAAATAGTTAAAGCGATACAAATCTAACTTCGTCGAAAGTTAGTTTTCAACTGGCTTTGTGCCTGTGCTGACAATATTCAATATGTAACCCGTATGTATGTTGTTTATTTACTTGAAACACATTTTAAAACCATTAAACACAGATAACGAAGTCATTAGGGAATAAATATATTCATTTCTTGAAAACTATCAAAAACGTATATTTAACGCACCATCTTTGTTTAAATAAAGATGTTGACAAACAAATTTAATAAAGTTTACTAACAAATACCCAATAAATAATAAATAATTATTTGGTATTTGATACACCGCCACAGCCCTCAGAAAGTCTAGATACCGCTTGGCGTATACTGTCAATACAAAAAAATGACCCCATTCAAGCTTGTCGCCATGTTAGGTAAATTTATGTTTTGGCTACACTGATTTTTAGTTTGTGTGTTCTGTAATACGTGAACACCGATAATCTGCACTTTGTTATTAGTTATAAGTGAGTGAGACGCACAATTTCTAATTTCAAATTAAGAACAAAACTTTGACAAACCTATTTGATTTTCCTAGATCTGTTCAGACAGGACCGGTTTTATAAAATTTCTCGTTCTTGAAATGTTATTTTTACATGGTTATATATTATTGGATAAGTGGTTTGTGTACATATTGCTATGAGAATTATAGAGAAATTCAGTGAGATTTATGTAATATAATTCAAATTACAAGTAAACCATCTGTTTCTGTTTGGCAATATGGAGAAAATACCTACTTCAATGTCAAATGTACTATATAAAAGAATGTGATTGTTAACCGGTCATTTATTTATATTATATTATGAAAATAAAAACTCGAATTTTTTAACTAGGGAAAGATATACTTACATCGGTAACAAGGTATTTTTAGAAAAACTAATAGATTACTCCTATTCCTATAGTTTATTTGAAAATGAATAATATCAAAATTATATAAAAATATGGACCTTTGCCATAAAAACTGTGCTACCAAGCATTTTCAAATAAACTATAATTATAATTTGATTTAATAGAGCGAGTATAAGATCTCACCTGTTAGAGAAATTGGGGCATAGGGAAGAGATTATGAAGCAGGTAAGCAAAGTCATTGCAAAAGATAAATATATAGAAGTTATTTTAAAAATTTGATAAAAAACTAGTGGAACAACAAATGGAGTTGTCGCTATCGGAGATCCAATCAGCAGAAAGTAAAAAAAAAAACTTTGGGAATGTTGGAAAAGGGCCCAGCAATAGGCCCAAAACAATTCCTTGGTTTTTTAATAAATATAATCTGAGATGCAAAAAATACTGCTAGAGTGGAGAAGCAGTATTTTTCTAATGTAGAAAACCCAGGGACATACAGTAGTGCACTAACCATAGGCGAATAGTCACTAAATTATACAAGAGTCCCATCTCGATTTTATTTTTAAATATTTTTGAGAATACCTATTATTATTTGTAACATTGAGTTTAATAAAACCACAGATTTCGAATGTATTGAAAGTTATTTAAAAAGTACCTCTATAAATATATAGAAAATGTGTATATGACTAACTGGTTTTATTAATCTTTTTTTGGGGTAGGTAAATATATTTTGAAAAATTTACAAACTTCTTTTGAATAAAAGACAAAATATTTCTGTTTTTATTAACTGAACAATATTTTATACGAACATAATATATACCTATTTAAAAGAAAATATTACATTTTACAAGTATCGCATATTTATATGAAATAACTTACTCAATAAGAAAGAATTAAATGAAACAAATTAATAAACAATAGATATGAAAAATTGCTTTAACAATTTAATCCTTAGATAAACTTATTCTTACATATTGCTTTAATCAATTTATTTACTATAAAAGTATATTTCCTATCATTTATTACATATAATAAAATAAAGCATAAAACATACAAACTATAATATGTACCTACTTAGAACGGAACTAATATTATTGAATCAAGGTAGTAATAGTGGACATTTTCCGAATAAAAAAAAGTAAAAAAGAAGAGTAACGGTCGACACGTTTTTCTGACTATTGGTCTTCATCAGTACGGTGCAGCCAATTTCAAAGGATCATGGAACTTGTGTTGGAAAAATTGTACAATAGGTCACTAACAAGGAGCCAATAACACATTTGCCGTTTCAGCTAGTATCCCCAAATTTTCTGGGCTTATACTAAAGTCACAAAATGATTCAATGGTCTTCCTATGGCTATCAGTTATTCTTTCCTAACATTTTTTTGTATGCTACAACAAAACATACAAATTATTTGATTTTGTAAATACACAAATATTTGTGAAAACTTACACATGAAATGTTATTCCTTCCTTGTATCTTCTACCGTTAGATGCATTGTTACATTCACGTACAAAACAAAAAGAGATTTTGAAAATCCTGTAAAAATTTAACACCAAACCACAAATGTTTTTTATTAAAATAAAACACTAAACGACTAAACTAAAAAATAATGTTTTAAATAAAACCTTTACTAGAAAAACAAAATAAACAACATAACAGATAAAATCGATTATATACGTCGAACGCCGATCTTACGCTTATTACTAAACTTGCGCCGATTCTGTCTTGTCAGTAGTGCCAACTTAAAATTTATTGACATTTATTTATCATGGCGCTCATCATATGGGGGGTCAAAATGTTTTTACGATGCGGTATCTAGACCTTCTGAGGGCTATGTACACCGCCTATGCCTGACTCTGTCGGAATTTTCATTCATAGATAACAGTGTTGATCATGCATATGAGTCACCTTCTCCAATATTTTGTCCGAGTTATAGGTTTGAATTTGCCATAAATCAAAAACGTCTTTATATATTAATTTCAAATTTGGTGACCAATATGCTCTTTAATAAAGTAATATTTTGACATAAACTTACAACTAAATTTTTTTACCAGTGACGCGCTATCAAGGTTAATGGTAATGTCCCCCCCTATTTTTTATGCCACTGGAAAAAATAATATTTCCCATTTTTTTAAATTCTCTGTTCATTTTTTGTAAATAAAAAGTAAACTTTTTATGGAGCTAAAATGAACAGTGTTAGTAACACTGTGTTACAGAAATTTGCTTCTAAACAAAAGTCTACATATTTTTAATCACTTGTAAGGTCTCAATATTTTTAAATTTTAATCTAGTACGTACCTGTCATTTTTTTTATAATTTGTGTTTTTGACAAGATCTTGGTAGATCAAATTTGAAAAAAATATTTAAAGACGTTTCTGTTTTATGGTAAATTTTTAACACCCTGTATCTCGGTAACTAAGATCTTTAGGATTTCATGTTCCTCTATCAAAATTCATTAATTAACGAGAGCTCTCTGTGATAGAGCATTGTAGGTCGAATATACTAACACCAACAATTGTTGTTGACTACCACTTCAATCGCTTCTGAAACAATTTTGATGAGGTTTATAGGCCCTTTTATATAGTTTGACTAGTATAAGCAATACCTACCGTTTTAACTTTTATATAAATTATTAGTAAAGTTAAACATTGACTTACATGGGTTTATAACCAAATATAAATAATAATGCGTCAATAAAAATAGCAGGAATAAGTTGAAAGAGTACAAAGTTGATTTGATTGTAAAGACGACTCTTTGTCATCGTTCCTCCAGGGTACCAAAGTATTCCATTAAACGGTGCCTTAGTTTCTATGATTTCTCTACCCAAATTCATAATTTCCTCCCAAGTCATACGGATATCTTTCTGTGGTACACATGCGTTAAAAATGTAAGGAGGATTCCTGAAAAATAAATGAAATTAGAAACAAATGTTAAATAAATTTATCTCTTTCTAAATGCTACTGTTTAAATACGACCATACGCTACAATTTTTGCAAATGTTACCAAAAAAATTTACAAACTGCAGCTCGAACAAACTTAATAGGTCTGTTCCAACAACGGTCAGAAACCAGTCTCTGACACCAGGATTCAGCGCAATATACAGGGTGTTTCAAAAAGGTATGTCATAAATTCATCCTTAGATAGATTACCAAAAAATAAGTGGATTTGGCTATATTTACCTATATCAAAAACTGGCTCCCAACAAAGTTACAGGGTGTTAAACTAACATTCAGAAACACGTTTTTTTTTTGTAAAAAGTTTGCTGTTGCGATTTTTTCTTCGAAATTTTTGCCAGTGCTGTAGATGTGAAGGCCCAATATTCTAAAGAGAAAAAAATTAATGCGACCCCTTTAAAAAAGTTGGGGAATTGGGTACCTTTTAACCCCCCCGTATTTTTTTTGACATAAAGAAACTTGCTTTATCGATCCTAAAATCAAAAAGAACTATGAATTTTTAATTTTTTTTTATAGCAAAATGAACTTTGTATCTTTCTTAGTTAACGAGCCATTTATAATTTTTTAACTGAATTTCTAGAGCAATTCGTCCGTCCTGGACTTAACATATCAACAAAATTAAGATTAGGTCAGGAGTTATATTATACCAAAAATGCATATAAAAATCGGTAGTGTGTCTAGGGCTGTGCTTGAGCCGCCCCTGCAAAAACTACCTCTTTTATTTATATTTTTGTAAAAAAGGTATTTATAATATTGGATTGGCGCCATAAAAATAGTGTGTCACCCGTCCTCATGGGTTCACCCACAATATATCCCCTATAGTAGTGCATCTCACTTGTTAAAGAGTTGGCACTAAGTTTGCAGCGCAAGAATGCGTCTGTGTCTGGCCGCTCAACTAACTCGATATGGCGGTAAATTCAAATATAATTTAAAGGTGAAATTTAAATTTCCCGCCAAAATTGTAAATTTTCAGCGGCGGAATGGCGGGAATTTTTAAATATATTCATTCGGCAATAATTATTGAGAAGTATATTGCATGTTCGATTAAACGAGCTGTAAATCCAAGCGCTATTTTTATTGTGATAGCTAAAAATAATACTAATTCTTTTATTATTAGCTATTACAATAAGAACAGCATTTGGATTAACAACACATTTAAAAGAACATGTAATATACTTTTCAATTTTACCTAAATCACTTATTTTTTACCTATAGAGGTTAGATCTGAAAAAAAATTGGCTCTGGTAAAAAAACAAAAAATTGTATATAGTATTTTATTTGAAAAATTATAAAACTTATTTAATATATTTTAAAGACGAAGATAACTCTAGCCATATCCATTTTACTGAAAAAAAAAGAAACTATTAAATGAAATCATTTAGTTATTAAGAGATGTTTGTGATAATACAGTGGCAGCTATCGAATGTTGTACAATACGTTTTGCTAATGTCCAAGTAAAAACTACAAAGAGTTAGCATTAGTGGGAGAAGGAATAGAATACTATGAACGTAGCCAGCCGGCTACGTGGGGATGCATCACACCGTGTGCCTGTTCATATTACACAGCACACAAGGCAACATTCATATTATTCGTTTCCTGATCGAACTAATGCACTAACTCTTTAGTTTTATTTTCGATTCTAGCCAAGCGTATTGGAAAGTGTTCATTAGCCGATACTGTATATAAATGCTAAAATCAATAAGTGAAATAAAAAAATTTAGTTTAAATGGACATCTACTTCGAAAAAAGTAAATTATTATACTTGAATTTTAAAGGCTGTTGCCACTGGAAAACTATTATCTAGGGCTTGGATGACAGCCATAGGACTCCCTCCTTGAATCGTGTCCATAGGAAAGCATAAGATCATAGTTAAATTATAATATTAAGAGGGTAGGTATTAACTGAAAAATTATTACAAACTTACCTCAAAATTGGCACCTACATTAAAAGAAGGGAAAACGGAAACATAAAATTGTTATACTTGAATTTTAAAGGCTTTTCCCACTGGAAAAGTATTATCTAGGGCGCAGACCCTTGGATGACAGCCATAGATAGCAATCCCTCCTCGATTCCTCTTTTTCTGAGTTTGTTGTACGTTTTGTTTCCCATATTAAATAAGAAAGCACTTAATACAACAACACAAATCACAATAAATATCGCTGAAACAAAATTAATATTAAATTTCGTAGAAGAAAAAATCAAAAAATTATCACTTGTCAACACTGACACTTCACGCTTCACTTATAAAAACTCAACGCTAAAGAATGAAAGATGATTCGAAATAGAAATTATTAACTGGTATCTCTTTCTTTTATAAGTATCTAAACAAAGAGAAGGAGTGGGAGTGAGTAACGCTCCGATCAGATTGTTTTGAATTCGTCGTCAACCAATGAACGTGCCGAAGTCAAAAATCAATAACGATACTAGCGCCATGAGACCTGTGTCTGGCCGCAGCGTAACTCAAAGCCATTTCTTGAATCCCAGTTACATTACTATAGGGGATATATTGTGGGTTCACCATGCCGCTGATAAAAATACACGTTAGTTGGGAAATGTATTTATTAAATTTAATAGTAAATAAAACAGTTATTTTTTTAATTAAACAATTAACACAAAATTAACAATTAAAAATAAACATTTGGTAATAATTATTATACATATTTTATAAACTATTTAATTAAGTAAATATTCAACATGTCCTCCTCCTTCTTGAATACAAAAATATAAATAAAAGGGGTAGTTTTTGCAGGGGCAGAACTAGGCACACCACTGATTTTTATATGCGTTTTTGGTATAATAACTCCTGACCTAATCTTAATTTTGTTGATATGTTAAGTCCAGGACGGACGAATTGCTCTAGAAATTCAGTTAAAAAATTGTAAATAGCTCGTTAAATAAAGATACAAAGTTCATTTCGCTATAAAAAAATTTTAAAAATTCATAGTTCTTTTTGATTTTAAGACCGATAAAGTAAGTTTCTTTATGTAAAAAAAATACAGGGAGTGTTAAAAGGTACCTGTGGTGCTCGCGTCCTGTTTGATGAGCCCACAAAGAACTTAACAGATTTGTTTATGACATTTTAGTTGTTTTTTCATGTTTGACGTTTTATGTCATTATTTTTACTTTTTGGTTATATGCAATGTTTTGGAATGACAACCATCTGGTCTCTTCTTTTTTAATAACGTCACCGTTGTTAATTAAGATATGTGTTTTCTTTTGTAAACCTTTACAGGATTTTCTGGATGAAAAGAAGACTCAAGTAGGCGGATTTGGAACGCAGTATAAAAGAACCGCCGTTGCTATGCTGCAGGAGATCATTATAAACATTTCATCGATCGGTTTAATTTTTTTATATTTCAAAAGTGTCTATGTATTAAATAAAATTTTTAAAAAATTATTTTTTTTTTTAGTTTTAAATTTAGTGGACCAACCAACGGGACCACTAAAGTACCTAACCCCCAACTTTTTTTAAAGGGGTCGCTTTAAATTTTTTTCTTCTTAGAATATTGGGCCTTTAAATCTACAGCACTGGCAAACATTTCGAAGAAAAAATCGCAACAGTAAACTTTTTACAAAAAAAAAAAAAAAAACGTTTTTCTGAATGTTAGTTTAACACCCTGTAACTTTGTTGGGAGCCAGTTTTTGATATAGGTAAATATAGCCAAATCCACTTATTTTTTGAAACACCCTGTATAATTTGGTGGTCAAAATAACTGCGCAAAATCCTGGTGTCAGTGACTGGTTTCTGATCGTAGTTAGAACAGACCTAATATATGTATACGTGTTTACAGTTGAAGCAGATTTTCAATTAGGTTCTTTATAATTCAACATTTAAGTATTAAAATAATATACGAAAAAATAACGTAATTATGACGAATTCTAAGTGACGTCTATTCTATGTCATCAATGCGACGTCAAATACACGTTACTGATTAGGATATTGTATTTCGGATAAATTAATACTAAAAAATTACGTCATAATGACGAGTCTGTATTGACGACTAATTAACGTTGCAAAAACGACGTCAAAGTAACGTCATTAATTAGGATATTTACGTTTCTGTCGAATAAACTCAAAAAATCACGTCACAATAACGGCACCTTGCTGCTTGGATGGTTATCAAACAATCAGTCTTAAACTGTGCGTACATTTTCAAAGAACGTTGGAAGCAAACATAATGTAATAACATAATATTTAATACACTAAAAGCGTAACTTTAATAACAGAAACTCAAATAAAGATAGTACTGTCTTTTGTCTCCTTTTTAATACAATATCTTTCACTCACATGTACCGCATCTGAAAAAATCATTTTTATTATTCGCTCCGTGCGCGACAGCAGCGCCAATTCGTTTTGATATTAATGGGCTATTTCTGCGTATACTGACAAATGCAATTTTTAATAGAATTCGTAATTAAAAAGTATATATGTTAGTTTTAATAAAAGTATATGGATTTGTAAAACAAGTAAAACATTAATTTATTATTATTATATATTTTTATCTCTTAAATTAAAGAAAATTATGTATAATCAATAAAAATGAATAATAAAATATAGGCAGGCAACAGTATTTACTGGAAAATGTATGAGAAGTTGCCTAAGTCTAATGTTGTCATTGAAGAATTATTCTATCAAAATAAAAAAATACCATTTAATAATCTCAGATTAAGAATAGCGTGAAGTTAAAATGTATAAAAAGAGGATCGTTATTTATATTTTCTTTTTTGTTGGAAAGAAAACATAGAATGAATAATTAAAACTGGTTTCCCATCAGTAAGTTACAAAATTGTATTCCAGCCACATAAATAATAATCAAAGGCAGAAATCTTGAAATCTAGCCCTTGCTGAATGAACATTTAAGAATAAAGGGATATTAAAGAATATTGTAAAATGATAATTTATGGTTTATTTAAAACCTTTCAAAATTCTAATGTCTACTATTTCCAGAATTACTGTTATTATTACAAAAATAAAGGTAATTTTTCTTCTTATTGTACACCTATCCATTTATTTCTTTGATTTAATTTCCACTTTGCTACTGAAATTTTTTATATAAGTTTCACTGTTTTTTTTTGCTAGTATTTGTACAATTTTCAACACAGCAACTCCGGTTGCTTATTGTATTGTTTTCACCTACGTTTTTGAAAAAAAGTAAAATGTATACGTGTATTTGATATGCCAAAATTACAAAATATCGCCCTAAAATGCACGAATTATCCGCAGCTAGCGCTAGTATCGCTTTTGCTTCCGTTTCCATGACTTCGCACGGAGCGAATAGCGGTGAAGTCAACTAACAGTGCAAATGACTAATGGCATTCAAGTATAACCCCTTTACGTTAATAATGGTAAGCGTCTAGCCACAAGGTAATTTATTAAAAAAGCGCCTTCTACAACAACCTCCGATGATGCCAATATCTGTCTTTTCTCTTCCCTAGTAGATAAGTTTGCAATAACACCTTTAACACTCCCATTTTCTCCCGTTTCCAAATTCTTGGAAAACTACCTTTCTCGAACTCTAAAAGGCTCAAATACTCATGCTCAAGACACTCTCCAAACTCACTCGCACCCATGCATCTTCCCTTCTTCCGAAAACCTAAGTAAAAACTTTCGCGATCAAACATTCGTCTGCTTAAGGATCTCACATAAAACGCGATGCAGCGATGGCGATGACGAATTTGCTACGGTGCCAAATTACATGGCAGTATTTCATGCTACACACACCGACGCGTTGACAGCATTTATTTGGGCAACGCTGCATGCACTGTTTTTACTCCTGCCGCTGCGCATCTTTCAGAAATCTTTACGTCTGTTTGTTACATTTTTTTTTACAAAAGATGTCAATTACAGAGCAATTAATAGAAAAAGTGAAAGAATATTTCATATTATACGACTTAAGCCATGATGACTATAAAAATGTGGGTAAAAAGAACAAAGTTTGTAATGAAATCGGAGCTGAACTGAATGAAAACGGTAAGTTATACCTTATTTGCCTTTCATCTTCTGTTAAAGCTAATAATAATAAAGCTTCTTCTTCAGATGACATTTTTTAGTCATTAAACGGAAACCCAAAATTCACAGAAGAAATGTGTGTCATTAGTGTGAATAGCAACAAAATGGAACGCGGGGTTCCGCGCGATATCTACCGTCACCGGCACCGTTACCGCTACCGCCACCGTCGTAACGCGTTGGTGTGTGAGACCCTTTATTATTTGGTGTATTAAATACCGCGATGGCCTGATTTTCCATCTTTTCCTGAGGTATTATTTTTAAATGAATTTTGTTACCTGATTTAAAACTAAACATTGCTATAAATTACTAAATTATAAACAATCATTGTTCTTATTCAGAGCTTATTCAGAAAAAAGAACTAAATAATAAAACAAAACAAAAATAGCTTCACCTACAAGCAACTACCTCATACCTCATAGAGGTTACAAAACATATCCATTTTATTCTCATGAGTTCTTTATATATATATCATCAACGCATTTAATGTGATCTTCTCACATTAAAAAAAAAAACAAAAGATAAGAAAGCTGTACTTAGAGTAACAAATTAGTGATGTACATATGTAAAAAGTTTCAAAAGTTTGTAATAAATAATAGGTTGTTATTTTTAAATCAGCTATTCAATAAATTAAACATGTATCAACCTAAGTGAATACTATACAGGATGAGATAAGCCACCGCGCATACTCTCAAAGAATAATGTAATTTGATTTTACGAAGAACATAAAAAAGATGAAAAGATAGACTGAAATAAATCGCGGCGAAACTCCAGAAAGTTGATATTAATTCCTTTCCTTACTTTGTTTTTAGATAGTACCAAGATAATACCATTAAACCGCTTACAGTCGCATCTATTGGAACCATATTAGCATATGAATTACTATCCATATACATGGATCTAATAACACCTTTTCCAGCAGCGACAAATAATCCCATTGGTCCCTGAAGATTATTAAACCATCCAGGAAATGGATCGCTAAATGATGGAATAACTAAAATACGTTTGAATTATATTAAAATTAACTAATTAATTGGGTTTAAAAAGTATTCTTACCTACGGCTAGTCTACAAATTATAAGTGGTATTTTTCCAACTTTTTCATATACAAGAGCTTCGGCTAAAGACTTCGAAAATGTATAAGAATTTGGAATTTTACCAAGCAATCTAAAATTGAAAGTGTTAAAAAATTAATCAATTAAAATAATCATAAATTTCCAATTAAGTATATTTTTGAGACCAAATTTAATTGGAATAAATTGCATATACCAAATTGAAAATGGATTAAGCACTCACTAATAAGTGTCAGAATTGGATAATTAATTCTCAAAATATTGGTCTTAATGGATACTAATTATTTATTAACATAAAATTTGATTTTATCGCGAGTGGATGCCGAATTTCTATAGTAGATAGAGGAAGTTACGGTAAGTACAAAAAAACTATTTACTGCAATACAGGGTAATATACAGGGTGTCCCATTACTACGTAATTGTTCATTATTTCAATTTGTGTTATAGACACGCAAACAAGTTTCAAATAAAAGTTAAATGGATTTAGAAAATAGGTATTTTAAAAATATTTTTGGACTTACAGAGTAGGGTGGCGCAAAAAAACCGACTATTTTTTTGAAGCTACTTTTTTGGAGGGGGTCTTAAAATATGATAAATTAACATATTTTCGTAAGAGACTCAAAAAGAAATAGTCGGTTTCTTTGCGCCACGTTAATACAGGGTGTTGCAATTGTTTGACGATGTGAACACAATCAAATATGTATAACTACTACCTGTATGGTATTTTGTTTTAAAAAAGTATAGGTTTGGTCAGCACCTTATTTATGGAACACCTTGTATGTTTAAGAATAATTGTTAAATATAGTCATACATTTTTTATAATAAAACATTCTTCGTATTTCCATAAATAAAACAGCTACCCATCAATTACAAGACCGGACAATTTAATTTATTCTTATCAGCGAAGTAACGGTAAGAGCGGACCTTCGATTTGAATAATACATTCTGAATAAAACAAGTTATTTACTGAACTGGTCGACACAGTAGATAAGATATTGGATTTTTATCGCCCGGGCGTAACATTTGGGGCGGGCTTATTATTACATTTACATTGCAATAATTATTTTATTAAATTTTAGTTCAAATTTGGTTGGATATTATTATATAATTACAAATGATATTAATATTTATTTTTTTATTGTGTTGTGGGATAATGTTGTTGGCTTTTTCTGTTAATATATTATTGACTAATAAATATATCAACGAGGATACACCATCATTAGTTTTATGTTTAGAGTGTTCCAATATATACTCTTTATCCTAAAGTAGCAAATATACAATTATATACAATATATACAATACAAATTAATATCAATCTTCTTCATTTGAAAAATATGTTTGTATGACTGCATATTTTTCTAAATTGTCTTCAGTGAAATTACTTCTTTTAGAAGTCAATAAATCTTTAAACCTAGAAAACGATCGTTCTACGTCACAACTCGTTACAGGAGCAAATGAAAAATGTGGAACAAAATCACAATATTTTAAAGCAGTTTCATAATCGTTAAAATTGTTCAGGGAGATTTGTTTCAGAGTCTGTAAATTTGGATTTCTTTTAATAACACAATCTATTTTATGGTTAAATTTATCTTGTAAGGGCCACTTTACGTTTTTTAAGTGTAACAATGTCGATTCAAATTTTTCCATAGCAACCGATAATTGTAAGTTACGGGTTTCAAGGAATTTTATAGTTTCTGGGAGACACGAAAAATAAGTCGCAAGAAAATTTAACTCCGACTGCAAAGTTGTTTTTGTTATTAAACCTTTACACTGAGTGATAGAGAGAGCGTCCTCTGATAAGTTGGAAATAAATACTTTTAGTCTGTCGAAATGCTCCGAAAAAAAGAACACAGCCTGTAACCAAGTTCCCCATCGTGTAATAACTGGTTGTGGAGGTAGGGGGATATTCGGACATATTTCTTTATATAAAGAAACTCGGGACGGTGCTTTTAACAAAATTTTTTTAAAACAGCTAATCAACGAATTAATGTCTGGAAAGCTGTCACGGATAAACTCACAAACTCGGTGTAACGCGTGAGCAAGGCAAGTTACATGCAGCATGTTTGGAAAATGTTCTTGTAATAGTTTCCCTGTTTTCAACATTACACTTGCCGCGTCTGAAATAAACAATAAAACTTTTGAAACGTCATTATCAATTACATTGTTCAATCCACGTTTCACTATTTCATAAATCATTTCAGCGTTCACAGTTTCACGAAACACACTAGAAACTAAATACTGTTGTGAAGTATTTTCAGCACTTAATAATCCTACAACAACATTAACAACACATCTACCCTTTATGTCAGTCGTTTCATCTGCACTAACCCAAATATATTTGCTGGAAATTTTCGTTTTTATTGCCGTCATTGCTTTATCGTACTGATTTTGAATATAATGTTTTCTAATTGTGGATTCATCCGGTATTTTACGTTTAGTATATTTACAAAGAAAATTTTTGAAAATTGTATTATTTAATTTTGTTAATGGAATATTTGCAGAAACAAATGCGTTGCATAAATCTTCATAAAAGATTTTGTCTGGACATCCCTCTAAAGATTGCATGTGTTTTTGTGTTTTCACATGTTGTGTCATACTTGACTTTCCATTAAAAACTAACACCTGATCACAATTGCGGCAGTATAATTTGTTGTCATTAAAACGACGAAAACAATCAAAGTCCGATAATAAATTTTCCATATTTACGTTTCCAGTTTCTATCACTTTTCCCTTTGAACTAAACAAATATACTCATTGGAAAAATCTAGTGATATTTTTACAAGACACTTTCTTCTCAAATCTCCTGTTTATCGACTCTTTGTTATCTTTTTACATTTTTTCAACCAACAGATACCTATATAGAGTGAGCAATTGAATTAATACATACATTACAGAAATTTAACAGACATTTATTTTATTGTCTCATCGTGTATAAGTACCATAATATCCACAGGAAATAAAAACATAAATTTTTTGTTACAAAAAATCGGTATGTACGGTATCGATAAAAGCCAAAATATTCATAAATATAATATAAGGATTGACTTTATTTGAATAAAAATATCACCGGCAACTAACCGACAATGGATCGAGAAAGTATAAGACAACATATGATGGGCCTATTTGACATTCATTTTAGGCCCTCTCTACAGCGTCTTAGTCCAAACGCTCGTAGAGTCCTAATATTTGGCCCCGATGCAATTTTTCCAACAATGAATCGGGACCAGCTAAGGCTAGAAATTTCCAATTTTCTGGAGGAAATAACAAATTCGGGGGAGGCAGCTGGGGTCCTCGATCCTCATTTTAGGCAGGAGAGTAGTGTACCACGCCAAAATATTGAGGAATAGATATTTTGTAATTATATAAGAGATAATAATAAAAAAAATATCATACAGAATATCGTTTACATTACTACACCTTAAACTCGCTTATGAAAAGTTTAACATCTTCATCAAAAAAGTTATTTTTTTTTTAAGGAAAATTTCTCAGGCCACAAATTAAAGGATCTGAGGTTACTAAAAACTTTTGTAAAATATCCTACATATCCTCGGCGTTGGTGAGAAGAAAACATTAAATTTGTTTAATGAAAATGATTCAAAAGACAAAGAATATAGGTACACGATAAAAAAAAATCTCACTTTTTTGTATTAGTTTTAATGTCTATGTATATATCAGTACACTTTTTTTATCTTGTTTTAATAAAAAAAAGAGGTTTGTCCTGATAGTATTAGAATCTGCCGCACTGTCTGCCGTCTTAAATAGCGAACCCAGAATGAGACGCCTATGTGATTAAAACCAATTATTTGAACGCGATTAAAATGTCCGGTCTTTACGTGATGGGATTTGTTTTTTGCTAACATGTTGGTATATATAAGGAATTTCATGCTAAAATAATATACGTGGTGTTGCATTTGAAAAATTTGAGTAAATTGAACTTAAAATTAACCATATTTAACACTCTGTATAAAACAAATTAGTTCTCTCACCACTATTGGCTTAGTATCTTATAAGTCTGTATACTAAATAATTTTGAAATTAATGTAAACCTACCTAAATTATGATAATTTAATTTGGGGTCTGCATCATTCTCCAATTTCATAAAAAAAAAAATTGCTTGGCAACCCTATAAAGATGGGATGAAACAAGAAACTGCAGAGTTGCCAGGGAGCTCTTAAGTTATCCTGATAATACTGCAGCAAACAAATACTTGACTATGATTAGACAGAATCTGCGCCTAGTCACAGGCATTCTGACTGATCATTGCCAAGTACGAAAGCATCTTCATATCATGCGGCTGTCAGAATGCGCACTCTGCAGAGGGTGCGAACAAGAAGATGAGACCATCGAGCATAACCTTTACGATTGCTCAACGCTCTCATTTATTATAAGATTTGTGTTCGGCGAGTATCGGCTAACACCGGCCGATATAAGAG
Source organism: Psylliodes chrysocephalus (assembly GCA_927349885.1). Classification (NCBI taxonomy): domain Eukaryota; kingdom Metazoa; phylum Arthropoda; class Insecta; order Coleoptera; family Chrysomelidae; genus Psylliodes; species Psylliodes chrysocephalus. The sequence continues at coordinate 86,274,956 of OV651816.1, read as the reverse complement.
AAGCACCTCTTGGCGACGTTGTCAACTACATTAAATTCGTAGGCTGGCTCACGAGATAGGAGGTGCCTATCTTCTCAGGAGGATGCATAATAAGCCTAATGAGGCCTAAGTGCCGTGAGGTAACCCTCCCTCCACACATTACAGATACAGAACCCTACAATATTAAAAAAAATAATTTAGGGTTGAATACAGTGTTACCAAATCATTCTAAAACTGAAATCAAATTTTGTTCAATTTAAAAAAAATATTTTTTTATTTGCCAGGCAAAACTCTTTATATCCAGAAATATTTTTACGATATGTATTTTTTAGATCCATATTACTTTTATTAACGACTTGTTTGCGTGTCTATAACATAAATTGCAATATTGAACAATTACGCACTAATGGGATGAATTTTTGGCACAAATTTAATTTGGTCGACACAGGTTAATTAGCTGTCATAATTAGCTTATATTTGCTACGTGTGGTATACTTTAAAATTTCAAGTATAACGTAAATTAATTAAAAAACTCCAGAACCGGCTTCGGAATTTTTTTTTTGTTTTGTTTTTATTCCAAATTATATACATATATAAATATATACATTATACAAAAAAAATATGAGTTTTTTCTACACCATAAAGTTTTTTCACACATTTTTAAATATGCATGAACTTGGATCAAAGTTTTTAAAATACATATACAAAAAAAATCAAAATAAAACATCTAACATGTATTAATTTAGTTTCGGGGACTAAACAGGTCTATATTTAGTGCTATATTTAGTTTTTGAATTGGTTGATTGTCTGAAACGTTATCCAAATGATGTATAAGATCTACCTAATATGTAGCAAAACTTGAAAATATTCAACATGTTGAAATAGTAGTTTGAGAAAAAAAGTGAGGAATTGACACGGATTAAAATTATCATATTATGCTATTGATTACCCTCTGTAAACCCACCAGTTAAGTGCCAAATGGGCGGGTGGTGGATAGGAGAACGCACAGGATTTCCTGGTAAGTAGAGTGTAAGATAACGTGCCGATGGATGAATTGTCGGAGGAGCATATGTTGCATCTAAAGGTTCTCTGGGGGCACTAGGTGACATCCTTTTGTATCTAGCCTTGCTGGCGCAAGCAGGGCTACTCGTTAGACTAAACACAAGCAACATTTATAAGAGGGATGAGCGGAAAAACACCACCCGCAAATCTAATCTAACGGAACCTACTATCCGAAGCGATCAAATTCCTTCAACCTCTCATGTGCAACCTCACAAGAGAAAATAGAGAAAACATAAGACAAGGAAGGGAGTAGAAAAGACACCGTCATGAGTGGGGACAATATCCTTATATTTTTCAGCTCCAAAAATATTGAAATATCAACCCCTTCTAATATCCTTATTTCATGTATAGCATTCAAAATTTAATTAAAAAAGGGTGTTTGTATTTGTATTATCTATCGATTGGCGTACTAAAACTAAAGAGAAAACACATTTTTTTCCAGCTCCAAAAATATTGAAATATCAACCCCTCTCTAAAATCGTTATTTCATATATAGCCAAAATGGAATTAAAAAAAGTTGTTTGAATTTGTATTATTTATCGATTGGCTTGTTAAAATTAAAGAAAAAAATAATTTTTCAGCACCAAAAATATTGAAATTTAATCCCTTTAATTCCTTAATATAATTCTATAAGGGTTAATGAAATAATTAATATTATTCTGAAGGTGTAGTAATCTTTGAACTAAAATTGAGAACGAATAATTTTTGTCGTAAAAGAATATTTTTCGACCGCTGGCACTTTGAGCTCCGGCTGGTTTTGGAGCTTGGCTGGCTAGGAGCTAACATGACACAGGTGACTAAACAGGGGCCCAGATACCCACTAGCTCTAGAAAGTGAGGTAGAAAAACTGAAGAAACAATACTTGAGGCATATGAATCAAGCTACCACATTCACCCAAATAGAACTAGTAGGCACGTTCCTTGGTGTCAAACTTAAGACCCGAGGTGCGGATATTCTATAACAGGGCCAAGCAGAGCGGAGATTGGCAAAGCTGCACCACCTACAACATAGAAATCAGTAAAACTAAACGTAACAGCTTCACGAAATTTTGCAAGGGGATTAATTCTACATCTGCGGCAGCAAGCCTGCACAAGGCTCTGTCAAAAAAGGAGAGTGGATACAGCTATGGCTCTAAAGAAACCAAATGGAAGCTTTACGGAGAATGAGGAGAAAAGAGTTCGCCTCCTACTCGAAACTCACTCGCCTGGGAACACACGTTTTTTTAATAAGAGACACAAGTATGGTAAGCATGCCTTTAACAGACGCCTTTGCAGTGGCCACACATTTGCAGCAGCAATCGGTTATAGTGGGCCGTGAACACTATTGAATTGTTAAAGTCTCTAGGTGTGGATGGAATATTTCCTGACCTGCTTCAGCGGACACAAGATGAATTACTACCATATATTCCGGAGTAGTCTGGAACTGGGATATAAACCAGATTTATGAAAAAAGGCTAGAGTCACCTTTATTCCAAAAATAAACTAGGAAAGATCGAAAGCCTGTATCAACCTGAGCAAGAAAAGGCTACGCATTGTAACAGGGATCCTTACCGGGCATTGCTGACTCAAAGGACACTAGTAAACTGAGAGTAGTAGAAGAAGATAGTGATTGCAGGTTATTTGAGGAGGATTCACATTCTGACTAAATGTGTAGCATTCCAGAATCCAAGAGCACTATACTTAGGAGCATAAAAAATAGGAGAGGTCGATTTACCTAACTTGAAGTCATTCCAAATCCTACACTTCCTTGAGAAGATAGGATTGAAAGGGTCGTTATAGGTATCGATACTAATTTCTCGATGCATTAGTAACAGAAGATGACTCAATAGATCTTTTAGGTCGTAGTGCATTAATACTCCATACCCAACATAACATAGCATATCCTTTCTAAAACAATACCATTATCTTCATACTTAAATACATTTTCTTACTATAGTACGTAGTTCTGTCTTACAGTGCAAGGCAAAAAATGGATAAAAAAGTATTTATAGGAGTGTTAAATAAAACATTTTAATTTTTCGAAGCCACTCCTGGAAATAATTAATACTCGTTTTCTTTTTACAACTAATCTGAGCTAACTTACATCGACTAAGCTGAGATGTACGTTCTTTTTATGATTGTAAGTCAGAATCTTTCTTCCCCCCTTACCGATGCTAAGGTGCACGGTACTTGACGTCAACCATAAACCATCACAGAAAGTGAGTGTTCTGTGCATCATATGAACAAACATATCCCATGAATTCATTATTTTAGAGAGAATAAAAGACTATGATAACAGGGGGTGAGATTTATAGTGTTGAATGTTGAAAAAATTATAAAATTTGATTAAAATATGATGGATTGTTTTAAAACGGATGGCATGGGGCACGTCACCTGTCAACCAAAATTCGCGTTCTTTTTACAGTTAAGCTTAGATCAGAATCTAACTTTTAGTTAGTCAAGTATGCTTTTAAAAAGAAAACTAATATTATGCATAATATTTGACATCTACAGCTTATCACATTTATCCAATTAGCTAATATTATATATACTGTGTCGTCTAAATGAAATGTTGTCCAAATGTGCTACATAAATAAAATTAAAAAAAAAATGATTGAGTTTTGTACTTACCCTAACTAACCAACCCTAGGTACTATAGTAGTAGATTCAGTAAAGATGGTTTAATAAAATGAAAATTGTATGAATGTCATCAGATTGTTTAAGAAGAAATACCGCATATTTTGGTCTTCAAGGTCCTCAGGGAGAAGTTAGACTATAAGTAGAAGTGATCTTACTGGTATGATAAGAATACTCCGTGAATCAAGTCCTAAAAATGCACGTCAGCCGTTGCAGCTGGTTCAATACAAGAGAAACAAATAGAAAAAGTATCACAGTGACTCTTTAAACCAGTTTTGAAAATTATTGACATCTTATTTACAGTAACAAATATGTATATTGGAGGGGGAGGTAATGATGTATTATTTTGGAATAAAACTATTAAAAAACCTAATAGAAAAATACAATAACACATTTAATGATATAAATAGATAGGTAACATAATTTATTATAAACGACTTAGCTTAAATGGTCTTACTTTTTCGTAAATGATATAGCTCTCTCTGTATCAGTTGTTCGCTCTGAAGCAGTCCTGTAATTTTGGGAAATATTTATTTAAATAAAAAAACATTTTGTAAAAAAGTTAGAATAAGAAGAGTTAGAAGAAAGAAATTGAAAATTTAAAGGAAAATATTAAAATTAGATAAAGGTAGTGAGAAAAAGATGGTAGAATAGCGTTTAGAGTGTAAGTCAAGCATATATACACAAAAGTACACTGCAGAATGTGTCTTTCGTCATCGAGATAAAACCTAGCTGGTTTCTGATATGTTGCGTAAAGCTAAACTTGTGATTTAACCAGTATAGTGTTCAGTGTATAAACTATTTGATTTTATAGACAAATAATTACAAATATGCATATTGCCGTATTTTTCTTCTAATGATGTCGTATGATCGTATATATTACACAAGGAAAGGAAAATTTTAAGTAATTTACCACATAATTAAAAAATACAATGATAAGTTACTTATGCCCCAATGACATATATATAGATTAATATATAGATTAATAGACTGCTCATCCATATATAAACAAGACGACGAAAAGCGGGTCATATTGCTTGGCTTGCCGAGTGCTCACCAGGCAGAATCGGTCTGGCCCAAATGAGTTTAAAACACATATTTCATCAAAGTAGGAATTGAATTAAAAAAAAAAAAAATATCTGTATGTTTATTTCAAGACAGGAGCTTGCGTTAGGTATTTTAAAAAAGGATTTTGAGTCGTAACGTCTAGTTTCCCAATTTTCAAAACATTTTAAGAGATCTAACCAATTTTGAACATAGATATAAACAATTTTATACTCATGTGTATATAACTAACTTTAGACCATGACTACTGTATAGTGGCACTATTCGAACACTTGATTATTCTTTTAAAATTTATTTCGCATTATAAAAGCAGATATTATGCAAAAATTGAATGAACTTTTTAAAGATTTAAAGTTAGTAGCTTTTTCACATTCTAAAGTTTGTCCCTTTAGACAATTAAGGATTATTTTGGCGGTGAATGTGAATGATTTGATGAATAATAATAAAATTCCACCAGTGGAAACCTGATCAACATCATAGTAAAATGGACTAGGTACAAAGTGCAATCTTAGTTGACGTCAAGATCCGTGTACCTTAGCATCGGTAAGAGGGAAATAAAGAACGTACAACTAAGCTTAGTCGATGTAAGTTAGCTCAGATTAGTGGTAAAAAGAAAGCGACTATTAATAAAAAGAAAAGTAATCCAGCTAAAACAAGAATTATGGCTACTGTCTTTAATAATGATATGTTGCCAGTACTAGTAGAATGTTAAGTGTTGAGTTATCTTCTTCAGGCAATGGATGTACGTATGCATAATTTAAAATGTTTGGTTAATTATTATTATTATGTTTAATGTGTTTTTGCAGTTAATGAACATATTTTCTACTACTGAAGCAGATAATGAAGATTTGTGTGCTGCTGAATAGCTTTGCTTAAATTACAAAACTTTGTTTAAAAGCAGAAAATTGGGATCGATTGTTCAACACAAGTGAAGAGTGGTGATTTAGTTCATCCGTTTTCAAACAGAATTGTTAGTGCTAAAGAACTATCTACTTTAATAGGATTGCAATCCTTCCAGTTATTAGCCACCATTGTGGAATTAGTAGCAGAGTTGTTTCTAAAGAATAGGAAAAAGGAGATCAGTTATGTCTGTAATGTCTTATTCATTTTATTTGGAGTGAATGAAACTTTTTATCGTTAAATTTTTTAACAGTTTTTAATAAAACTGGTAGAAGTTCTTAGTATGGTATAATTCGGCCTTCAAAACAAGAAATATTAAATAATGTGCCTCTATGTAAGTAAGAGTACTACTACTTGATTGTACCGAAATCCCAATACAGCAAGCCAAATGTCTTTGTTGTAGGCTAAAAAATTACTCTGACTACAAAAAGAGGCATACTATTAAAATATTGACTGGAGTGTCACCTACTGGTCTCATTACTTACAAAAGTGAAGCATATGGTGGTAAACTTCAGAAATAGACATTTTTTAACAAAGTTCAATACTTGAAGTGTGTGAATCATTTCTCGATAGTAAAATGTTTAACAAAGGTTTTCTTATTGGAAACATAGCAGAAGCTGAAGGTATACAAATTATACAGCCTCCTTTCCTCAATAAAAAAAAATCAGTTCAGCCATCAAGAGGCTTTACTTAATGCCAAAATTGCCAGAGCTAGAATTCACATAGAAAGAACCTATCAAAGAATAAAAGTGTTTGTCTCTCTGTATTGGTACTTATGTCCGTTTTTCTTCTATTTATATTGAGTTTTTATTATACGATACTTCTCTGTATCTAACTAACTTTTAAAATGTACTTGTAAAGCCCAGATAGCTCTAACTCGGGCCTTTGAATATAATAATATTTATGTAATTGTATTTACAATAAATACTTTATTATTATTAATATTATTATTATAATTAATTATAATTCGTAAAATTATTATAAACGTATTTACCTTGTACCTACTTGTATTGATACTTGCGTGAAAAATGAAATGTTACTTTTTATATTTCTGTAGCTGGTCTTACAACCCTTTATAAAGCAATTCACCATTTAAATTTAAAAACAAAACAAGTTTTTATACTCAAATAATTAAAAAACTTCAAACAGAACATAAGTATAATTAAAACTAAATAAAATAAACAATTCAACAAAATGTCCGACTGAGTAATGACAATGAGAACAAAATCTCAACTAGACTAAACTTTCTTTAAAACCGGTCCTGTGAAAGGTTTGTTTACCAGTGAGCACTCAAAATTGAGACAAAACACAAACATTGCATGCACTAGACAAAGAGAAAACATCTCCCAGTTCGACCCACTTTTCATCGTTTTATTTACGTATGGATAAGCAGTCTATTTAAACTATATATGTCATTGTTATGCCCTAACAAAATCAATATTTATCAAGCAAATCAAAGTTCATACACTGTTTTATAACTGAACCTGTTAATAATCCTTAAAACCAGACTATGTCAACGTCAACGAAATGAATGAAAATTGAGGCTGAGTTCGGTTTGGCGTTCGCTGTACTCAGAGTGTACTCGGTATGCCTCAATTGTGGTCGTTTTGGCACTCAGGGCGTACTCTTTTGTGTTCGGCTTGCCACAGATCACGTACTCAGAGCGCGCTCACTCTTCCCCGAGTTGGCCGGTGGAGATCAACGAGTATCTGTAGGAATGTGTCAAAAATGTCAAACGTCAATATTCTAATCTATGATTAATCAGTTTACACGTATTATTTCTTGTTTGTTTTTGTTATAACTATTTCCTATTTAACTAAAATTAATTTTTTACAGTTCATTCACACACACAAAAGTGTATTCAAGTGCAAACTATCACTAGTGTCATTTGTCATTCCCGTTGTGTTCGTCTTGAGATTGTAAAAAGAGCGAACTCTGTCGATGACGTCACGCACTCCATGCGCGCTCTGTCCGATCCGTCGAGTTCCAAACCGAACTTACCCTGACTAATCTACATTCAGCTTCAAAAATCGAATTCATCCAGAAATATTTCTGAGATGCCCTTACTAATACCATTGTATTTAGACATTCTAAATACAATGCTAATATCATTGTATTTAGATATCCTAGTAGAACAACCTTATGGACGTTTCATTGGAGCTTCGAGCATATATGATGCTCGAAGCATTGGAGGTAATTCTGTCGCGACATCTGTTAGAACTGTACAGAACTTCATCAAAATGGCTCTTATGCTAGCGCTCTCTCGATCATTTAGTACAGAATTATATACAGTGTGGAAAAGCCAAATGGAATAAATTCATTATTTCGATTACTGTACATATTTATAGAAAATCCCGAAACACGTCAAATTTAAATTAAAAATTGACATTCTTTAAAGTGAAAATGTGATCTATACCTTCAAGCCCCTTTGAGTAACAGTTACAATCCCTAATTTTTTAAATAGGAAGTATAGGCTTGTGATATATCGTTTGAAAGGTCTCTTCATTCTCTATCCAAAAATGTTATTGTTTTTAAATTTATTGCAAAAATTAACATAAAAAAATAAAATAACTGATAACCGAAATTTGTTACAATACACTCAATATGTAATATTTAATTGTTCATAACGTAAAAAATATGAATGTCAATGATGTAGATGTTCAAAATGCTCACCGCGAACGTCTTGGCAAAATCCTAATCTTGAATAAAAATGTCTTCTAACGTTAATTAACATATCGGGCGTGACCGATCTAATCGCAAGCATTATTCGTTATCTTAAGTCATCTAAATCACGTGGTTTAGTTTTGTAAACAATATTTTTCACATAGCCCCATAAAAAAAGTCTAATGGGGTAAGATCAGGTGATCTTGCTGGCCATTCTATTGATCCTCGCCTCCCTATCCAGTGATTTGGAAATGTGAAGTTGAGGTACTGGCGGACATTGATTTGGTAATGTGGAGGTGCTCCATCTTGTTGGAACCATATGGTATTTGCTGGAACTTGAGGGTTTCCTGGATCAGGAAATAAATTTGCCAAACTTGGCACCACATCATTTTGTAGTAGTGCTAAATAATTATCGCCATTCAAATTCCCCTCAATGAAAAAGGGACCAATAATATGGTTTTCAACAATCCCTCCCCAAACATTAACCTTTTGAGGGTATTGTGTATGGACCTCTCTCATCCAGTGAGGATTTTCCGTTGACCAGTAGCGGCAATTTTGACGATTAGCATGACCGTTAACGGAAAAAGTGCACTCATCAGAAAACATAACGTTTTCTAATTGGATGGTATTGTTATTCAACATTTCCATCATTTGTTCTCCTATCAAAATCGTCTTCCATGAGTTCCTGAGTCGGTATCATTTTATAGGGATGCATTTTATTTTCATTTAATATGTTTAGTATCGATGTATGGCTGACATTAAATGTTGCAGATGCTTGTCTACTCGATGTATGTGGGTTTTCCTCAAACTCAAGAATCATATCTAATTTGATATCATCAGTCAGTGCATTGGCAGCTGTTTTTTTCATCTGCTTTACATGTCCAAATTCGTGAAATTGCTTCTCTATTTTACTAATTGTACCTCGGGATATAGGCGGCAAATTCGGAAATTTTTCATGAAATAGGCGAGCAACTTCCATTTGTGTAACCAATCATCTGTAAAGCTGTTATTTTATGCATTTCTGTTAATCTAACCATTTTTATGAAATTCAAACGACAATTATAATATTGACAATATCCTGCAGTTATAATTATTACAAACCAATTTGCTAAGGCGTTTTAAACAAACTAACATTGCTATGATAGTTTTTTAAAGGATTTTTTTAAATTGGTATTAAAAAAGAACACTGATATGGTTTTTGCTTAGGTACTGTCTTTTATTATAAAGACTGAAACGGGAAATAGTAGTGTAGGTACTCTAGAGAATTTCGGTAATAAGATGATTTTATTTTTTTTATGTTAATTTTTGCAATAAATTTAAAAACAATAACATTTTTGGATAGAGAATGAAGAGACCTTATGGACCGATGACCGTAGTGCAGAAAATAAATTGTTCGAATCATTTAAAACGCAATATTGGAAATAACTTAAGATTGCTAGTGAAAAAAAGTAATAACAATGTAGGACCTGTTCCAGTAGCAGACAGAAAAATTTTGGAACGGAACATTTGCAGAATAGAAGCTGCAATAAGACAAGCTATAAGATATAGAAAAAATGAACCTGATATTGCGTTTCAAGACAAAATAAAAAGAATAAAAAAAGATGTTTTAAACACACCAAAACATGTTTTCGGTGATCACACAAATTGTGACCAATATTTTTGTTCTGGCAATAACCCATCAGACAATACAATAATTAACACTTTAAAAGAAAATGGACTTTGGATTGATATTTGTAAAGAATTACAAAACTTTGCAGACCAAAGCTACAGCCTTATTTATGACGTCAGCACAAATATCGCAGAAAATTTTAATGCTGTCGTTGCAAAGTACATAGGTGGGAAGCGTATATCCTACTGTTCCAGAGGATCTTACAATGCAAGATGCCATGCTGCTGTTAAAAGTGTTAATGACGGAAGAACTTTACATGAAATGTTGCAAAATAAGATAACAGGGAAGCCAACTGGAACTTACACGATGAAATATATAATAAAAAAGATCAAAGAAAATGTGATGCCGGTAAAGAGACTAAAAACCTACAAGAGGTATGAAAAACGATCAAAAAAGGGTAATAAAGAAGAATTAGACTATGGATGTTCTAATATTTCCGATATTTCGCTGTTAGAATTGGAAGAAAAGATGCATGAGTTTTTGAAGAAACTAGATAAAACACAATCAGAAATAAACGATTTGGAACAAGCTACGATAGAACAAAATTGTGCACTTTGGTATGCTGAACGAAGAATACGTCTAACAGCTTCATGGCATGGAGCAATAAGCAAAATGTGAGAAGACACAAATTGCGAAAATAATGTCATAAACATATTGTACAAACCTTTTAAGGGAAATACAGCCACCAAGTATGGGAAATCCAATGAAGATGTAGCAACAAAAACTGTGGCTCAGAGTATTGGGAAAGACATTAAAAGTGTGGTCTTTTTATTGATAAAACCTTGCCTTTTATTGCCGCAAGTCCGGATGGCCTAATAGAAGAAGATGGTCTATTAGAAATAAAATGTCCGTATAATAGTAAAGATTATACGCCACAAGAGGGAATAGAAAAAGGGCTCATAAAATTTGCGGTAATCAAACCTGATGGAGTTATGGAATTGAAAAAAAATAATAACTATTACTATCAAGTACAAAGCCAGTTACGAGTGACAAACCGAGAATATTGTTTATTTGTCATATGGACTCCGGTTTATTAACCGAGAAAATACCCAAAGACGACACTTTTTGGAAAAACAAAATGGAGAATAAACTCAAAAAGTTTTATGTTCATTGTATTTTGCCAGAACTTGTAGATTCTCGATATTCAAGAAATCAGCACTTGAGGAATCTTAATAGACTGCTAGATTATAAATGTCATTGCAATGGAAAAAGATTAGATTGTAGGCTATGTTTATATTTTTCTTAATAAAAATAATAAATTCTACTTCCATTTATTCATAAAAGCATTTAAATGTTGTTAAATCCTTATACAGGGAGGTTAATAATTAAATGCCGATACTTATGGGGTGTGAATCCTTGGGTAATTTAATATATGCCGTAATCCTCTTAATTTTTGAGTTACAGGGTGTTACAGTTTTAAGAAAAAAATAACTTTTCATACTGTAACACCCTGTAGTT